>JAINUG010000149.1:0-362500 GCA_029706075.1 Aldrovandia affinis
GGAACTGGGGTTGGTGGGGGTGAGGGTTGATGGGGCAGCTCACACTTCTCGCAGGATCTAGGCCCGGGGCAGGTGCCCCTGAGTCAGAGGCTGAGGCAGAGAAGAGAACATGCAGTCACAAAAAAGGCAGTGCTATAGCCAGTAGCATTATGTAAGAGCAGGGGAGCACAAGCATAGGAAATATACAGATAGCCCCAACAGGTGTAAGCTATGGCAGCATACCTATTAGGAGAGGGACAGAGAAAACACGGAGCCATGAGAGAGTTCCAAACAATCCACACCTGATCAAGGATAACCAGCATAACAGTGGTGGTAACACATTGAGGAGGTGACAGTATGGAAAGTTTCTCACTCCATAAGACACTAGGGCACGGCCTTCTCCATCTCTCCACCTAGACTATGTTTGGCAGTAGGCTAGGCTGAAAAGATATGTTTTTAATCTACACTTAAAAATTGAAACTGTGTCCGAATCCCTAACATGCCTTGGTAAACCGTTCCACAACAGAGGAGCTCTAAAAGAGAAGGCTCTACCACCAGCTGTGCTTTTCAAAATTCTAGGGAGTAATAGATGGCCGGCTTCTTGTGAACGAAGCAGTCGTGTCGGTTTATAGGGGGCAATCATTTCGGTCAGATATAAAGGTGCAAGTCCGTTTACTGCTTTAAAAGTTAGCAACAGTACTTTATAATCAGCCCGATATTTAATAGGAAGCCAATGTAGTGATGCTAACACTGGAGTAATGTGCTCATACTTTTGGATCTAGTCAAAATATGTGCCGCTGTATTCTGTACTAGTTGAAGACTATTTAGAGAGCTACTAGAGGAGCCGGATAATAAGGCATTACAATAGTCTAGCCTCGATGCGACAAAAGCATGCATCAAGGTTTTAGCATCCTCTAATGACAGAATGTGCCGAATTTTAGCTATGTTTCTTAGGTGAAAGAAAGCTACTCTGGAAGTGTTTTTAATATGAGTGTCAAATGTAAGGTCCTGATCAATAATAAAACCAAGGTTCTTAACCATAAGACTTGATGTAACTATGCAATCACCTGCATTTAACTGCAGATCCAACTTGTTCCTTAATTTTTTGGGGCCCAAAACCATCATCTCTGTTTTATCTGAATTTAAAAGCAGGAAATGTACTGTCATCCAGTTCTTTATATCAGAGATACAAGCCTCTAATTGAGTGAGTTTAAGTATTTCACCTGGTTTCATTGATATGTACAGCTGTGTATCATCTGCATAGCAATGGAAATTCACACCATGTTTACGAATAACATTACCCAGTGGTAGCAAGTATAATGAGAACAGTAATGGTCCCAACACTGAGCCTTGTGGAATACCATATTTAACCTGAGAGTAGTCAGAGAACTCTTGATCTAATTGCACAAATTGAAACCTGTCTGATAAGTATGATTTAAACCATGAGAGTGCCCATCCACGCAAACCAACCAGGTTTTCTAGCCTATGAAGGAGAATCTGGTGGTCAATAGTGTCAAAAGCAGCACTTATGTCAAGGAGCACTAGAATAGAAACACAACCAGTGTCCAATGCTAACAGTAAGTCATTTACAACTTTAATAAGTGCCGTCTCAGTGCTATGGTTTGGTCAAACCTGATTGTAGTGTTTCATACAGATTATTAGTTTTTAGGAAAGCAGTTAATTGTTGAGCTACAGATTTCTCGAAATTTTTTGACAAAAAGGGCAGATTTAAAATGGGCCTATAGTTCTTTAGATTAACAGGATCAAGATTTGGTTTCTTTAGAAGAGGCTTGATTCCTACTACTTTTAAAGACCTAGGTACACAACCCAATAATAGGGATGTATTTATGATATCTAACATGGGCTGGCCTAGCACAGGCAAAAGCTCTTTAATAAGCTTTGTTGGTATGGGGTCTAACAGACATGTAGATGATTTGGAGGACATAACCAGTTTACTAAATTTGTCCAGATCCAAGGGAGTGAAAAACTCAAGTGCTATCTCGGGAGTTGGAGTGCTAGATATTGGAGTCATTTTCATAATTTGTTCTCTGATTGTCTCAATCTTATCAGTAAACGAGTTCATAAAGTCATTGGAATTATAGTTAGAAAGATAACTGATGGAAACTGAAGACTGTTTTTTTGTCAGTTTAGCTACTGTGTTAAATAGAAATCTTGGGTTGTTTTTATTCTGGTCAATTAGTTTCGAGAAGTACGATGACCTAGCTGTAATAAGGGCATGCTTGTATTCTATGAGGCTGTCCTTCCAAGCAGAGCGAAAAACCTCTAAATTGGTAGAGCGCCATCTGCGTTCTAATTTCCTGGAAACTTGTTTAAGGGCATGGGTATGGTCAGTAAACCAGGGTGCAAGTTCCTTCTGACTGCATTTTTTCCTCTTGAGGGGTGTGACCGCATCAAGTGTATTCCGTAAAATGTGATTTAACGCATCAGTTTGATGATCAATTGACAAAAGGCTATTTGGGTCCTGACTTGATACTAAGGATCCGGGAAGTAAGTTTATAAAGTTTTGAAGCCGTCAATGAATTTATAGAGCAGCTGGAATAGTATTTAGGTTCCGATTTAATAGGAATATTTACCTGAATTTCAAAAGAAATCAAAAAGTGATCCGATAGTACAGGATTATGGGGAGACACAATGATATTCTCGACATCGATACCATAGGATAAAACTAAATCTAAGGTATGATTGTGGCGGTGGGTTGGTTCAGATATATTTTGAACAAAAACCGACAGAGTCAATAATAGCTGCAAAAGCCAGTCCTAAAGGGTCACTGTCATTATCAACATGTATGTTGAAATCTCCAACAATCACAACTTTATCCGCCATAGTTGCCAAGCTTGATAAAAACTCTGCAAACTCGGGAGAGAAAAACAGTATACGGTCCAGGTGGTCTATAAATAGTTATTAAGAGGAAGGATTGCACTGAGGTAACTAGATCTTTTGACCGTCCAGAAAGCATAGAAAGCGATTCAAAAGAGGAGAACTTATCCCCACATTTAGGTGTAAAACTAAATTTTGTCGAAAAAATCACAGCAACACCGCCCCCTCTACCGGACAGACGCGGCGCTTGGCAGCTGGCATAACCATCGGGAGATGCCTCATTAAGTGCACTGTATTCGTCAGGCCTAAGCCAGGTTTCAGTGAAACTAATCAGGTCAAAACTATGGTCGGTGATTAGTTCGTTCACAAGAACTGCCTTGGGGAAAGTGATCTAACATTTAACAATCCACATTTAAGATGCGTCTTACTACAGGCAACACTTACTGCAGGCTGAGAGGTTTTAATATAAATAAGATTGTGTACACAAATGCCACGACAGCCAGTGTGCTCAGATAGCTTTTTACTTCTAAAACCATTTCCAAAACGAGGGACAGACACAGTCTCAATAGCTAAGCTAGTCACGGGTTTTGGAAGCTAGCAGACAGTGGTTTAGGACCAGAAGTCTGCTGCCTGGCTAGCGCTCTGAGAGGTCATAAATTTTGCGAATTTATACTACGGGATAATGTTCTAGATAATAGAAGAGAACCTCTCCAGTTCGGGTGGAGTCCGTCTCTCTTCAGTAAGCCAGGCTTTCCCCAAAAAGTAGGCCAATTGTCTATGAAGCCCAAGTCGTTGTCAGTACACCAGTTAGCCATCCAGCGATTTAGCAACGTGAGTCTACTGTAGACTTCGTCACTCCTACGGGTAGGGATAGGGCCAGAGATAATTACTTCCCGACTGAGTGTTTTAGCGAGCTTACACACCAAAACAAAATTATTTTTAGTGATCTCCGACTGCCTAAGTCGGACATCGTTGGTGCCAGCGTGGATAATAATTTGAGAATATTTACGATTATTCTTAGCTAGCACCTTTAAGTTTGCCTCCACGTCGGTAGCTCTGGCCCCAGGCAAACATTGGACTATGGTCGCTGGTGACTCTATCCTCACGTCTCGTAAAATGGAATCGCCAATTATCAGAGCTTTCTCAGTAGGTGTATTACTGAGTGGGGAAAAACGATTCGAAACGTGAGTTAGGTGTATGACCTCCTTGGGACGGCGACTATGCCTCCCTCGAACCGTGACAAAGCGCCTTGCTGCGAAGGTTCTGCTGGGGGAATAGCACTAATGTCTAGGCTATTTAAACTCCTGGTGCGTCCGGCGCTAACAGAAAAGACTCTATGTAACTCTCTCCTTCCTGAATCTGGCGAAGCGTCCGGATGCGGTCCTCAAGCTCAACTATTTTCTGCACCAATTCTAAATTAAGTTCACACTTCCTACAAATACCAGTTACGTTAAACTTGGCGTCAGAACTAACACTAAACATATTGCACTCCAAGCAGGAAACAAGGAGGAAGCCATGGTCGATTCCTTACCGTAATGTTTTCTTGGGTGTCGAACAGAAAACCACGGTGCTCGAGTCCCGTATGGGTTGGTTAGTTAGGAATAACCGAAAAAGATTAAAAAATAGAAAAGAGTTTTGTATCCAAATCAGTATAAAAGTGTAGAAAATGCGGGCAGCGAAAACCTGGAGCAGCAGTTACTACAGCGCGCGTCGCGTTCAAAATGGAAACAGGAAACAGGAAACAGAAACAGTTCATAGACATGGTCATCACCACCTCTGTTCTCCCCAAGTTGATATCGGTGTCCTTCATGGATGACATCATCATTTCTATCACCGGTTGTTTTTTACAGATGTTCATCTACTTGACTTTTCAGTCTTGTGAGTGCGTTATGCTTGGCGTTATGGCCTATGACCATTATGTTGCCATTTGCAATCCACTCCGGTATAACAGCATTATGACAAATGAAATATGTGCTTTGCTGGCAGCAGCAGCCTGGGCATTAGGGATGGGTTTTCCAGCCTCAAGCATTATTCTTTCAACCCAGTTGCCTTATTGTAGAAACAAAATAATGTATTGGTTTTGTGATTACCCTCCCGTAGTTGCAATGGCTTGTATAGATACAACATTCCTTATAGACTTAGCTCTTGGATGTGCTTTTGTAATAATACTTGTTCCTTTCGGCATCATTATTTGGTCATACAGTAAAATAATTTATACTGTCTGCAAGATCACTTCTTCAGAGGGCCGTAAGAAGGCCTTCTCCACCTGCACCTCACACTTGACTGTTGTCCTCACCTTCTATTTTGCACATTTGTGCGTCTACATCAGTGCTAAAATACCGAATATTCCTCCAGAAGCTCTCAATTTGATCTCTATTGTCAATTGCTTCTTGACTCCTCTTGTCAACCCCATTGTCTACAGCTTAAGAAATAAAGAGATAAAGAGTGGTCTTCAAAGACTATTCAACGTGAATAAAATAGTCCATTGACACCCATGTGCTACATTTACACTGCTCGATGATGCAAAAGTGACAGTGCTTCATGTATTGGTATCAAATCAATAGAAGCAATCATAAAAATGATCACTCTTACTGGCCAAGAGATTATGTAGCAATTATTTAATGTAATATGTAATACTACCAGTGGCACTACCAAACACTAACAGAGATGTGGTCATTTTACATACATCCGTTTTTGTTTTTTTTGGACACATGAGTTACTTGAATTATGTTTTTTTATTTTTTTTATTTCTCTGGTACTTCAAAGTGCTAATTTGGGCCCCCAGGTTGCTCATCCTGCTAAAACACACTTCCAGTGTGTGGATGTGCCCCACAGTCTGGTATCAAGCCCTGACCATGCCAGTACTGATGGTGGGTGGCTGTGCCACTGCACATCACCCCAGGGTAGGGTGCCTGCAGTTTACCTGCATGAGGAGCACAAAGTGTACTCCTCAGATGCAATGACTACCCAGCTTAACAAGGGAACTGTGGAGTAATGAAGCTTCAAAGGAGAGTGTACAAAGATGAGCTGATGAATACGATTGAGAATTGTATACTTGATACATGATATATGCTTAATACATGAAATTTGATATACTTGAGCAAAGACATGCTCCAGTATAAAACATTTAACTTTGACCAATTCTTAGAACACTATAAAGAAGAAAAAGAATACTCCCTTTATCATTTTACACAGAACATTTTTTACTTAATTCTTCTGTGCTGCTGTTATTATTGTTATTATAATAAAAACAGCCAAATTTAGAGCATTAAAATACAGTTGTAATATATTACCAGGATTTATCCACATGTTTCCAGTACAATGCATTACCATTATAATGCATCTAAATCACAAACTATGCATTGCCAGGACATTGGTCATACATATCTAATAACGTGACAATTAATGACAATTCATTTCAATTCATTTGCCAGTAGTTATAATTTGCTGTAGCATATGAATATAATGTTATTATGATATAATGAATGTAATATTAACATATGATATGTGTTCAGAAAGAAGAAAATCAATAAAGAAAATTACAAAACAAAGCAGAAAAATGTGGCCTGCACCTTTGTTCTTATTGTTATATCATGCTACAGTAAGCCATGGTCCATACATGTGTTGTACATTCATAGAGAGGACAATGTCGAAAAAATACATTTTAATCCCAGTCATTCAGCAGCATGAAAGAAAGCAAACTGGGGAGATCAGTGAGGAAGAACCATTTACAGCTTTACAAATAGAACTAATTGTTCTCCAGTCATAATGTTAAATGTATACTTCAGTATACTTCAGAAATGTTTCTATAGTGAACTGTAAGCTGTGAACTGTGAATGTATTTTGCACTTTTATTCACTTCGTGTCCACTTGTATTACACTGTCTAAAGTCTGTCTGCATGAAGATAATCACTATACTTTTGGATGTCATCATTATTAAAACACTTCCAATTTTTCTAAATTGTTAATTGCCTTGAGATGTTTTTCTCTCTGATGTAATTATACAGTGACTGCTTTAACAGCATACATAAAGATGCATTCACATTGGAGCTCATTAATAGATCTTTCCCCTGGAAACTCCAGACCATTACTCTGTCAGACTAATTAAAAATAAACTGAAAAAATGTCCCAGCAATGTCAAATAAACTCACTATCCTTTGTTCATTTGTTACATACAGAGGGGCTGGAAATTGCTTTGCGGTAGAGCCCTTCACAGGACCTACCAGTTCCACTCCAGCCTGCACCCCAGTGGCGCTGGAAGCGGTGGGGCCATGGACCCACTTTTGGAATGTCACAAACTGCATCCCGGCCCCTGCATTTAGAAAATAATGTTTTTTATTTAACTTCACCCACCTGCTCTTTAGGAATGCCCTTACTGCTCCTTGGCGAGCTCATACTGACTTTCCCCTCCCCCACCCCCTGGGGCAGACAGTCAAATGCCGCCCCCGTTCGGGACTCCTGGCCAGAGTAGGACTGATACAGTCGGGTTTCGAACCACGACCGCAATCGCAATAGGTAGCTCACACTCACAAAGCACCAGCCAGGCCTGTGAATTGTGAGACCGCAAACAATGAATCCCTTATTATTCCAATGCATCACCATCTATTATGAACCTTAGGGTAAAACACACATAGCCATTCCAATATCTTAATCCAATCACAATCAATGTTCAGATCATTTGAATGCAATATTTTACATATAGTTACCAATAAAGAAGTCGTATTTTCTCACTGAATGTTTGTGTTTTTTTGTGAGATAGCTAGCTAGTTAGCTAGCATAACTGCGCTAGCTAATATTAGCCTGTAGCCTAGCCTACTAACGTTACCTATTTTGTGCCAATGCAAACATGAATGATGAAAATAAACCCACTGAAAATAGAACAAAGCTCACACTTTAAAAGCTTTGTTTCTTCTCAAGTCTGCCCCTGTTGTATGGGCTCAAATTAATGCCAAAAGTATTTCGTCTCTGTAAAAGTATTTAGTCTCTGTAAAAAAACATTTTGTGCTTGCAACTATAAAAAAATGTTTTTTTACAGAGACGAAATACTTTTACAAGCACAAAATGTTTTTTTACAGAGACGAAATACTTTTACAAGCACAAAATGTTTTTTTACAGAGACGAAATACTTTTACAAGCACAAAATGGTTTTTTACAAAGACGAAATACTTTTACAAGCACAAAATGTTTTATTACAGAGACGAAATACTTTTACAGACACGAAATACTTTTGGCATTAATTTGACGCTTCCGGTAAACTATCCAATCGGCATCCAGAAGAAATCAGGTTGCCATGTTGTGCAACTTTCCCCTATTGAGTGTCCAAGAACGTAGCATCGCCAAGTTCAAGATTCATTTGAACGGTGTCCAGTACACAATGGCAAACCATGATAATTCGAGGCTTTCAAATGATCTGGTAAGTTATTAGTTATTGTTCATAGAAAAGTTTACTGCATTCATGGGAGAGTTTTCCAATTTTATAGATTTGTAAGTTGTAACCAACATAGGCCTACTCCATTACAAGCCATAGGCTAGTTGTAGCCTATCGAAATAACGTAGTGTGGAGATCGGTCTGGCTAGCGAGACTATATCGAAATAAACGGGGAGCACATTTCCATGAGCTACAAATGTGTTTATTCTTAAATTAATAAGTAACCCACCTCAAACAAGCACATGTATCTAGTAAAAATGCTAGCACACAATTAGTCAATAGTCAGTTCCTCGCGTCATAGCAAAAAAAGATGAATTTTTCGCTAGTTTCAGAGTGAATGAATAAATAAATCCTACAGCATTACAGCATGGCGTTGGCAATGCTGAGGTTGTGGGTTCAATTCCCACTGGGGCCACATATACTGAAAATGTATGCATTCACTACTGTAAGTCGCTTTGGATAAAAGCATCTGCTAAATGGTATATACTTCTTGATTTCTTTCATTGTAATAATGACGCCTACAGGTGTCACTAGGCCGGCAAATACTGCAAAGGCTTGGTACAAGACTGCACGACCTTCTGCAACAACTGCCACTGGATCTAAGACACGCAGAAATTATTTGCATGAATGAAATGGCTCTCCTAAACTCCCTTGCTGACCACATAACCTTTCCCCAGGAGGTAGGTTGGATTGTTTGGTTATAAAGCTTGAAATCCAACTTTGTCTGTTGTCAGTGTTCATTTGTAGGCCATACACCTCTTTACATTGGATGTACGTCATACTCAACTTAATTGTACTGAAACGATTTCGGCCCCTGGCCTTGGCTGTTTCATTCGCGGCGCACGAAATAAGGAGGAGTCGGCTTGTTCAGCAGAGTTCGGCTTTACTTGCAGAGAATTCAGCATCAGTACATTCAGACATAGACATATTTTGGATCTAAGACACGCAGAAATTATTTGCATGAATGAATATATATACGTAGGCCTATAGCCGGCTATGCACAGAAATTGTATCTTAATTGCACAGTATTTTGAACACATTGATTCTCCAAGGACATCGTTGTAATTCCACTGGGTGGCGCACACAGCCACCATCGAATAAAGTGAAAATAGGCGGCAATTTTAGGCTACCACGTGACTGTAGCCTATTCTCGTGTGTCTGTGAAGAATGAAGATGTCTTCGCAGCAACAGGTCGGTGTTTTCGAGTTAACAATTGATCCATCCATCTCATCCATTATACCCTCATATAATCTTGCCGTAGTAGGCAATGCTTATTAGTTTTCTCATCACAATAAGCTTTACCCCAACAAGATTAAATAACTATGTGGAATTATGTTTTCTCATGCCTTAGTTCACTAGTTCGTCAAGTTAGCTTAAAGGCCTACAGCATAGAATAGGTGGTATTTAGCTAACTGTAGGGCTTACAATATTAGCTAACCTCACGTCGCCATGTTCTCCTCGGGGGACAGCATGGTTCCTATCTTCTATTCACTGTTAAGTAGGGGTGCAACGGATCACAAAACTCACAGTTCGGATCGTATCACGGTTTTGAGTCACGGATCGGATTATTTTTCGGATCAGCAAAAAAAAAGGGAGACAAAAGGCGCGTTTCCACCAAATATTTTCACAAAATACATTTTTAGATTCAGTACGCCTTAGGCGATTTAATTAGGGTGGTCTTGTGCCTTAATTAATTTAATAAAAAATTAAAATATCGATATTTTGGTTTTACAAAGTCTAACCTTAATATGTTCTTATTAACAGGAACAAGATTCTGTGGTTGAAAATGCTTTCCGCAGCTTTATGGAACTTGTGTCAAGTGCCCAGCAACAAGTTCACAACAGAACACCTGCTCAGCCTAGTTCCAGTCACCCACCCATTGGGCAACCATTGGGCAGCAGTGCCCACCCACAAGCTCACAACAACCCACCTCTTGGGCAGCAGTGCCCACCCACAACGCACCTCGTGCGCTAACTGTGATTGTTCCTACCATGTATTGATGCACATCTTGTAAGTCGCTCTGGATAAGAGCGTCTGCTAAATGCTTAAAATGTAAATGTAAATGTATGTTCAGCCTGGTTCCAGTCAGCTACCCATTGGGCAGCAATCAGCTACAAACATTCAGCAAGACATGCAGCGGTAATATCTACAGTACTGCCTTGTTCTGTACATATTCAGTATATTAATGCAATGGTTACAGCTGTTCTACATGAAAATGAAGCTTAACCCAGCAGAATATTTTGTTCTACATTGTGGAGAACATATATACATTACAATGCCTAGTCTATACAATGAATTGCCAAAATATTGAGCTGATTTCACATGTATGAACAAACCAACAAAACTGATTCCTTTTGTGTGCAAATCTTCTAGTATTATATAACTCAAAATATACTTTCAGCCATTTAATTTGTGCTACCATATTTTCTTTACAGATCATTTCCTGCAATGTTCTCAGGGAGAAGATTGGGAAGAGGAAAGAGAGGAGTTGCATCTCGCCTTACCCCTGCTGTAACTTTGACCAAAGAGCTTGAGTTCAACTTCTGTCTTGTGCCAGATAACACAAGTACAACTCCCAGCAATGAAATACAGCTCTTGCAGGCAGGGCTTGGAAGAAGGATCATTACAATATCAGACAGTGCTTGCCATGATGAGGTACTATGGCCTTTTATCTGTTTTGGGTGGCGTGTCTATTTCTTGTGTAGGTGTCGGCTATGCTGTTTTACTGAACTGTTTGACTAGGGTTACTACATTTTTCATCTAATAACTCTAGCAGAGTCTGAGGTTGAGACAGCTGCCTATTCATGAGATATGTGTTGGTATGAACACACAGATTTCCAGAGCTCTTCTGCAGGAGTATCCAAAGATGATGGGCATATCAGGAGGCTGGCTCTTGTATAAAGCTGCAGGTATGAGTAATAGGCAAACAGAACAATTATTTTACTTTCATCTGGCAAGTCAGATTGTGTTCAGTTATCCAGATCAGTCCATACCACTCATACTCACTTCTCGAACTCAAACAGAGATAAATACCTGGATACATCTTTAATATGAGAGCTAATTATTACCCTCCACATTAACTTATTTTTAAACACAAAGTAAGCCATTGATGTCCAGTTACATCTTCTTAACATTTGTTCTCAATATGAATATATTTTCAATCAAGGGGGAAGTGGACAAAGGAAGCTCTCCGTTTTGGCTCAAGGCTCACATGGGTATACAGCAAAAATACTGAAGTCCAGTAGCAGCAATGGAAAACATGTCATCTATATTGTTCCACTCCAAGACAAAATTGATACCACCCCACTTCCTCTAGATGCTTACGAATTCAGGAAAATGCCCAAATCTGTGTGTAAAATGTGTGGGGTTGCCATGCCTCTTCAGCTTCTTTCTGCCCACATAGATACATGTGGTTATGTAAGTATCTCCTTCTGAAGACCAACTGTTAAACAGTTATGTTATGTTAAAAGCCCTGAACATCCATACAAGTATTTTGACTTCCTCTTGTTGATTAAACCTAGTCAGGTTGAAGCTGGGTGGAGCTATTCTGACAATTTGATGATGTAATAAAAACCTATGGTCAAGGCTCATTAAGAAAAACATGGTAAATTGGCCTGCCATAGAGGCACAACAAACCTAACAGGAGTGTGAGGGAGCTGTCAATCAAACCTAGTTTTGCACACCCACACAGCCCTGATGAGGTGTAATCAGAAAGAGTAACTCAAAACACCTGTACGAGTGTCCAGAGGCCTTAATACGGTTATATCACCCAATTCTTTCACTCTGTGTTTACAAGGACCCAGAGGTCACAGAGGATGGTGCTTCAGACATCAAGGAAAATACAGAGATTTTGGATGATGTTTCTGATGACATTAATGAGAAAATTATGGTTTGTGGACAATAATGTACATGTTAATTACTAAACCAAATAACAGATAGTGTATTCAAGTCTGACCTTTCTGAGTCACCTATTTCTTTCTCTAGCAAACCTGCCCAGTTTGTGAACAGCAATTTCCAGCACAGTTGATCCTTCATCATGCAAGTTCATGTGGAGATAGGTAATGAAAGGGTTTTATACATGCACAACAGCTATGATACAACGACAGTATTATACAGTATGAACATCCATGCCTTAAGTTTATTAGAAATATTATAACATTCCATCTTATTTTTTCATTACTTATTTTTAGGTTGTCTGAACAGGAGGAACATGGGGGACAAAGTTGTTATGAAAACCCAGCAGTAAGTCAGGGAGTGGAGGAGGATTGCACATCGGATTTGACAACAAAGAATATGGGTGTGTAAGAAGTGGATCGATCCATTGCAGGGCACACACACCATTCACTCACACACTCATACCTATGGGAAATGTTGTGGTCTCCAATCAGCCTGCCTGCATGTCTTTGGATTGTGGGAAGAAACCGGAGTTCCCTCGCTGTTAGGCGAGAGTGCTACACACTGCACCGCCGCGTCTGCCCATTCCATACTGTTTGACAAAACTGGAGTTGAAAATGACAACATTCTTTATTACAATATCCAACCCAGATGTATAATGCTGTTTCAATGTTTGTAGATCATTGGAAAATGGTAAATGACCCAAAAGCAGCTGCAGCAGTCTTCAGAAGAGACCTCCTCCAGGAGAAGGAAAATGAGATTCCACTCAGAGCCAGCATGGATCTCCGGGAGGATCAGCAGTCACAAACCAGTAGTATCATAACCTTTTACAAAGGAAGAGATGTTGACTGGGCAAGACCATTTCGTTGCCAATTACTGGGTAACCGCATGCATAATTAATTTCCTCCTCTTCATTAGTTGTATGCAGATGTAGTGTACTTGTTAATTGTTATTTACTGTAATATTTCTTTTCATAGGTGATGCGGCACTTGGAATTGGTGTGCAGCGACACTTCTTGAGCTCAGCAATATTCAAGCTGCAACATGGGTTTAATGTTAACAGTGGTATGTTATCTCTATTTTTTAAGAACTAGTGTTACAAAATTAAAATGTGGTTAAAATGTCCATCTCTTGTCCTGCTTTTTCTGCCTCAGGTGTGAGCCTTCTATTTGAAGGGGAAGAGGACCACCTTATCCCTCGACATCGCAGATCTTAGTTGAGAGTGACCTATTTGTGGTGGCGGGGAGAATAATTGGCCATTCCTACTTACATGAAGGCCCACAACTTCATGGGCTGAGCAATGCAATTATCCATGTTCTACTGCATAACGACATGGACACTGCTACAATACAACTGGCAGATGTGGCAGATATGGATTTTAGGGTCACCATCCAAAAGGTAAAAAAGTTAAACATTAGCTATAACATCTTAAGTGTGCATTAATCTATTGATCATTTAATCTAGTAGTCAGGCGCTGTATTGCTTAGGTATATTATTATAAAATGGTGTACTATTTAAAATGAGTCATGTTATCTTTGGGGGGCTCTCTTTGCACATATACTGATTGCGACAAATCAATACCGTTAGGATTCTCATCTTGTAATTTTGTAATGAAGTTAATCCACAGCATGGAGAAGTGAATTTCTATGTTTCTTAAAGCTTGACGGACATGATGACTTGACCAAGGAGGAGAAAGATGATGTCAACAACCTAGCGCTCTTCTGGGACCTACCTGTTGTAAACACAACAAACCGTAGTTGGCTGTTCCAAAAGCTGCTGCAGCATGCGGTATTAAGTCATCCAAACATAATACCAACAATTTAATGTCTATTACACCAACATATTATGCATTTAAAATGTTGAGACTGTTGGAATCAGTAATTCCATTGGTCACACACTGATGATAGATGATTCTTTCAGGTAAGTATAGTGTACCATTTTTATAAGCTATTTGTTTTATTGTTCAGGTGATTGGACGAACAAAGAGACAGATTAAACAAATCAGAAGAGGGCTGAAAGACACCAGGGTTTTTGAACTGCTTATTGAGAGGCCAGATACAGTCCCACTGATATTCCCACGGAGTGCAAACATTGCACCTAGTGCCCAGGTATGTAGTAACAGTCTTGGTGTTTTGTCCCAAAAGTTAAATTGTCAAGTGGCCTGAGGGTCAATCAATAAGGAGTAAGTAATTATATAATCACTGTTATTAACAATAATTAACAAAGCCAGCACTTAAAGCGGCATGATATAGCTTTTTTATAGTTAAATATTCACTTTTTATTTGCTATTAGTGTAGGAATTGGTCTTAGCAAGGCCCAACAAAATAATTATCATGACATGACACCACATGAGAGCCTGTGAATTAATAATATTATAATTTGGTGTACTGGCTAGTAAAGTGGTGGAAAATCATGGGTGACGCATTTGCGCCCAACTCTGGCCCTAGTACACATTGCCTTCCAGGCAGAATTTTGTAAGTGTGGTTCAGTTCAGTGATTATTATGACCAGAGGGGCACCAAAGTACAAAAACCTGAAAAGTTACATCATGCAGCTTTGAGACAACTATAAAACTATTTATAGTGTTCAAGTAAAATAGTAAAATATCCTCTCTTTTTTTGCTTGTGTTACTGAATTACTCCTTTGCTTGTCAGGCAATCCTCAGCAACATTGTCTGGCCAGGGGAAGAGGGCAATGGAGATGATGATGAAGATGACGATGAAGACACTTGCCCAAAGCACCTCAGGGACAGGACAACAGGATTTCTGCGCAGATTCATTGAGACAGGTACAATAAATGTAGAATTGTCTCAGTAATACAAGTTCACAACTGAATAACTAAACTAAGAAATGTGTTTTCATAACTAAATGTGTTCACATTTTCAGCATCTGCAGAGAAGCTCCAGCAGCTTATAAGATTCTGGGTGGGATGGGAAATCCCTTCACCTGGAATGAAGGTGGAAGTGGTGAGGGGAGAATACTTGAGAGCTTCAACATGCTTCTTAACCCTTCGTGTACCAGGCCATTTCCATACCTATGAGGGCTTCTGTGACCACATGGAGTGCTGCATTGCAACTCACGACACAGGTTTCGGTCTCATTTAGGTAAATTTCAAAACGATGGTTGATGCAAGAACAAAAATATAATTTTATTTTGTCATGTTCGATAGTTGACACAAGGAAGAATCCAAGGGCTGTAGATGCATTGTTACTTTTATTTTTGATGTGTTGCTTACATTGCACATACAATAAAAACTATTTTAAAGTTACATTCGATTTTGTGGACAAAACGATTTTCTTTGCCTGGCCGTATATTTCTCAATGGGCATAGAGCTGTATATGCCGTGGTCACTGCGGGTGGAGATATACTCATGAGGGGCGGGATAATGCAAATGAGTTGGATCGTTATGCAACATGATCCATCAGAAATGTGAACTGCCTGATTGAGCTGGTTGAAGCACATGGTTGCAGAAATAGCCTGTTAACAAAAAAAATTACTTGATTGTTTTATTTAAAAATAGGTGTTTTAGTAAGCCCATCAGAGACCCAAATGTATGTGCACAAAAACTGAAAAAGTGCATTTTCCATAATAGGGGTCCTTTAAGATTTCAGATTTCCAACAACTTACAGCTAAAGACAAGCATCTTATCTTTTAAAACAACATTTTGGCTTTTCTAAGGCAATTCATTGACATGTCTCTGGTCTATCTCCAATGACACCATCTACATACTGAACAACAGCTCTGTAAAGATCAGCACCAAAAGACAGTGATGGAGTAAGAGGGTCGAAAAGTTGATGTAGCGTCTCCATTTCTTCCTCTGTCATGGGGCAATGTGGTTGAGGAACATGGATTCCAATGTGTTCCATCTCAGGGTTCTCCAACTCAGAGATATACTGCCCCTGTAATGTGATTGTGTTATTAACTAACTATCCATTTCCTGGATAAGTGGTAGTAGTTCACAAGTACTTTTAATTTCAAGATAAAGGAATAACAAAGTTATTAACATGGCTGGGACAGAATGAGATTTGAGCTTGTGTATACATTTGTTTTAACGGTAGACAAGGAGGAACTCACCTGAATATTATCAGGAGGATTAATAAGACTTGTGGCACATCCAATTTCCCATAGCTGGTTTGGGGTCAAGTTACGCTCTGATCGCATGGAGTGGTTGTTCCAACCATCTGTAAAAGTATCCAGATCAGCCTGGATGCGGGGCAGGAACACATATTGGGCACAGATGGGTGTAGTTTGATGGGTCGAGTACTACACTCTCCTCTAGACTGTGCAGGACATCATAATAGATGTTGGAAACAACATTCCACACGTCACGCCAGAGGCGTTCTATCCTAAAGGGGAGGAGTAACATCAGTATCAGACAACAGAAACATCTATGATGAAAAAAGCATCTGCTAAATGGCATATATTATGATTATTTTTCTAAATCACTACCACAATGAGCAAGACTACAAATCTGAAGAGCACATAAAGGACATTTCAATTATACTTTCACAAATGAATGAATTCGATTACAGTATGAAACATTCATATGAAAATGTAAATGAGAAGACAAACTGCATTACATAAAGTTGTGCATTTTTTGAGAAAGTGAAAGACAGGCTACACGTACACAATCACTGGTTTGAGAATGCATCACACCTAGTTAAAATACATACCTAGTTAATATAATGGCTTTACTTATGCACATTCTAATGATTGTGCTTCTCATGCAAATTTTGTATAGCACATCTGTGATGGAATAAGACTTTACAGGTCTACACACATTCACAAATCACCTTTGGTTGTGGACACTTTTCCCTGAGATAAAGCTTCCCCTGCCACAGCCACGAACTTGAAACATGCATCTTGCTATGTCCACATTTTCAACTCCTTGGTCTCCCCTTACCCTTGATGACCCAACACAAGGAATATTGTAATTTATAACTGAAAAACGGCAATATCAAGTATTCAAATAATGACACACTGTTCCACTAAGTTAGATGGCCCAACATAATGAAAATTGTAATTTATTACTGAAAAAACGGCAACATCAAGTGTTAAAAATAATTACACACTATTCCACTACGTTATGTACAGTTATGCTATGTGCATATTACACATGCGTTATTGGTGGTGCAGGAAAACTAGAGCATCATGCATGTCTGTGAATGTGTATGTGGGGTGTACTGTGTGTTATGTCGGCACCAGGAAGCCAGAAGGTCAACCTCCCATTTGTAGGGGACTCGTCCCCATTGGGGATTAGACCTGTGAGGGTTGATTTAATTGTCTACACATCTGTTGGCTCTAGGCAAACTGCAGTCCTCAAAACAAAGATTTTATGATAAAGTGAATGATACAGTGTATTTACAACATTCTACAATGCATAGTTCTTACCTAGATGGAAAGCCATGTTTCCTAGTTGACTCAAGGAAGTATTCAAGAGCTGTAGCTGCCTTGTTGTTATTGGAAGCATGAAGGTACATGATCTAAGGATTCACAGAATTTCCACAAGAAAGACAAATTAATCAAATTTTATGGGTGTCTAGTTATGGTGTGTACTGTATGCCAAATTAACAAATCCTTCAGTCATCAAATCACTCACCTTTCTTGAAAACCCATCAATGCCTCCAAAAATCACAATACCGTATCTGTAAATTTACATAACAGTAGAAATAGTTGAGGCATATGTATGGTGTATAGGTGTACTTTCTACTTAATTATAGCACTTTACATACATTGTGGTATGTTATGATGCAGTACAAGTTGGTAGTAGCAGTAATAGTATAGTAGTGGTTGTAGTAGCAGTATTAGAACAGATTTGTATAATATGACATGATTTATCCATTTGAAAAACCACAGAGAAACGGTATAGGCTCAAAGCTACATTATTCCAAATTAAAGTTGTTTCAGGGTAAAATATTGTGCAGGCCAAATTAAATAGATCTTTAATGTTTGCTAAATTTGAAGTAGTGTTATATTAGAAGGACCGAGCTAAGCTGTGTCTAATTACTTCATTTAGGCCAAAATTCCATGCAATTTGACCAATCTATAAACTAAATAGCAACTATGTGGTATAAATTAGCACCTCCATAGCACTTGCTTACCTTATGAGCTTGTGATTAGTATCCACATGGATGAGTGAAAGGGGATGTGGTACAGAGTACACCCTTCTCACCACACATCCCAGGTTTGCTAGTCTTTCATGTATGCCTTTGGCATCCACCCGATGCATAGACTCCCACACTCTAGCCCACTGTACTCTATGGCCTAAGGCTCTAAGATGCCCTCTGACCATCCTGTAGCCTGTATGAGGAGAAAAAGATTAAGAGATTTTTTCTTTTTTGTGAGAAAAAAATAAAAAAATATATATATTTATATATGATAAAAAAGTATATTTTTTTCCAGAAAAAGTTACAATTTCACAAGTCAGGTGATAGTAAGGCAATACTGTACAAAGAACTGCTGCATCTGTTTTCCTTAAAGGATTTCAGAAGCTGATGTTCAGATTACAGTAAGTTACAACCTAATAAAGTACCTACCTAAATTTGGTGAAGTGGCTTTTATTGTACACACCAAATTGTCCAATTCATCATCATTCAGTTGACTGTATGTGTTTCTCACGTTGAATCCCCACTCTTGGATCCGGCGATTGATTGTATGCACTGATACCCCAAGCATTTTGGAAATACAAGGAACAGACAGATCCATTTCTATGAGCTCCTGGAGATGGTCTTTGGAAACAGACAGCTTTGGACGTCCCATCCCACCAACTACTTCCTCCACTACCACAGTGGTCCTCCTTCTGTCCATTTCTTCCCTAGTCAGACTGATCAGGTAGGAGAGACCATCGAGAACCTGTTGGTATTGAGCATAGGCTGTTATCGGCTGTTAAAATACATTGCCAAATACATATTATTGCCATCCCATAGATACACACGGACATTGGTACTGCAGCGCTCAATGCAATCCCTACGAGAATCCTTGTAAAATATGTCTGAATGTACTGATGCTGAATTCTCTGCAAGTAAAGCCAAACTCTGCTGAACAAGCCGACTCCTCCTTATTTCGTGCGCCGCGAATGAAACAGCCAAGGCCAGGGGCCGAAATCGTTTCAGTACAATTAAGTTGAGTATGGCGTACATCCAATGTAAAGAGGTGTAGGGCCTACAAATGAACACTGACAACAGACAAAGTTGGATTTCAAGATTTATAACCAAACAATCCAACCTACCTCCTGGGGAAAGGTTATGTGGTCAGCAAAGGAGTTTAGGAGAGCCATTTCATTCATGCAAATAATTTCTGCGTGTCTTATGGTGCGTTCCAAGCAACTCGTAACTCGTGTTTTTCCCACCTAAAGTCACGACTACGACGACAGAGAGCGCGTCCAGGGCAAAGTCACGGATTCTGCGTAACTTGCCCAGGAACCAATAGAAACATAAACAACCAAAATGGCGGACCGTGCGACCTTTTTGATGATTTATAATCAATTCTACAGTCAAAGGTGCCGGCAGATTGCTCATTTTTACAGAACGGAGGAGGAGAGACTGCGCATAAGGTAACAAAGAACTAAATACATTTTATTTCACGTTATTTGTATGTTTGGAAAACGTATTTTTGTAGACTATTGTTGTATTCCTGCACTGAAAACGAGCTAGCTGCTGCCAATAGTGCGTTAACACTAGCAGATTTAACTTGCTGTAATAAACGATTTTGCCCTTCTTTAACGTTAGAAGACCACACCAGCCATCTGAAGGCATCTGATTGAGCATGACCCAGTCCGCCAAATGTGAACAATAGACTAGAAGTTTACACTTGTAAGTTAGCCTAGTTGTGATAGTCTGCTTCAACTGTTCAACTGTTGATATTTCACACACACACACACACCCAATAGCCTGCACACAGTTCAACAGCCAACAGTGAAGACCAATTATTTTATAATATAAAAAATATCTTCGTTTATTAAGTCTGTCTCACCTTACTTTTCAGAAATGCAATTGCTCTATCTGTCGTCCTGCCACAGACGATAGTGAAGACGGGCATAGAGTGGGAGCTGCTCTTCCACATGGATGAGCACACTTTCTACCGCCATCTCCGCGTCACCCTTGCCCAGTTTGACCACCTTGTTGAGGTCCTGGGGCATCAGGGTCTCAAAGGGGACCAGCATGACGGCGGTCTTGAGATCCCTGTCAGGCAAAAAGGTAGGCCTATGCCCTGATAAAGACTGGTTTTTTGAAACATGTAATACCACAATTAAATACATTTCTGCCTTTGTTTATAACTTGTTGAATGCCTGGGATACATTCTCTGTTTTCAGGTTGCACTCTTCCTCTGGTATATGGCGAACCAGAATAGCTTCAGGGAAATGTCGGACAAGTTCAACGTATCCCAGTCATCTGCACACAGGTAGAAGGTTTAGATGGTACAATGATGCTAGAAAACTGATTAACAGACTGCTGCTAGAATGTAAAGAATAAATTCTTTGAAATTACCTGATTGATAAACTGGTCTAGTCACCCTAGCAACTGAGCATACTGTTTTGAATATGAACATTCCATGTAGTCACTTCGCATGCATTCCAAGGCTTCCTGTTTTTGAATATGAACATTACATGAAAAGGGTCCATATTGGCTTGTGTTATGGTCATAAAAAAAACTCAGATTTTAAGTCTCTATTCTATTCTATTCTATTCCACAGGTGCGTGGTTGATGTACTGAGGACCTTTTGCTAAATGGTTCCAACTTTTATCAGCTGGTTCACCAATTGCGAAAAATGGCAACCTCTGCTGCCTTCAGGGCGGTGTGTGGCATTGACGGCATCATAGGTACGTTACGATAGCTTTTACTCATCCCCAGGGGGATCAGGAAAGCTTTCACAACTGCAAGGTGCAGACCAAAGTAAAAAATCAAATAAAAAAATCAATACCACTAGTCATTGTTTATCTCTGTCATAAACTGTGCATTGTGCATTGCAGGTGCCATAGATGGATGCCATATAAAACTGTAGCGGCCACCCGTCAGAGGAGGGGACTACCTCAACAGGAAAGGCTACTATTCTGTAGTCCTCCAGGGGATTGTGGATGAAAGAGGGAGGTTCCGGGACATCTATGTCGGAGCACCTGGTAATTGTTTATTAAATCTTGTAACTGTTCTGTAACTGCCATGCACCAATATACCCCAAACAGATTCTTTGTAGGCATAGCATACACAGTAATAAAGCACTTCTAATATTGATTCAGGCAGGGTTCATGACTCCAGGATCCTCAGGAAATCCACCTTCTTTGAAAAATGGGGGGAAAAAATGGGGAGGTTAGTATTTTGTAGCATCTTGGAGAACACCTTGTTTCAATCTGTTCTGTACCTCGCTGCTCTGAAAACCGAAATTTCCCACCCTGGGATGAATAAAATCTATCCTCTTATCTTCAGGTACATGCTACTTGGCGACAGCGCATTCATCAGTCGCGACCACACATTTATTGTCACGCCAAAGCGGGACAATGGTGCCCTGACCTTGCAGGACCAGCAGAGGAACACCAACAT
The DNA here is from genome assembly GCA_029706075.1 of Aldrovandia affinis. Taxonomy (NCBI): domain Eukaryota; kingdom Metazoa; phylum Chordata; class Actinopteri; order Notacanthiformes; family Halosauridae; genus Aldrovandia; species Aldrovandia affinis. The sequence goes on from JAINUG010000149.1 coordinate 21,670, forward strand.
CTGCAGAGGACGCGTTGTGGTGGAACAAGCGTTTGGCAGGTCAGTAGCTCATTTGAGAACATGTTCTCGGGCGTAGGTGACACTTTTTCTTTTGGCAGGGTCAAATGCAAGTGGAGGAGGATGCGGGATCTGCAGAACACCAGGCTGGATGTGGTGGTCATGCTGATCATGTCAGCCTGCATGCTCCACAACCTCTGCACCGGACCTGCTGACATGTGCCAGGAACATCCCGCCGGTTGCCCTCGCCATGAGGATGAGAACATTTGAAATTCTTTATTTTTTTAATGCCTTAATTGTTGAAAAAGGTTTCAATCAATCAACTTATAATTTTATTTTACAAACATTCCTTGAGTTTGCCTTGAGTTTATCAATAAATCCTCAAGCAAAAAGTGTATGTGGGACCCATTATTTATTTTCTGAAGACAAACTACACTCAAGACCTTTTCAGGCTTTAGCAAATATACATCACTGGGAATGTAAAGTCACATAATAAATGAAATCCACCACACAAGCATGTAGTACAAATGGCACAGCACAGCTTTTTTATTCACATATAGTCTGTGTTTTCTTCACATAAAATCCAGCATAACAACATAAGAGACCTGCATTAAAGTTACAGCCAACCTGTAAACACTGTGTACAGTACACATCACAATTTTATATTAATTTGGTCAACAACTACAACAACACATAAAAAGGAAGACTGTTACACTAAGCTAACTGGGTCAATTGAATTGACTTAAAATTATTAAGCACACACACAAACGCACGCACACACACACACAGAATTTAATGAGAGAGTATCTCAGCAATCATATTGAGTCAGGCACACACACCTATCAAACCAATCAGAACAGATAATAATAATTTGAGCAATAACCAATTCTCTACTGCTTGCTGAGATACTCTCTCATTAAATTCTCAAACGTGCTCCGCTGAGCTCTCATTTCCTCAAGCATCTCATCGTGTCTCCTCTGGCTAGCCTGTTCTGACTCCCGGATGAGATTAATAAGTGGGTTTGCCGGTCCCCTTGCCCCCCTCACTCTGCGTGGGTATGGTGTGTGTGTGTGTAGTGTGCGTGTGGTGTCCCCTCTGCCGGCCCCTCCACTATACTCTGGACTGACCCCCCCTGCGCCACTATCCCCTGCGTCCAGCACCTCCGGCCTACGGACATCTAGGCCCCTCTCGTTGTCCCCCACAACGGCAAATTCAATGTCGTGATGCCCTCCCAACAATGAATCCATTTGGTCAAAAAATTTAAAACGAATTATCCCCCTACCTGTGCTATTGTTGTTATCCTTTACAGTTTTGTACCCATCTACAAGCGTCTGCCATTTCCGGGCCACTTTAGCCGGACAGAAAACCTGGCCAAATTGGGCCATCAGCCTCCTGGCCATGTCCTCCCACAGATTTTTTTTTGCCCCCTTCCCCTCTTGATCCTTGCATTGAGCTCCTGCAGGCTCTGGGGGAGCCCAGCGCTATCATTTTCCAGGTGTGCCCTGTGTGAGGAAAATCATTGAAACAATTACAAAGTCTGACTTGAATAAATAATTTGAGTTTATCATTTAGTTTGCCTTTTAAAATCTGGCCAGGGACAGCAGATTAAAACTAGTTCACTGCGACTTCACTGTCCTACACTGTGTTCTTATCTTATCTATTACATGCCTCATCAGCTCGATAAGAAATCGAGTACTCTCCAGAGAGAACGCCGTCTCCTGCCCTGACCCTGATGGACTGCTGGGGCTGGTGGTACTTGACTGTGCTGCTGGGGCTGCTGCACTGGGGCCTGTGTGGGACTGGACGCCAGCCACTTGTGTGGAGCTGGACGCTCCGGCTCCCTCTCCACACAAGGAAACCGCGGACGTGGACACACTGCGGCTGCTGTTCTCTGCTCCTTAGTCAATAATAAAATGTAACTGTCTATGTCAATAACAGCATACCATTAGATATAACTACACAGCTTTTAACTCTAATGATTGGCAACAATATGCTGTTATGCTTTACATTAACTGTTTGTTAACATTTGAAATTCTTTATTTTTTTAAATGCCTTAATTGTTGAAAAAGGTTTCAATCAATCAACTTATAATTTTATTTTACAAACAATTCTGTCCCAATCTTTTTGTTCACTATACATGGATGACTACTAGAGCCAAATCCACACATTTGTATAGGAATGATTCTGTCCCAAGCTCTGTTCATGTCCACATCCACATTGTGTGTGGTGTGGTGATGATAGGAGTATGTTCTCGATACTTCCAGGGCCGCGACGAGGTTGTTCCTATCTAGACCCACACCAATGGCAGGTAGGCTACCATTGGGGGCAATTTTAGTGTATTGCCCTACCTCCTGAGTAAAACATACCTGCTGGAAGAGGAAGATGGAGTACCGCCCTTATGGTATGGGCTTTATCCAAGTAGAATACCCCCTGGAGGGACTTGTACAGGGGGCCCAGGAGGGGTTGACTTCTCGACGTCGATGAAGAACCTCATTTCAGAATCCAGATACACTGTGATTGAATGGAAGCCGACAGCAGATAACGAGCATGGATTGTGCTTTTTTAAATGATAAAAACAACATGAGATTTGGCACACTGTCAGAGCTGGCTAGCTAAACATTGTAACGTTACACCTAATTTCGCTATGGTTGTAACTGCCTCACATTGTCAGTTAAGTTTCTAGTAGGCATGTTGCAATTTTGGTGCGGCTGTTTTATACAGCATGTTACAGGGACTATAATAATGTGAATGTGAATTACATGTATATAATGGCCTATATTTAGTTACAAAAAAGGCTATAAACAAAGCAAAATCTTTGCTATCATAAACATGTACGTACTTTATCTTAAATGTTCTAGAAGGTAGAACACAAATTGATATGAATTTTTTTTAAACACTATGTTTATTCTCTTATTTGTGATTCTATACAGATGTATTACGATACAGCGTCCGTTTTAAATCCAGATTGACCTAAAATTAAGATTAAGATCGCCTATATATCCTATCGCATGGTGTGGGCCCGTTTCACAATTTTCCAACGTTCCTAGTGCCTATAATATAGTAGCCCTAGATGGCAGAACTAATCTCTGCCACTGCAGTGTTCCGCACGTAATTAGTTAGACAAAACACCTTTTAAAAAAGGCGCAAAAAGGCATGAAAGAAGAGTGTCGTGAAAGTTGATTTTACTGACCTATAAAGTTTTAATTATCCGATGAGTTTCACTGCTAATCAAGAAGAAGATAAGGACGAAGACTAATGGTTGCGACAGCAGCAAGATTTACTTAGCCCCTCTTTAATAGTAAGCAGCCTACGAGGTATGTGTTTGATTTGTCATTCATTTATATGGTTAACTACCTACGTACAAATGTGTTTAGCCTATATGCTAGCTAGCTACCGATTGTATAAGTATGTTTGATTTGTCATTCAAAAAAAAAAGCCCCGTTTTATAAATTAAGACCTCGAGTCTCGCGTCTTTATTAAACACCGTGTTTTTCCCGCCTTCTACCCGTGAAAGTGACTTGGAACGGTAGTCAAACCCGTAACTTCCCACTCATGAACTCGTACTGGAGGGAGCTACAATGGTAATAAATTGTATATTACATAATTTTATTTATTGACATGATCAATATTTCGCCGTTTGCACAGTCATGTTTAGCCCCTTTTCGGGGGCTAGGTCAAGTTCAGGTTTACCGTAGTAGCTAATGATATCTAGCTAGCTAGCACTAGCTATTTCTTATCGTGCCATATTTCATACACATCAGATTGCAGTACATAATCGTGTGTATGTAATTTTGATTACAACGTGCAAATTTACTTAATGTTGCCCTAAAGTTATCTTTTGTCGATTTCTTACCATTCACAAGAACCTCAGTTACTGTAGATGCCATATTCGTTTTGATGCTGTGTGATGCTGTGTGATGCTGTGTGACGCTGTGTGACGTCAAAGTCGTGAGTTGGGAGTACGATCTCTCGCACGAGTTCACAGGTGGGAAGTTACGAGTTTGACTACGCGTTCCGCGTCATTTTACGCGTAGAAGTGGGAAAAACACGAGTTACGAGTTGCTTGGAACGCACCATTAGATCCAGTGGCAGTTGTTGCAGAAGGTCGTGCAGTCTTGTACCAAGCCTTTGCAGTATTTGCCGTCCTAGTGACACCTGTAGGCGTCATTATTACAATGAAAGAAATCAAGAAGTATATACCATTTAGCAGATGCTTTTATCCAAAGCGACTTACAGTAGTGAATGCATACATTTTCAGTATATGTGGTCCCAGTGGGAATTGAACCCACAACCTCAGCATTGCCAACGCCATGCTGTAATGCTGTAGGATTTATTTATTCATTCACTCTGAAACTAGCGAAAAATTCATCTTTTTTTGCTATGACGCGAGGAACTGACTATTGACTAATTGTGTGCTAGCATTTTTACTAGATACATGTGCTTGTTTGAGGTGGGTTACTTATTAATTTAAGAATAAACACATTTGTAGCTCATGGAAATGTGCTCCCCGTTTATTTCGATATAATCTCGCTAGCCAGACCGATCTCCACACTACGTTATTTCGATATAATCAATGGAAACTTTGGTCTAAATAAAACATTGGATTGCACTGGAAGGAGCATGAGTCTGAGGCTATTCTAAAATATTATTTTAGGGAGGAAAAAAAGTGGTACCAGGGTATGGTTAAGAAACACCTTAGAAAAATACTTTCCACCACTTGGAACTCTTAAGACTTTTTATATGTTATAGAGGAGACTTTTATGAGTAATAACCATTTGTCAGATTTTCTGTTGCAATTTTTTCAAGGTTCACCCCCTTTTTCTCACAAAATGCCTGGACTAATAGGCTACAACTAGCCTATGGCTTGTAATGGAGTAGGCCTATGTTGGTTACAACTTACAAATCTATCAAATTGGAAAACTCGCCCATGAATGCAGTAAACTTTTCTATGAACAATAACTAATAACTTACCAGATCGTTTGAAAGCCTCGAATTATCATGGTTTGCCATTGTGTACTGGACGCCGTTCAAATGAATCTTGAACTTGGCGATGCTACGTTCTTGGACACTCAATAGGGGAAAGTTGCACAACATGGCAACCTGATTTCTTCTGGATGCCGATTGGATAGTTTACCGGAAGCGTCAAATTAATGCCAAAAGTATTTCGTGTCTGTAAAAGTATTTCGTCTCTGTAATAAAACATTTTGTGCTTGTAAAAGTATTTAGTCTTTGTAAAAAAACATTTTGTGCTTGTAAAAGTATTTCGTCTCTGTAAAAAAACATTTTGTGCTTGTAAAAGTATTTCGTAAAAGTATTACGAAATACTTTTACAGAGACGAAATACTTTGGGCATTAATTTGAGCCCATACTGTTGAGTCACTGGAAAAAGACATTGAACTACAGCAGGAGGGGACTAGCTTAAATGGGGTGGCTAGTACATAAAAGGACATAACATTTTAACCCTAGATCAGTGTTTCTCAAATAGTGGGGCGCGCCCCCCAGGAGGGGCGCGTGTGACCAGAGGCGTAGCGTAGGGGATGCAAGAGGGGCGCAAAATGGAAGAAAACGTTAAAAAAAAAAACCTTTTTAGCACCGTGGAAAGCACTTCCCCGGTCCGCGAAATACATAAACTGGTCTCAGCTTTTTTTCGCGAAATGTTTTCTTCTTCCTAGGGGGGGCGTAACAGAAAATAATTGAGAAGCACTGCCCTAGATAAACATTGGACAAACAGTGAATCTACTAAATGACAGATCGGAGCCATTACATGCAGTAAATTGCTTCAAGCTTGAAATTCCATGCAAGACAAAATCACAGGCTCAAGCACCCAAGGAATTTGTTGATGTTCTGAGAACGAGGACTGGCAATAAAGACTACCTGAATGAGAGCGCTAGCTTCCAATAACCGAGCTGCAAATTTTGTAGGATAAGCACCTTTCTACATTCAGGGCGACAGTGGCTCAGTGGTTAGCGGCACGAGCTGGCAAGCAGATAGTTGCTGATTCAAATCCTGAAGACCAATGAAAAAACAACGAACTGGAAACCGGAGGGAGGCTCAATGTTAGTTCACTTCCTGGGGCACTTCACTCCCCTTGAGCAAGGCCCTGAACTCCTAAACTGCTCCAAGGGCGCTGTAATATGGCTGACCCTGCGCTCGGACCTCTCTGATGGAATACATATTGTCACGAATCAATCTACAAATGGGCATTTCCTCCAAATCCCAATCAGGAGAAGCGTGAGGAATGCGAGGAATCTATCCAGGTCATTACCGACGGCTGGAAACAATTAACCGAGAGAACATTTAAACTAGTTGATTCTCTTTGTTTTTCGCTTGGACATTATTCTAGCTGTGATTCTTTGTACCCACTGTTACCTAGTGTCTCTCGCTCGTTGGCATTAGTATTTGTTCGTGTTCGTGTTTCTTATTTGTTTATTAGTATTCCAGTGTTTAGTTTATTTCCGTGTTTTTAGTACACGTTTTGGATTTTCCATTTCGCTAGCTTTGTTTGTTTCTTCTCGTTGTTGCTTTTGGTTTGGTTATTAGTATTATTACGTGTCTTGTTCAGACACCGTTTTGTTTTCATTCCTGTCTAGTGTTTAAGTATTCAAATCTTCTTAAACGCGTCACTGCTTCCGGATCTCTCTCTCTCGTACGCAATTGGTTCCGCATCTACATCAACCGGTCCTGACAGAATGTCCAAGCCCAAATCGGAACCAGCGGAAACCGAGCTGACCCCGAGCATCCTGCACAGTACCATCCAGAGCCAGGAAGCATCCATCATACGGCAGGACCAGGCTATTGCTTTACTCACGGAACAACTCAACACATTCAGCTGCCAAACAGCCAGCCAGTTCAACACCATCACGGAGTTACTGCTAAACAAAACATCGACCACCACCTCTCAGTCTCCCCCAGAACCCAGGGACAATAACCAAGCCAGCTTACTTCGTGAAACACGTTTCCCGGCACCAGAACGATACGACGGTAATACCATGGGATGCCGCGGGTTCATCACACAGTGTTCGCTGGCATTCGAACTCCAACCCTCGCAATTTCCCAGTGAACGCTCCCGAATAGCGTATGTAATTTCCCTTCTAACCGGTACCGCTCTGCAGTGGGCAACGGCCATCTGGGAGGAACAAGTGCTCGTCTGCAACAGCTATGCCAGATTCAGGTCCAAGTTATGGATGGTGTTCGATCATCCAGTCCAGGGTCGTGAAGTGGCAAACCGCTACCCTGGCCGTGGAGAGTCGCTGGAATAACGAGGCACTTATAGCGACATTCTGGCAGGGTCTCAATGAAGGGCTGTCGACCAGTGGGAAGAACTTGTGGCATTGGCTATCCAGCTGGACAATCGCCAACGGGAACGCATCAATGAACGTTGCAATAACAACCCCGTACCCCGACCGCGGACATCATTCCTGCTGCAGACGGAACCTATCCCATCAGCTTCCCGTTCACCGCCTCGTGTTACCCCCAACGAACAGGAGGAACCGATGCAGTTGGGCAGGGCTCGTCTCTCAGCCACTGAAAAGGAACGTCGTCGAAGAGAGAACAGCTGTCTGTACTGTGGGCGTTTTGGGCACTATCGCGATTCATGTGCGGAGCTAAAGGGAAAAGCCAAGGCTACTACCGCACCGGGAGGGTGGTAAGTAGCACAGTGATCAGTCCCGAGGCATCACTCATCACTGGATTGGTGTTGCCTTTCTCCATGCGCTGGAACAACTCTCAGCACTCAGCTCTCGCCCTTGTTGATTTCGGAGCTGCTGGAGACTTCATCGACCTCAACCTCGCCCAGCAACTACAAATCCCCATTCCTCTCCAGATCACCATAAGGGATGAACACACTGAACGTATGGAATTTTTTGTCACTCTCCGCAGCTACCTCTCGTGCTGGGCTACCCTTGGCTTAGCAGGCACAACCCCCAAATTGACTGGAACGCTGAGAAGATACTGGGCTGGGGATTGAACCAGTCCTCCTCGGGGCAAGATTTTTTCATTATCCCAGACCAAGACGACGGCCATGAACGACTACATCTGGGAGGCGCTCACCGCCGGACACATCCGCCCGTACACCTCACCAGCGGGAGCAGGTTTTTTCTTCGTGGGGAAGAAGGATGGGGGCCTGCGGCCGTGTATCGACTACAGAGGTCTGAACAACATCACGATCAAGAACAGATATCCACTGCCTCTGATGTCCACGGCATTCGAGATGCTGCAGGGGGCCACCATCTTCTCCAAACTGGACCTCTGGTGTGCATATAACCTGGTGCGCATTCGGGAACGAGATGAGTGGAAAACCGCCTTCAACACGCCTACAGGGCACTATGAATACCTCGTCATGCCGTTCGGTCTGTCCAACAGTCCGTCAGTCTTTCAAGCGCTCATCAACGACGTGCTGAGAGAGGTGCTCAACCGCTTCGTCTTTGTATACTTGGACGACATCCTCATATTCTCCAGGAACGCCCAGGAACACGAACTACACGTGAGACATGTCCTACAGCTGCTCCTGCGGAACCAATTATATGTCAAGCTGGAGAAAAGCAAGTTCCATGCATCCACCGTCACGTTCCTGGGTTTCATCCTACAGGCAGGCAGTATCCAGATGGATCCTATCAAGACGCAAGCAGTATGAGACTGGCCACGCCCCATCTCGATTAAACAAGTGCAACGTTTCCTTGGCTTCGCCAATTTTTACCGGAGATTCATTCGGGACTTCGGAACAGTGGCGGCTCCACTCACCGACCTGACCCGGGGGAAGGCTAAGGACTTCATCTGGACTCCCGAAGCCGAACAGACCTTCCGACATCTCAAACAGCGCTTCACCTCGGCACCCGTCCTCACTATTCCGGACCTAGCTCTGCCCTTCGTGGTCGAGGTTGACGCTTCCAACACTGGCATTGGAGCCGTCCTCTCTCAACGGTTACAACCTGATAACAAGCTTCGTCCATGTGCTTTCCTGTCGCACCGCTTGACTGCTACCGAGCGCAACTACGACATTGGGGACCGCGAACTGCTGGCCGTAAAGAGAGCTCTGGAGGAATGGCGGCATTGTCTGGAGGGTTCAGCCCACCCGTTCATTGTTTGGACCTACCATAAAAATCTGGCGTACCTACAGCAGACCAAGCGGTTGAACTCACGTCAAGCAAGGTGGGCCCTGTTTTTAACCGGTTCCAATTCACCCTCTCTTATCGTCCGGGGTCAAAAAATCAGCAGCCCAACGCTCTCTCACGGATTTTTGAAACTCCTGAAACCATCGCCTCAGTAGAAACTATCCTCCCACCCAGCTGCATCATCGCCCCGATCCAGTGGGGCATTGAAACCATAGTTCGTCAGGCCTCACAAGCGGAACCAGGTCCTGAAGACGTCCCGCCTAACCGCTTATTCGTTCCCTCTGCAGTACGGAAACAAGTTCTGCAGTGGGTCACGCCTCCCATCTGACCGGACACCCAGGGGTGTCGTGCACCCTGGAATTTCTCCGTCTGCGTTTCTGTTAGCCCAAGATGGAGGAGGAAGTTTGGTCATTTGTCCTAGCCTGCACCATATGCACTCAACGCAAAAACCCCGGACCCGTTCTCAAGGACTACTCCACCCCCTACCCATTCCCTGCCGCCCATGGTCTCACATATCTATGGACTTTGTTACAGGGCTACCTTCCTCACACGGTCACACCATGGTCTTGGTGGTGGTGGACCATTTCTCCAAGGCCTGTCGTTTTATTCCCCTGCCCAAACTACTCTCAGCCCATGAGACCGTGGAACTGGTGGTCGAACACGTGTTTCGGGTGTTCGGTCTTCCCACCGACATCATATCTGACCGGGGACCACAGTTTACCGCCCAGTTCTGGAAGGCCTTCTGTACACTCATCGGGGCTACGGCCAGCCTGTCATCAGGTTACCACCCCCAGTCCAACGGGCAGACGGAGGGGGTCAATCAAGACATGAAGACGACCCTGCGGTCTCTCTCATCATCCAACCCCATGTCCTGGAGCCGCAACCTTCCATGGGCCGAATATGCACACAACACCCTTCGCTGCTCCACCACCGGGATGTCGCCATTTGAGGTCCAGTTCGGCTACCAACTGCCTATCTTCCCCGACCAGGAGAGTGAAACTGGGGTACCTTCGGCAGAACTACACATAAGGCGTTGCTTCGCTAGTTTACAAGCTTGTTAAGTTAGGTCATTCATGTTAGCTAGCTAACATTAACTTATTTTTCATCTTACCCTTCATTGCTACTTTTAGCTAATCTTGACTCAAGCTAACAGACCTTTTGCTATAATTTTGTATGTGTTCTTGACAGCAAGGGTATGAATGGAATAAATGTGTTTCCAACACAGTCTGCCCAATATCTCACTGTGACATTGGGAGCGCCCCCCTTTTGGCTGGTGCCTGTTCGCTCCCACAGCCTGGAGAGCACCACAGGGCCTTGCACAGCAGTGGCCTCATCTACAGGCAAGGTCACCTGAGGCTAATGAGCAATCAACTCAAGTGTTAGCCATTGCCTTCGTTAGGTCATTATAAAAGCACAGCCTGCCATGCATGAGTTTTTTGGGGCATGGAGGGAGAGGTGCGGGGTTTTGTTGCGGTTTACCCTCTAGTGAATATTTTTTTTCCTTTGTTTTTGGCTTTGGTTTATTTTTTGTAAAAGGATTAATAGAATAAACTGGCCATTGGCCTATTGGAGCATTGTGTTTTTGGTTGGTTTCCTGTCCATTCACCGCCTGGCAGGGTGACCATCCCTGCCACCTTGCTACACTCACGTTTAATTCTTTTTTGGTTTGTTGCTGCCATCCACTGTGTAATGAAGGTAATGAACGCTTAATCTCTTCCTGAACCTGGGCAAATGATTAACTATATTTCTTAGCAGATTTACACATGCCAAAGTATGATCATTTTTACCTGATAACAGTTTCAATTTGTAATACTTTATGGCTGTAATTTTTTACACATGGCTGTGTGCCGCAATTTTGTTTGTGGCACACAACCATGGTATCACCGGAATAAAGCTGTGCATTTTCAGGATATATACGCACTTCTGGGATGGGAACCAGTAGAATAAAAACATTATTATTATTATTACTGTGTTATAGTCAGAAATTATTGCACTGTTTGATTGTGAACATTTCTGTTTTTGGGGTAATAGGGCAGCAGTGTAGTTGAATGGTTAGAGAACTGGGCTTGTAACTGAGCGGTTGCTGGTTCGATTCCTCGGTGGGCCCTTAAGCAAGGTACTTAACCTGAATTGCTTCAGTAAAAATATCCAGCTGTATAAATGGATTTTATGTAAAGAAATGTAAACTGTAAGTCGCTCTGTACGTATGTATGTAAAATGTAAATGTAAATGCAATAGTCACTAATCAGTAATCACTACTTTTTACAAATTAAATGGGTTCATATATTAATTAGCTATTAAGGGGCCCCCAGGTACACAGGCATCAAGTGGGCATGGCAAGATATGGTCTGCTAAATCTGCCCAAATAAACCAGTAATATGTCTCTTACCATTTCTTGTCATATCCTTTTTAGCCTATGTTTATAAAACAACACAAATTTAGTTGAAAAGGTTTGGATTCACAGTTAAAATATTCGTCGAGCAACAGGTATGAAAGTAATATTTTGGCTTTCAAGCCCGAAAGGCAGAAGCCTATTCGTTCTTGCTTGCACACTTTTTAAAGTTTATTTTTGGCGTGGACTTATATATCGCCACTTCGCTCGATAGGAACAGAGTTTGGCACATACAGCATGTCTGGTTTGGTCTAAATTCGCGCATGGAACATTTTGGAAGCGTTCATCCAAAAACCACGCCCATTACTTCCAAATACCATGCTTTTTTTGCACCACAAGCCTCACAGGGCTACTATAGCAAGGGGGGGATTAGGCAGGCTTCTCATGCTATATGTCAGCAGGGACAAAACCAGTAATATGCAATGATGCATGGCCTCCATAGGCAAATACGTCTGGCAAGAAAGTAAAAGACATATACTAAGGAAATGGCAATCTAATCATGATCAAAGTCAAAGTCAAAGTCAACTTTATTGTCAATCACTGTATATACACGACATACAGGGATTGAAATAATCATGATCAAAGTCAAAGTCAAAGTTCTCTCTCATCCAGTGCAGTTTAAAACAACAAACAACACACAAACAATACAAAAACACACAATATAAAATCTAAAAATAGTTATAAATATAAATATAAATATGTACATGGTGCAAATGAATACTGTGCAAATATGGATATAAGTTACAGTTACAGTGCAATTGCAGTATTGATTGGATGATGTCCACTATTAGCACATCATTATGCTATAATTGCCAAATGATGTGTCCACCGTCTGTTCTTAATTGGTGCTTGTGAACAAGTGGATAACCCTAGTGTGTGACGCATAGGGAGCTGCTGTTTTCTTACATTTAGAAACTGTTTATTGGTTTTGAAAGTACAACAAAAAGAATGACCAATTGTGTCTGATGAGAATCTTGTTTCACGTGCAGATTAATTAGGAGGAAATTGGATAATGAGCTAACAAGCTGCAAAGAGGCTGTCCATACTATTGTATTTCCCGTGTAGCGATTGTTGCAACGAGTCTCATAACGAGCTTTTTAACCTCCCTCTGGGCCTCAGTTCTGTTCTCTTCAGAGAGAGACAGCAGCACACTATTTAAACGGGCTTTTTACAGTGGATTTGTGACATTAGAAGGAACATGTTCCCCAGGACAGACGCCAGAAACTTCGCAAGAACAGCTTCCAACGAGGGATTCAACCAACTGCAAAGTAAGTAGGGATAGAACAAGTTAGTTAATTTTTCTCTCGTAAATTCATTTCACAATTGCATTGCATTGTGTTTGAGATCATATTGCCTCTCGTGGCTACAAAATTATTTTTTGAATAGTTTTCTGAATAAGTGACATCATTTGCTGAACCAAATGTTAAATATTGTAAGGACATAAAATGAACAATTACTGTAACATTCCGAAATCAGAGGGAAAGCTTATTTTTAAAACATTTGCGGCTCTCTCAAAATATTGTTTGGGGATTTTAACGAATTCATTATAGTTAAAATAACTTCAACAACAATAAAACAACTTCTAATTAATATTTCGATTTCAAACGAATCAGACGGATTTTGAGAGGGTAAACAAGCCACTAAAAAAGAAATTTCTTAAATGTATAATTGCATTCAATTTTATTTGGCGATTTTAACTTTTGTCTTTTGAAAGACAAAATGTATGGTTGTCGACTTTAGGAAAGTAAAGGTTCACCAGTGCAGACGCGAGGGAAAAACGGTTAAGTTTGTCTCCAGCTACAAATGTCTTGGCACGATTATCGATGACAAACTGCGCTGGAAAGCAAATACAAATGGCATCCGTGAATTGGGCCGGAGCTCATCATCGGGACACAGTCTCGCCACTTCTTAATTGTCAATGCCTATGTCCCGGGACTTAATTGTGCGTTACGTTACTTATTTATGATCAGGGGCGTAGCCAGAACTTTTACAATGGGGTGGCCAGGTTAGGACCAGTGATTTTATTGGGGTGGCACACTGGGTTGGGGAAAAATAACTTTTCCACATCCACAGAAAATTACTTAATGTGGCTACCTCTATCTGTGTATGGCCTGAGTAGGATTCCCATCAAACATAAAAGGCACACACCTAAGGTATCTAAAAGCACAAGCACACATCTCTTCTAATGTTTCTCCTCTAACAAACTGATTTTATGTTACTGCACCTCTTAGAACATTACAAAAGCATATTTATTTTAAAAGCATATTTTACAGATGACAATTTACAAGAGAAGCTCAGGTTACTCATTTATTTCCCATGCCATTCACAAGAAGAAAAAGTGGACTGATTAAGTGCATAGGTCTAATAAAGGTAGAAAACAAAAATCTTATGGGGCTATCAAAAAACAAAATGAATAAACGTATGTAGTATTTTTTTTATAGAATCCCCACCAAACCATAAAGGCATACATCTACGGTATCTTTAATACAGACTCTTTTGTAACAAACATATTTTTACCAGACTCTTTAAACATATATATAGAAGAGAATCTTAGGATTAGGGATAGGTTACTATTGCCATTCAAAAGAATAAAAAACAACATAAGATAGGCTGATAGTTCTGCAATAAAGTCACAATATGCAATATAAAAATAACAAACAAAAGTCGTACAGGGCTCTCAAAAAAGTATTTAATAAAAACCTACAGTATGTAGCCGAGTATCTCTTTAGATCCCCCCCAACATTAAATCTACAGACTTTAGTATCTAAAGGCACACACCTATGCCAACTTTAATACAGTACATTTAATAGACTCTTCTGTACATTACTGTTAGAAGGATATTTACACTGTACACTCTACCCCCAGATCACCTCGCATCTCATTTAACAACATGTTCTATGAGACGTTCTCTACATTACAACAGCTGAATTCTACGGTTTTTGTGATTTTTGGCAAAGACATCCACAAACTCGTCTAGATTCAGGGACTTTGCTCTTCTAGATTCAATGCTCAAAACCCCCAGATCACTCAGCCTATCCTCTGCCATGGTTCTTCTGAGATGGGTCTTTATCAACTTTAGGTACGAGAAGCTGCGCTCACATGCAGCAGTGCTTACGGGAATTGCTACTGCAATCTTACACAACCTAAAGAACTCCTGGAAAACATCCTTATATGGCTCAATGAACACAGTTCCAATATCGTCGCTGTCGGAAAAAACCCCAAATGGAAACTTTTCAGGAGATACGTCCCCATTTTAACATTCATGAACATAAAATCCAAAAAATTCATGAATTTACTCAAAATGATGCTAGAAATTAGTCAGAGTAACTTCATAACTGAAATTACATAAAATAGTTGCTCGACTGTTGTAACGATGTTTTCTTACATCGAACTGTGGGGATACGTGGTTTTAACTGTATAAATTACAATGGACCTTGCCTGTCTATTGGCACGCATTCTGATCTCTGTCTTAATTCTGCACCGTTTTACAAACTAAAATAATGATTGTCACTAAAAGGGTTTGGTTAAATGTCTTTAAAAAAAATCAGTTTTTAAGAATGTTATTATTGGATAAATGTGACCATTTCAAACGAAATTAATTGGCATTGTTTAAATAAACTATAGGATTGTACTATAGTGTCTGAGATGTTTAGCCAAACCTCGAAGGTGGAAAGAGAAAGTAACCCTTAGGGGGTTACAAAATGAAAAGAAAACAGTAATGAAGAGACAAGCTGGTATGATTTCAAGAGTATTTATACTCTAATAAATGTATGAAAAATACATTTTTGATTATATAGTTATGTAACATTGTGTCTGTAATCGTATCACAGCAATCATCTAACTTTAAACTTCAGTCAAGGAGCCCTTCAGATGCAGCTACTTAGCTAACATTAGCTAGCTAGCAATAACAAAAACATTATTGAAACTTATTTCATGATAGATACTGTCGTGGAAAAAGGACCACACCTCACTTTCAGACTTCAGACAACTTCTGAACAGAGTTTGCAAGCAACCAATGAGCTCTGACAGAATTTGGGTTTACATTTATACCTGGGACATAACAGGAAAACCCCTGATGAAAAGGGAAAACGTGAGGTGAACATCACGAGATGTCTGGGTTGAAATTGTTCACTGGCAGCGAGAGAAAATGATTTCAGCTAGTTTTTCCAATATTTGGAGTGCCAGACACCTCAAGGAAAAAAATAGGAACTGATAGCAGAATGAAACTTACAAATATCAGCAAAACCAACAAGTCATCTGGTATATCAGTGAAAAGTTCAACAGAGGTCTTCTGAGGCCTAACTCTTAGCACATCCTGCGTAAAGCCAGTAGTATATTGGATGACCAGTGCCATCCTCTGTATGCTGAGTCCCAGCTGCTCCCCTCTGGGCGCAGGTATCAAACGCCTAGGTTTAAAAGCGTACGATCGCAAAGCACTGTCATCCCCAAAGCAATCGCTGCTATTAATGTGAACCTAAGATGTGTATGTGTATGTGATGCACTTTGTTGTTATGCTGGTGCTGATGTTGTACTTATTTACTTACTCTGTACCATATATTATTTATTTATCTATTTATGCATTGGTTTATTGATAGGATTGCTACATAGTTATGATGTCTCTATTTCTCACAATTCATTCCCGTGTTTATTGATCTATGTCTTTGTGTTGTTTGTTTTTTTAACCTTGCCTCAAACAAATTGCCCCTAGGGGACAACAAAGATATATTGAATTGAATTGAATTGAATGAACTTTAATGATTTAACTTAACCCCCCAAAAATTGTAGTTGATATAATAAATTAAAATTCTATTATAGTTTCCAACCTGTGTATTGCCTTGAAAATCTGAATTAATATAGATATTGTATTCATATACAATTATAATTGCCATTGTTTCATATGGATGAACATTCATTGGACATGTTTTTTTTTTTTTTTACAGATGTCTCTCAGCAGGACTCCAATGTAACTGTCATCACAGAGTTTCTCCTTGTTGGGGGATTGCAGACCCTCCAGGGGTTCTGCACAGAGCTCTCAGTGTTACTCTTGGTGGTCTACATCACAGTTCTCTTGGGAAACAGCCTGATTTTCACTCTGGTTGTGTTTGATTATAAACTACATACACCCATGTACATTTTCCTCATCAATCTGTCGATCATAGACATAGTCGTCACCACATGTGTTCTCCCCAAGATGATATCGGTGTGCTTGCATAATGACATCAGCATTTCTTTCTCCGCATGTTTTTTACAGATATACATCTACTTGACGTTTCAGACTGCTGAAACGTTTATGCTTAGCATTATGGCCTATGACCGTTATGTTGCCATTTGCAATCCCCTACGCTACACCAACATTGTCACTAAAGGTGTGGTCGCTCTGCTGGCCACAGCAGCGTGGGCTTTCGGGATGATTATACCAGCGATAGTTATCATCCCTACATCTCAATTGCCTTTTTGTAGTAATGAAGTCATGTTTTGGTTTTGTGATTTCCCTCCCGTCGTTACACTCGCTTGTGTGGACACAACATATCTGATAGACTTGGCACTCGCGTTAGCCATAATAGTGCTGTACTTGACTTTGTCGCTCATTGTTTGGTCATATGCTAAAATAATTATAGCAGTCTGCAGAATCGCATCTGCCGAGGGGCGTAAAAAGGCCATCTCAACCTGCTCCTCCCATCTCATTATTGTCATCACGTTCTACTTCATCCATTCGTGCGTCTACATCAGCGCTAAAGCGGAAAATGTTCCACCGAAATTACTCATCTTCATCTCCATCATCAACTGCTTTTTGGTTCCTCTTATGAACCCCATCGTATACAGCTTCAGAAATAAAGAGATTAAGACTAGTTTGCTAAAACTTCTTTACCTCAATAAAGTTGATCCTTGACGCCCATATGCAATGTTCAAGTTTCTCAGCAGTAGCAACGACATTATGACAATATGACCTCAGACGCAATAAAATAAAATTGTGAAGTAAAAAAACCAAATCATATTCATTGAGGCATCGTAGATAGAAATGAACTGGCACAATTTATTGAGCAAAGAAAAATAATTATAATTAAAAAATATACAGACAACACACATGTCTTTAAACAAAGAGAAGAATTGGGCAAAAAAGCTTGCGTCAAGGTACTGTCTCCTGCCTTCCACCTCTACCAATAACTGGTTTCATGAGTTCTGACAAAATGACTTACAGTATGGCCTTGGGTGTTGGACTGTGAAATTTGAATATTTGAAGCAAAATGGTTTCCTTTTAGGTTCTAAATTAGGGAAACCGCTAGGCTATTTGAGGAAAGGAACATACTATAAAGACATCTGAAAAACACCATGGGCGCCAAGAGGCATGGAGCCACATGGGGCAACAAGAAGGAATGACAAGCTGAACCTTGTATTGTGTTGTGTTGCATCTTCCATAATATATGGAAACCCAATCATCAAGCAAACTAGGTGCTAGATATTATTTTAATAAACATTCTGTGATCATATTAATGATATTCTTCTGCAAATTAAACATTGTTAAATCTGTTTTGCAGTCTGTGTGAAGTATTGTTTCACAGGTCCTGAATTCTACAGATTGCTCCATACAGCAGAACATCGTATGATATTAAACGAAGGAATTCAGACTGATTGGTCAAACCAAATGTGGTATGAAACCACAATGATCAATACCAAGCTCTGGTGCAAAAAGGTGAACATTAACAAATCGGACGTTCCGTTGATAAATAAAACTATCAATACTATCACAATGAAGGGGCATGTCTTCGCACTAACATAGTGGGTCACTGAAAAATAAGTGTAGTGTGCTGATTGTAAAGATGACATGTAAAAAAGTTGTGAATGGTCTAATGAGATCCTGATAGGGATAAAATAATAAATAAGGATTCAACTATTGTTTTTAAATTTGAGTATTTTGACATGCATTTCAATATTATGATCATTTTACATTTCATTCAGAAAGCACACATAAATCGTCTTGGGGAGAAAGCTAGTTGTGGGAACTATGTGTATTGTTGTGCCAGCTACTGCTCCCAAGAGAACTGTCCCTGCTCCTCCACAGAGATGCAGTTAATTGGCCTGGCCCCATGTAATCTATCAAATGCTCTCTTGACAAATGATTCACTTTGTGTGATGGTGGTTGATAGTTATTAATTGTATTTGGCAACTGACAGCCCCCAGGGTTAGAAGCAAACAATAATAACCAGAAGAAAGACTAAAACAGGCTAAAACAGTGTTTGCCATAGAGTGAGGTGTAATACAGAGCAATGGTTACTTGCGCACATAGACATATATACGTATACATGTCTATGCTTGCGCATGTATCAACCTTTTTGTTACCACTTTTTACATCAAGTTGCCATGGCCACCCAGTGTGCCGGCCCAGACGTTCAGCTCAGTCATAGGCCTACTGACCGCTGTATGTACAATAGTTATGCAGAGGGACAGAGTGAAGACGGCATAAATTCAGTTTATTAGGCCTATACATCTGCTTATACAACTGTTTGAATTGGTAAAAACTGTCACCTAAATACATCACCCACTAACAGAGATCACAATAGACATATCTATGGGCCAGCCAGGTGAATGGCTAGCTAGCCATGGAACATAACAACCAGGGCTCGCGATAATAACATGTTGCATAGCCCGCCCCTCGTTAGTGCACAGACAGGAATACAAGCACAAATTAAATAACCATAGGCCTACAGTAGGCCTATATCACAAATTCAGAACTCCCTCGCTCACAGAGGCCGCAATCTAACCATGCCACGGCGGGCCAGACTAAAAAAAGGAAACTGTATTGGCCTACCTTATCGGCTCTAGGCTACACAAGGCGGAGTCGTCTGGGTTTTGAATTGAAGAGGTTCATAGGCCAATGTCATCGTAATCCAACGTGTCTGTTAACTAGTTCTCTTTCAAAAGACAAACGTTGTTCAAGTGTCCAGTCAACAAGACTCAACATTGATGATTTCAAGCGTGTCTGGATCCGATTTGTTGCGGATAAAATGTATGATTGCCCTTAAACAGGCAGTTAATAGCCTATTGGGGAAAATGTCTGCAGGGCTGCTATCGAGTAGGCTACTTCAATTAGTGAAGGGAAGTTCTCTCTATCAATATCCTGATCCAAAAAATGTTCATCCTCCTTCCTCCCGACGTGTTTTTTTAAGTAAACGGGTCAATGATAGCTAGCTATTTATTTAGCCATAGTTGCACAGTTGCACATCAGCCGCTACAGTCGTGAAAGTCAGACAAAACTATTGGCGTGAGTAGGTAGGCTACATAACGTAGGCGTAACGACAGTCAACAAACGCGAGAAAGGAAGTTATTTTATTATTATTATTAGGCGGTGGCCTATTATTAATAGGCTACATAATTCTAATGATTCCCAATACAAAGCAATTTTTTTTCCCCAATACAAAATTAAACTAAAAAGAAAAAAGTATTAGGCCTGTAAAAATATATTTATTTTCAGGAATCTGAATGGGTGGGCCAGCTGTCAATCAAAAAGATTATTGTGCGATTGCAAAATTAGTTGGGTGTGCCAGCTGCCTGTTTGGGTGGCACTGGCACACCCTGGCACACCCGTGGCTACACCACTGATCTAGGCTCATCATGTCCTGATCTAAAGAGTATCTAGTACTACATATAGCCTGGACTTGAATAGCCCAAGCGTTTCTGCCTCTACTACCCGACCTGGCAAGCTGTTCCAGGCATTGAAAACTTCCTAATATCTGTGCGGAATTTGCCTTTAACTAATTTCCACTTGTGGCCTCTTGTTCTGCTGACCCCACTTATCTTAAAAAATCTTTGGTATTTTACTTTGTTAATCCCTTTTAGGAATTGAAAAACCTCAATCAAGTCTCCGTTTGCTAAGTTTAAATAGATTGAGTGCCTTAAGTCTATCATCATAACTTTTACCTTTCATACCAGGTATCAGTTTAGTTGCCCTTCTTTGGACTTTTTCAAGAGCTTCTATATCTTTCTTGTAGTGCGGTGCCCAGAACTGCACACAGTATTCTAAGTGAGGTCTGACAAAGGCATTATATGACATTAATATAACCTCCTTTGATTTATACTCAAGCCTTGTTTATATCAACCTTTTCTTATCATATGGCCACGCAGCCATGTTGCGTGGGGCTGAAAGTAATATTTACTTGATAGTCATCTAATTTGTTGTCTTATTGGTATATTGTAATTGACAAGTGTGTGTGTGTGTGTGTGTGTGTGTGTGCATGTGTGTTGGGGGGACGATGAGATTATAATAAATTGATAAATCCACATTGGATGACCATGAAGTAAATATGAATTTCAGAATCTTGGTCATGCAGTGGTTTGACAACTAGATAACGTTATATTTACATTTACATTTACATTTTAAGCATTGAGCAGATGCCCTTATCCAGAGCGACTTACAAGATGTGCATTAACACATGGTAGGAACAATCATAGTTTGTGCATGATATCAGTGCAGTAATACAGCGATAGACATAGTTGTAGGCAGCTGCATACCATACCTGTAACAGTGGGAAGGAAAGGTCATTTTAAAAACAAAATTATTAAATGAGAAGGCAGGGATACATATACAAGAAGTGTTGAGTAAGTAGGCAGTGGTGATGACAATTGGGTAGATGTACAGAATTCAGTAAGTAGTGGAGTCTGACAAGGTGGGTTTTGAGTCTCTTGCGGAAGATCGCATTTGACTCCGCGGTCCTGACCGATTGCGGAAGGTTGTTCCACCACCGAGGGGTCAGGACAGAGAAGAGGCTTGATCGCGAGGAGCGGCTGCCGGGTGCCCGGATGAATGGGACAGTGAGTTTTCCAGAGGAGGCGTAGCGGAGGGGTCTGGCTGGGGTGTAGGGTGTGATGAGTGTCTGGAGGTATGGGGGAGCAGTTCCTCTAGCCGCCTGAAAAGCAAGCACCGGTGATTTGAATCTGATGCATGCTGCGATGGGGAGCCAGTGCAGAGAGGAGAGTAGAGGGGTGGCATGGGTGAACTTATATGTTTTGTTATCATCATCATGGCAATATCTGTTGGCCATTCAACGCCAGCTTTAAGTGACAGTGAAATAGCCACTTACTTGTGAATAGTTATCCCACGGGCCTTTCTTCTATGGTTCCTCCTATTTGTACAGCCAAATGTTGCACAACGTTGTGGCATTTCTGCATAGGCTAATTCCTCTTCGTACCATGTTCACAGCCAGGTTCTGCGGAAAATCGTTGAGGAAACTCAACAATTGTGAAATTTAGAAATCAAGCAACCTGCATCCAACGTTTATAACAAGCCAAATATCACGAAAATTGGTTGAGAATTAAGCGAGTTACAGTAGATTGTATCAGGGGAAGTCTTCATCTCTCAATACACATACGTTTGTTTAAACGCGGATCTTGCCCGGCCCAAGATGGCGGCCGTGCAGACGTATCAGAACAGGGTGAATGAGGCATCTACGTATTTATATCTATGCATACAACAGCAGCCAATGCGGTAACTACGTATTTATATCTATGACTACGCCTATGGTCTCTGACGACACTTCCGGTTTCCCTCGTCTTTTCCAGATGCGGAACTTGCAGCAGAACAGCATTGCTACAGTATTACTGATCGCCTAAAGCCGACTGTAGTCGTTTTACTTTCATATATTAGTTTGTCTTACCTGAAGATATATTGTGCTCCACTTCATCGTATTACCCTTGGTAGGTAGTTCCCAAATGAATGCTCTTCATTTATCAGAGGAGATTTCGAGGATTTTTTAGTGTGTGATAACGTTTGATAGCGTACTGCCATGTTTACCTCTGACCTCTACGTTATATTCCACACACTTTATTACACCTAGCTAATTGAACACGTTAAAATGAACAGCTAGCTAAAGTTTGAGTGTTCGTTGATTATTGTGGCTTGTTGGGTAGCCAACATTGACCTTGTCTTGTCCAATCTAATTCAAATCATTAACGAAGGTTGGCTAGCTGTCTGGAACTCCGTCCGTCTCTTAGCCTGAAAGCTAACTTGACAAGCTTATGTAACGTTAGCTGGAACAAGTGATACCAACTATATGTTGTTGGCAGCAAGTAGCTATATACAATATTTTTTTCTCCTCTGCTGGAACAGGAAATAAAACGCATATGAGAAGTCACAACTGTAAAATGTGGGACATTGATTTCTACAAGCACATATAAAATACATTTTGACAACATAGCTGTGTCATACATGTATCAAGTTTTTACCCCACCCCTCAGAATTAATATATAGCAACTGAACGTCAGTTGGTTGCTGCTATGCATAATGATTGTTTGACCTTCAGCCGTCTAATTCTGAGACAAGGCATTTAGCAGAGTATATGATTATTTGGTAGACAGGATGATACAGAGTCCTTATGGTCTGGATCGTGACAGACCTCACTTCAGTCTCCGGTTCACCACCTTCATTGTTGGCGTAGTTTGCCTGCCGCTGGTGAGCTTGACCTCCTGCGTCTTCATCTCTTGCTTTTTCCATTTTGAGGATGCCACAAAAACCCACTGCAAGGTGAGCTTGCTCGTTATCCGCTTAAAGAAAGTACTCAATTCTCACCAGAGGTTTTAGGTCACTGTAACTGTACCTCTTTCCGTTTGTTTTGGCCCTTGGTGTTGCAGGTTCCCAACTACCTCCCATCAATCAGCGCCTCCATAAGTTTGACTCCTGAGCGATATATCTGGCGCTTTTGCATCGGACTGCACTGCGCGCCCCGGTTCATGGTGGCGGTGGCCTACTTCAGCTTCTACCGGGGACGCTTCGCCAAACACTGTCTGGAGACGCTGCTCAGCTACCTCAGCCTAGTCTGCGCCTTCAGCGAAAACATTGGCCTACTGCTGCTCACTTATGTGTCCTCAAACGAGACCTACAGTGAGTGACCTCTCCAATGACCTCATATTCACTCGCCCTAATCCAGTGAAACAGGAAGGGTGAATTGCTGTGATATCCCATCACTTGTCAGCCAAGTGGGCTATTTATTCATGTTAATGTTTCATTAGTGGCTGGAGTGGACAGGCACACAAGTACCAAGTACTCACAACAGCAAAAGAACTGGCAAAGAATACATTCCGACAGTGGGTCAGTCTTGACCAGACAGCTCCTATCATATTTGTATCGAAAGAGTGCTTGACCCAAGTGACAGCTTTGACATCTAATTAAGGTTAAAATGCAATATTTTCATGATATATATATATTTCTGTTTGCATATAGTAGCATGCCACTGATATGTTGTGTTTCCTGCTTTGACTCCTTTAATCTCCCTGAACTTTATATACAGATTTTGTCATGATGATTACAGTTCCTGTCATTTTTGTAAGCTGTATGTGTGGTGTGCTGTGTGGATGACCCATGACCCTTTGTCTGCCCAGGCATCCATAAGAAAGGTTTCATCGTGTTCATCAGTTGCTCCCTCTTCCACATGATGATCACCTGTTGGCTGTGGAAGGCTATTAAGATGTATTCATTAAGTCACGAGGTATGGCAATCTTTGCTTTCCATATTTCTCCTTACGTTTGGTATTGATACTATGTTGGACGATACTATGCAAACCGACTGAACTGCTTGATTTAATACTCACGTCTGTGTCTCAGCCCACAAAATGTAACCATTGCCCATCTGAAGAATGAGTCTCCCTAAGAAATTATGTCTGAAAGCAATCCTTCTCCTAGCTTAAAAAAATATAAATGATGCTCTAGTTTAATTGTATTAGCTCCTTTAAACTGGAAAACTGGAAAAACGAAAAATTTGCCTGTATGTGTAAGATCTAGAGTTGTAAGAATTGACAGTCAAGTTTACTTTATTGTTAAAAACATGGCGTGTCGGCAGCCCTGGCCTGGAGTTTACTATGAGTGAATGCAGCACATTTTGTTCTCTATGTATGCAGTTATTATTATTACAAAAAAAAAAATTTGTTTCGGATTTTCTCCCGATTTTCTCCCCAATTTGGAAGCCAATTATACCCTCTATTTATTTTGATTAACCCTCCCCCATGAACTTACCATCCGTCTCTACAGGGCAAGCTACTCTCTGAGGCTGGCGATGATCTGCCTCCTAGACATAACTCACCAACACCCTTACGTGCTTCACAGCGAGTTATTGCCTACCACCCTCCCCCCGGCCCCAGGAGTGGACAGCCAAATGGCGCTCCCGATCGGGGCTAACGGCCAGAGTTGGTTTGGCATAGATGGGTTTCAAACCGCGTCCCTGATAGACAGCTCACACTCATAAAGGACCAGCCAATTACAAGTCCGTTAGACTGCTACGCTATCCGCCATCCCCCCTGCAGCATTATTATTTGAAGGTAGCTTCTCGCCTCGGTTGCTTGAGTACACGCTTGTCCCTGAATTGAGGTTACCACAAAGTGGCACCGAAAAGGCTCCTAGCAGTTTTATTCCAAAGCAGGGACTACCTTGATTGGTCCTTGTGGGCAAACTTTATTTAAATTTTTTTTTTTTAAATTTTTTAATATAAAACCTCTGGCAGTTTACCGCTTACCTTTGTACCATTTCAGTTTATTCACTGGACTTGAACTGCTTAAATTTCAGTAAAAACTGGAAAATGGGGGTGTTTTAAAACTTTTGACCGGTAGTGTGTGTATATATATATATATACACACATACATATATATCATTTGTTTATGATACCTATGTGGGATAATATATATATAAAATCGGACACACTGATCGGTGTATTCTAACATATTGTATGTCCAGTAATTTTTTTCTAAAATATGACATTTATTTACTGTATTTTTCATACATTTTGAAATATCTGGTTTGCCATCGATTGTTCTTTTTTCTTGATAAGAGAAAAACCTTCCAACTTGATGAAACTCCAACAAGTCTTTCTGTGGCCACATTACTGCAGTCTGGCCACTGTGTGGCAGTGTTGATTCATAGATGTAATTTAAACCGTATGGGCTTATCGCCTTGGAATCAAAAACATAAAACCACTCATTGTATTTTTTGTTCAGTTTTTTTGCTAACAATTCTACACCAGTCTCTTGGTTATGAACCAACAACTTATGTTTTGACAAATGTATGTGTAAAGCATTGGAAACATTGTAACAGTACGGAGTTGATTTGTGAAGTCTAGTGTCAGCCACATTTGTTCATACATAATTGTATGGAGTACATCTCTTTGTAGGAATTTGAGAGGTGTTTTATTGCTTTTCAACAACGTTGGATGTTTGACTTACTCCATTACCATGGATATCTAGATGCAAATGCTGGAATGCATTTAAATATCTAAATGAAACTGGCCTCAATTTAAAGTCAGTGGGGGTGAAGTTCAGCCCTTTACAACCGTCATCATACATATCCTTGTGGTTTCCCTATGGGTGTCAGTAGTGAAGTTAAAGAGAACCTGCGGGGTTTTCCCCTTCTGTCCTACAGTACTTACTGGAACAGCACTTTGGAAAGAGAATGATGGTGTGTATTTGTGTATGTCAGTGTTTGTACCCACACTGCAGTTGGCGTAAGGCCTAGTGTGTCACCTGTCCCATGACGTGTGTGAAAGGAACTTTGATCTGTTTGTCACATTTGCTGTGTTATATTTCCGTTTATATCTGCCTGCTGGTCACTTGTGTGTTTGCATGATTTCACTCACAGCACACTGTTTAAGTCCTGTCCATTTTGTACAAACAAACAATTTCCCCCTTCTTCAATTCACCCAAGGGTGACCATGTGTCATTTAAAATGCACATTTAATTGTTATTTTGAAATGAACCCCAGTGGCAGTATTTTGATGCATATGCTAAAGAAGTATAAATGTATGGCTCATCCAGTCAGTCACCTTCTCTGGGCAGTTTTTTCTCACAAAACAACTATGTGTAAAGAGTAAAAGACAACATCAGTGGCAGTTAAAAAATGTTTTTAAATTGTCATAAGCCATATGGCTAACATATGGCTAAGTGTGACATTGCAAAATCGATAGTGCTACCACATCTCAAGCAAATTAAGTGACATTGTTGTCATAAAAAATATATAATGACAGGGCCTCCGATAGCGTAGCGGTCTAACGCACCCGTATTGGCTGGTCCTTTGCGAGTGTGAGCTGCCTATCGCAGTCGCGGTTTGCCCCAGGGAGAGGGGGGAGGGAGAGCTGGCATGAGCTCGCCGAGGAGCGGTTGGGCGCACTCGTAAACAGGGTTGGGCGAGTTCCATCTCGGAGGAGACGGACATTGGCTTCTCCCGTGGAGGTGGGTGGTGAGTTAGTGGGGGAGGGTAAAATCTAAAAGAAATAGGGGGTTTAATTGGCTACCAAAACGGGGAAAAATATCAGAAACAATATACACGTGATCAAAGGGCCCATGGAGTTGGGACTTGTCTTCCTAAATGATGAATGCACTTGCTTGCTTTGTTGACATCTTTATTTATCAAAAATGTATGTGTAAAGAGTAAAATAAACTACCCCAGTTCTAATCCCAGCTGGATGTGCTCCTTGGTTAATGGAATGATAGAAAGGTGAATGTATTGATGGACCTAATCCTTTCCTTTAACCTTTAACCGTTAACCTTTAACCTTGCCGTTGCTGGGAAGCGGTTCCTCCAAAGGCATTTCTTTCACGTTTGCAAAAACGGGGGGAGTACTGAGTTGCAACATCTTCAGAAACAGGCGTGGAAATTGCAAAGCTGGCTTCTTATGCGAGTGGCAGGGTAGAGCTTCCCGTTTCAGCCAGACTCTCGTTGTTGCAATTGTCCCACTCCTCTTTTTTCGTAACCGAAAGCTTCACTTGGCTGCGGTCAGCCCAGATAGATATGCCATCTCTGGCCAAGTCACATTTATGCTGGCCTTGCAGACTATATGCACTGACCCAACACTCCCAGCAGTAGTTTCAGTCCATGTTTTGTGCAGTTCTTGTGTTCTTGCCTCACACATACATTGTAGATACTGTATTTCCTACTGAGCAAGCGGGGAGCTGGTTTAGGTGACAGGTTAAGTGTTGCATATTTACATTTCTGGGTCCAACGCCTGGGTCAAAGAGGAACAGGAACTTCCTGCACTGGCCTGCATCAGAGGACTAAAGCTCCCCTCCCCCTCCACAGGCGACTCATACACATGAAATATAGTGTCTGTGTGTATGCAGAGGTGAACACATTGCAGCTTGCGTCTCACCTTAAACCAAAGAGATTGCAGGGGCATTAATCAACAAAGGGAGTGGCCGCTTCGTTGTACACTGTCTGAAAGCGCATTTGGCGCTGTGCATTTTGTATGATTAGTCAGAAGTAGTAGCTGACCAGTGGTTTATTAGCAAAGCACAATCCCTGGAGTTGGGCAGAGTTATACCACATCAAAGTGTTCTGAGCCTGACAAGTGAGACTCTTTTTCAAGCTGGCAGTGGACACTGGGGAGCAAGAGGTCCTGAGCGCTTAGTAGTGTTCCTGAGTAGGCATGTTGTTGATACATTGTTTGCTCCACATGCACTACTGTTACCTCTTAAAATGCAGGTTGATCCACAGTCAAAGTTTCTCTCTGCTGAACCCTACTGACTTTGTGGATTCCTTTCATAATAATTCCATGGCAGATGTTTTCTTAATTGGTTAGTTATTTTGCACTATTTTCCAAAAAATGTACTCCCAAGAGTCACCGTGTATTCGTTCAATTGTGTGCATCTTTTTGGCTAGTTGGTGTAATTCATTTAGTTACGTGCTGATTTCCATCCGTTTGGTTCGGAGAACTCTTCTGCACTCTGAATGTGTGGCCTCATGATGTACTTACTGTAACGAGGCAGAATAAAAAGGTGTCTGTATTTAGAAGTAGCCAAAAGTGAGACTGTGTGAGAGGGGTGCGAGCGTGATCACATATTTTGTGTGTCGGTTCTTGTGGCATATTTGTGCTGTGCAAGTTCAGGGAGTTTTTATAACCCACAAGTATTGCCTGTGTCCTCTGTTGGATGTGCAGGCCTGCTCTCACTACGTCCGCATGTCCAAAGAGAGTGCAGTGCGATCACAGCCAGAGCCGTGCAGCAGTCCAGCTATAAAACACCGAACTTCTTGGTTGAATTCAGGATGTGGCTGCGCTGCTGTCTTTACAGAATTACAGTATTAATATCGCAAGGCTAATCTGGCTACATTACTGTTTTTAAACGACCAATTTTAACTTAATTGCATCACAGCCTTGTAGATATCTCAAGTGCCTTATTTTCTGGTGCAAAATGGCCACCGTGTCTCGTTGTGTGGGTGCCAAATATTGGTGTTGGATAAGGTGTGGGAAAGGTTTAGAGATTCTTGGTGTTGGGTCTTTTAACACAGGTCATTATTACTGTTAAGGTCCTGTAATTGTTAGCATGGTAAATAATCTTTGCATGCAGAAGTGAGCAGCAGAGTTTTGAGGCCTGAGACATGGCCCTTTTGACTCAGGAAGGTTTATGAACCGCCAGGAATTGTCATTAACTGCAAAATGTAAGCAAAGCGTCACTATGGTCACCCTTTCTCCACTCCACAGGAGCTGAAGTCCTACCGCTGGAAAAAACGTCTCTTTATCTCGAGCATCATCTTGTATGCCGCGGCCGCCGGCTGTTTCTGGTGGCACAACAAGTACTGTGAGCAAGGAAGTAAGTGTGGCACATCTACTCCATTTTTCCCTTATCACACCTGCGTCTATCACTACCCCTCTGTATTTTTGCTTCACCATTGCACCGTGTCCCCGTATCCCTATATCTGTGTATTCTGTATCCCCCATATCCCCTAATCTGACCTTTTCTTTTTTTCATCTCCTGCTTCCAAAGCCTTTGGCCGCTCTGTTTCTTTTAAAATATCAAAAATAGTTTTGCAGTGTCAGATGCTGAATTTGCATACCATTCAGAAAGCGGGGGGATCTGAGTAAATGCAGGAGTAATGAGGTTTGGTCGACGATGGCCACATGACACAACGGGCAACACAATGCAATACAGTACAATCGTTTAGCAGACGCTTTTATCCAAAGCGACTTAGAGAAAGTGCATTCAGCTCAAGTACATGAGTAACCACTTGATGCTACAATGTCTAAGCACATCATTTGTCAAGTACGCCACATAAACAGCACCAATGCTAACACCAATGAGATAGGTCTCTCCCCCCTACCCCCACAATTAATTTCTCATGAGCCGTTTTTCCCTTTGTGAGGACATGTTTATTTACCAAAAAAGAGATGCGGGTTAGCATGCAGCTTATTACTTCCCCAGGTGCCCGGATTAGCAGTCGTCCTATTGTCTCAGACGACTAAAAATTAAGAAGGACGACCTTCGATTTCCAAGTGATCGTCCTGCTGGAAGTTATTAGCTAACTGGAACTATTTCGGTTTTACACTCACATCGTAACAAACACGTCATGCACGGATATTCAAAAATATTTCAGAAGTTCCAAATGGGAAAAGCGGCACTTTGTCACTCGCATGCAGTCTGTGCTCACCGCGTTTGTTATTGTTGCTATGCCAGACTGCAGCAGTCAAGCAAGTTCGCGGCGCGCAGCACATAGACACAACAGCGAGAACCATCTAGTTAGTTAGCTAGCTAACGTTAGCGTTCACGGACATTGGGTATCGATAGCTGTTGTTGCTAGTTGCTTGCTAACACAAGGCTTAGTAAGTGATCATGCATTTATCACTTACCAAGCCTTGATTTAGCAAGCAATATCAGTGAACACTAGCTAGCTAGTTACTGTCTATATTCAGTTCAGTGAGCCCTCCCGCCAGGATGAAGAATCGCTGTGATTTTCCTGCAGTGATTTCTCATCTCCGTCCTACAGTCCAAGCACAAATCATTCCCACATCCCTGCTCGGTTAAATCTAGGAATGATTAGCTAGCTATTACGTTAGCTGCCATACCACACTCTAGTTGGGAATGGAAAAATCTGTCTTGTTCGAATCCCGACTGCAGGCACCCATCAGAGCTTCACTGCTACACACCCGGTGCGAGCGCCGCATTTTCTGTCGACCGGGGGGTGCTGCTGCGCGAATAAATCTGTCGACGGGCGGGGTGCTGCGCGAAAAGAAGCTGAGACCAGTTCGTTTATATGCGCGAAAAATGTATTGCGCCCCTCGGAACACCCGGTCCGTGGTATAATATATATAAAATGATTCTACCGGCCCTACCGAGGCCCTACCGGCCCAAAACTAGACCGGCCCACCGGGCATTTGCCCGGTAGACTATATAGCCAGTCCAGCCCTGCCGTGTAGGAAATAAATAACGTTAACCATCGTGTCTATCTTTGGGCTACATATGAAGTGGTGATCTAATTTTCAAAGATGTGGAGATTTATTGAGGGAGCACCCCCCAATAAAAAGGCTAAAACCAAAGAAGATCTGCTAAAAACTCCGCGAAAATGTGATTCAAGGACAAGTAACTTTTAGGAAGGACAAGTATCTTTTCTAAGATACTTGCCCTTTGACAAGTATGACTGTTACCCTAATCTGGGCCCCTGCTTCCCCCTTTGAAACTGTCTGTGCTCTTCTTCATTACATTTTACACCAGCCAAGGGAAATGCCCTCACCCCCCTTAAATAATGAATGTGTTAGCAGGATCTATTGCTTTCAAGGAGAATCTATACAGACCCTGCTGTAAATGCCATGATGTGCGATGATCATTTCTTCTCGCCTCTCTTCTCCCACAGTCTACACGCTGTTTGCCCTGTGCGAGTACCTGGTGGTGTTCTGCAACATGGCCTTCCACCTGACGGCATTCTGGGACTTTGGGAGCAAGGCGGTAATGATCGCCTCACCACCAGAAGACAAGTACTTCTGAGCGGGGTGAAGAACCGAGGGGCAGCCGCTGCCCGCTCTTCCCTTGTAAATGTGGGAACAATTTGGGGAAAGGGGAGGGGCCAAAGGAGTGACTCTGTCAGTCTGACAACCCCCCCCCCCAATTGCCTCGTGTCGCATTTCATCCAGAAGCTCAAAGCTTGCATCTGTGTCTCTGACGTTGCAGAGTCATTTCCACGAAGGTCAAAGCTTGCCTGTTTTTTCAGTTGCTATGCTAATCATATGTCCCCCGAGAGAGGGCATGCACTTAGATTTTATTTTTCACTGAATACATTACAATCTGGGAAAGATGTGGGTGTCATAAGAATATCGGATTTCTCACTCTGCAACCTCCTCTTCTGTCTCTGCGCCTTCACACATTCCCATTCTATAGTAACCCCGCCTCCCAAATTTCCCACTTTATTTAGATTATTTTGGAATCCCGTTAAATAAATATAGTGTGTTCAGTTCTTCCTCATTCGTAAACAAACTGCTCCAATTTGCTGCAGTTATGGCGTTTTCTTTCGTCTCTGGTTGTGCAGAACACGCCAAAAGGCCCTGTGTGTGGACTCGCTGGGACTACCCTAAAAAGTCCCCTCCAAAAGGGCTTAGGTGCTAGTTTCTCACACACTTCTGTCTCAGGTAGCCATACTGTGTGAAGGAACAGTGAACTTCTCTGCTGTTTCAAACTTCAGGTGTGCTTTTTAATGTGTTGTGTACTGTAACCTGTGTCTAAAATGGTCCTTTTTCTTTTATTGTCCTCATTTATTGACTTATTTATGTGTTTTGAGCTGTTACTCCTGTTTTTATATTGGGATTTATTTGTGGGAGTCATGATGATGATGATGATGATGATGATGATGATGAGGATGACTTAATTGTGTCCCATAGG
Organism: Aldrovandia affinis; assembly: GCA_029706075.1. Taxonomy (NCBI): domain Eukaryota; kingdom Metazoa; phylum Chordata; class Actinopteri; order Notacanthiformes; family Halosauridae; genus Aldrovandia; species Aldrovandia affinis. The sequence continues at coordinate 53,777 of JAINUG010000149.1, forward strand.
AAACTATTTTTGTGTCGTATGTAGCATGTAAATATTCATGTACATACAGGCATACAACACAAAGTTTACCTGGTGGCATACAGGTAACTGACAAAATAAAGTGACCTGTGGATGGGGGGGGGGCATTGTTGTCCTGGAAGAGACGCAGGTCAGGATAAAAATGCTCCACCATAGGATGAAGATCACTCAGAATGGCTTTGTATCCCATCCAGGGGTGGTTATTGGCTGTCTGCACCAGGGGGAGGGAAGCTGGCATGAAATCACCACATGCACAGAAAGCTTCTCTGTGTTTACCAAGGGGGGGCGGGGTTGTTGACTTAATATAGGATACAATTGGGCACCACATTTGGGAAAAAAAGGGAACATTTTTAAAAGAAAAACTAATAAGAATGGCTTTGTATTTGTTGCCATTTATCTTGCCCTTTAAGGGGTTGAGTTGACCTAAACCATGGCAACAAAATACACCCCACAACATAACAGAGCTGGGGAACCCTTCAATTACTCAAGTGTTTACTTTATTTTGGGAGTTTACCTGTATTTGTAGTGGCTCAGAGAAGTTGATTTCATTTTCATTTTTTTATAATTGAATGAAGCTCAGCAGACCCCTCCTGAAGATACAGCTTATATTTCATTTTCTGAAGATCAAGAAAATAAGCTAATTCGATGAAACGGGAGAATCAATGTCATTTATATGTACCAAAAAAGTTATTGCTATAGAAAATATATAGCTTTTTGACTCAGGTCTAAAGCTTTGGAGAGTTTTGTTTGGAGTGTTCGGGTCTCTTAACTCATCGATGTTCAGTAGCCACACAGCACGTTTGAACATTTGTCCCCGTTAGGCAGTGTTTATTCACTGCACGTGTTCAGGCATTCGCAGAGGTTTCCAGCACAGACACTGACACCTCCCCCCGCCCAACCACCCACCCTTCCCATCTACTGTCAGCGAGACCTCGGGCGTTCCTCATTCCTTTTCATCCGGCTCCCCCCCCACCCACTCACCCCTGCTAGGCCCGAGGTCAAAGGAACACATTCCTGACCCTTTGCGCGCCACACGCCGCACACCGCGCATCTGTGTCTTAACGCCCACAAAGAGACACTTTTGCGTTTCACTCCAGCACAGGCAAAAAAAGAGCGCTTTTTCACCATCGGTGCGCAAAACCAAGTCCTGCTCCAAGTGAGTGGCGTTGGGGAGTCTAGATTTGGAACCGTTTGAAATGGATATATGGTTTGTCAACACTTCCTGCTGATTGGCGACAGAGCAGAATCATTCATTGCAGAATTTGCTCTGCAAGAGCATGTTTGACTGGTGTGACGATTGCAACAAACAAACGGTGCTGGTGAACTGAAATCGTGCTGTGAGAATGCAGGGATCGTGAATTGTTGTACTGGAGCTCAAATGAGTTGCTAGCTCTCGTGACACATTTGCACAAGAACAAGAGGTTTTCGTGGTGCAAGAAAGGGAACTTGAGGCCATTGGACTGGGGAACGCTGTGGGTCAATCATACCGTTCTATACAAATGTGAGTTTAAACTAGAGATACCCAAAGTAATCACATCACATGAGACCATACGAATGTGTTATTGCCTGTGTGACTTTTAAATAAAAGAGGACGTGTTGTTTGCACCATCTGGCAAGAGGTACTGGTGCCTTATTTTACTGTCAAACAACTTGGGCTGAGAGTTGGCCTTGTGTTGGTTATTTTCTGGGGGGGAAAGCTGTATCGGTGTGGTGTGATGCCGTCGCCGTTGGAGGAACTCCCCACCGTGCCATTATTTCACTGCCAAATCGCTCTCAGGCTAATCGGGGGGGGCAGCTCTTTGGGACGTGAGTGCTTGTCCTTTTTACCACCCAGTGACACCTGCGTGGGAGGGGGCTTTGTCCATTTGCCATGAAGATGTTTTCTTGGTGTCCAATAAAGTTTGCTTTCCACAAGGGGCCTGCTGGCAAGTGTGCACAGAGCAGTCACTGTTTAATAACTGTGGTAGGATGTCAGTCTGACCGTGATCTTATCTCGTGAACCGATAATCAGCTGGGAGATCCTTCTTGAAGACAGTCTTGAAATACCTCTACCAGTGGCGAATGCTAGTGTATAGATAACCTATTTATTACTTAGCTTCAGCATTTGAAGCTGTGGGGCATTATTACCAAAACTAAAAAAACATTCCCTGAGTGAGAGCTTGGTTTACAGAGGCCAATGGAAACAAACTCTGGAATCTCAGGAAAAGAAGGCAGGGTGTGGGCAGAAGCAAAAGGAAGGAGGGGGCTGGGGAAGGCACAGACAGAGGAAGTGGAGACACACACACAGGACCGAGGTACAATTTCACGACACAGGATTCTGTTTTAGTCTCCAACCAACGTAACCCCTGAAAATGATTTTTGATATATAATATTGGGGGCGGAGGGTGCTCAGCTCTCTTTCTCTCTCTAGTTTTTTCCACTCGTGTCAGAGGAGGTGCAACAGGCTTGGATTGAGCAACCAGGAGTAAACAGGGCCTTAAAATAGGCTCTAGACAGGAAATCTTTGAGATTACAGAAAGTAAGGCATGACTGAATCCTCTATCACCACATATTTTAAATACCCCCCCTCAGGTTCAGATAGATACGACCTGCTATTGTTACCCAAGCCACTGCCACCACCGCAAGTAGGGAATTGTTTTGTTGTGATTTTTGTCAGAGCGGTCTCCCACCTGCAAAAGCACTGAATCGACAGAATCCCTCTTTTCTCACCGTTGTCACGGTAATGCTTCCCATCACATTTGCACACAGTGTGGCAGAAGGAAAATCCCCCCAACTCAAAACTTGAACCTTACTGAAATAGCACGCAAATTCACGAGGAAGTTTGTGGGCAGTTCCCTTTTTCTCTCTCTCGATAGGAAAATCAGCCTGTGCATTTATTTAAAGCAGGTCTCCCCATTTCCTCTTTCAGACACGGCCCGGTGTTCAGATGGTGTAAAGTACAGTTAGGCCATACACTGGACACCAAGTTTCCTTTTGCCCATTGTTAAATATAAATGTCCCATAATATTGCAGCTTGCAGCTGTCTCATGGCTAACTCCGTGCTTTTATTTTCAGCATAGGCCACACAGATCTTTCAGTTACATCTAGTTCTCAAACTAAAGGGAATTTATATTGAAGAAGTATATTCTCACATAGCTGGTGTAACAGTGGAATATGCCATTCTTTATATCTTTTTATTTTATATCTTTGTAAATTAATTGAGAAAAGGGATGCAATGAGCCAAGCTACATCTTTATGCCGATGATACCGTTAATTTACTCAAATGCTTCTTCCCTGGATAAAGCCACAAATGAGCTCCAGGCTGCATTTACGATGGTACAGCCCTCTTTACATAATCTTAAATTAGTCCTGAGTATGCAGAAAACAAAATTCATGACTTTCACTCGAGCTTGAGTGAAACCAGAGAAGATGTACATTCTCACAGCTAGAGGCACACCGATTGAAAAGGTGTCATGCTACAAATACCAAAAAAAACTAAAAATCCTGATAAACTCATACTCCAGTGTTAGTGACAGTCAGGGTTGGGAGGGTTACTTTGTAAATGTAATTAGTGCCTGATTACTGATTACACGGCTCTGAAAGTAATCCGATACGAATACAGTTATATGTCTCAAAAAAGTAACATATTCAGATTACTTTTAGAATACTTTTGGATTACTTACTTTTTTCATCACAGATGGGTATGTTTTGGGGTACAGGAGACATTGGGAAGCTGTTATATAGCCAAAGGTGGTGCTACTTAGTACTAAAAGGGTGCTCAAACTTTTGCACACGCCATATTAACTTTTTTATAAAAACTTTATTAAAAACAAATTACCAGTAATGTTACAGACCTGAGAGCAGATTAACTTAGTATACAGTAGGATGGCAGTCTAAGCTAGTGTTTACTAGCTACCATTAGCTCAGCCTCACTTGTTGTCAGTCACTTGCCCCCAGTATATTATGCATTCAGCAGCAGTCTATTAACTTCGATTTTATCCCGTTTTGAAATGTTATCGTTTCAACAATAAAGAAAGCAGTATAAAATTAGCAGAGCAGTTATTGCGATGCCTCAAACCGTAGTGTGGGAGAATCAGATCTCAGCCAGGGCCAGATAGACTGAGTGATCCGAAACCACATTTAACACATTTAAACACGAGTCAGATGTAATCAGGTTTTATTGTATGCGAAATCACCTACAAGAAAACATAGTATGCTCGCCGCGCAGCCTAAGAATGCTGGCAGTAAACTTGCGGGATCTCTAATACAAAGTTAGAAGTCTAAAGCATGGTGGGATTCGCTTGCTTAATTGTTAGCCCACGTCCTCTCACCCCTCGTGCTGCGGAGCTTGAACTGGGCTCATAAATCCTAGTGACAGGGTGGACCAGGCCGTGTATAACGTGGGCTGCTACTGGCCCGGTTAGCAAACCATGCAGGAATTTGGCCATGTGCAGACACTAGGCCACACAAACTGACCCACCAGAAACACAGGGACAGAGCATGGGGCTCAAAACTTCTCAAAAAAATTCCCACAGTAGGCTAAGGTTAGGTAACAGCAAATTACTGCAGAACTGTGTTCAGTAAACTGAAGGTTAGCTAACGTTGACTTACCTCCAAGTGCTTTTTGAGATTCGACGTGGAGTCCTTTGATGCCGACAGTATCTTTACAACTGGAAGACACAAGGTACACTAGACCGACAGATTTTTCCCATGTTCTGATTTAAACTGGAAATGGCGTCGATAACGCCACGAACTAAAAGCTGCTTTTTCTTCCATCTTGCCGCTATCAATGTTTGTCTGAGTGCGGGCGCGCGCTTTTTTTTAATGCAGTTTTTTGGTTCTGTGCAGCGGCTGTAGTTTTCGTGAGCTGTGATGATAATCATGTAGGCGTGATAATTTCATGCTGTAGCTTTAGTAATGAATATTAGCTCATTAATGTTTGTAAGGAAAACTTTCCAACAATAATTCCAATAAGTAATCCAAAATGTATTCACTTCAGGTTTATTAAAGTAACTGTATTCAGATTACTCGTTTTTCAAATGTAACGCGAGCTGAATACAGTTACTTGATTTTTGTATTCTGATTACGTAACGCCGTTACATGTATTCCGTTACAACCCAACCCTGGTGACAGTGCATCAGGGTTCAAGCTGAACATCAGAAGTGGATGACAGTTCCAGTGAATGAATAGTACTTAACATAATAACAAGTCCTTATTACATAGTCCTTAGGAGACCGGGCAGATTGAATGGGACAACAAAAATGCTACAGAAGACTCGGGATATGAACACAATTTTAATTTTAATTGCAATAAAATAAAATAAAAATGATATCGACACTAATACATTTTCTTTATGTTGTCGCTTTTCCTTTTGAAGTGTTACTTGATTATAACATGTTAAAACCATAAATTAAGCATGAAAAACATTTACTTAAAAAAATGACATTCAAGCATGGAAAATTAATATTAGAAAGGAAGAGATCTGAAAACATATTATAAGTATTTGTATTTCCAGTGGTAAGATGGCTCTATTGTGCTACAATTACCACAATCGTAAATCTAAAGTGACAGATCATTTCAATTATCAGGGCAATATTTTTCTCAGATTTTTCAGGCCCAACCTTTGGTCATGGCAACTATTGGCACATTTCAAATTGAAATGATGTATTAGGAAACAGATAATTCTTCTAAGTGGTAGTAGTAGTAGCAGCAGCAGCAGAGTTTGGCCTTTGGAAAGTACATTCAAAATGCCTCCCGGCTTCAGTAAGTTAACTGTTCATGCTCTGCTCATTCTGATAATAAACGTGGTCAAAGATTTCTAGACATAACGATTTACTTAAAAAAGAAACAAACTTTATTTTTGTATGTAGCATTAGGCGGTATCATATTCATGCATGCTTTAAAAGAGTGGCACTCCTAACGTTCAATTTTTTTATCTGCTTGACTATCTCTGTCCCACACTACTTACACAGCTTGCAGTTCACATTTGCATTTAAATAGCTGGGGCCTGTCTCACGAAGCAGGGGTAGTGGGTTAGCGAACCAACTTTGGGTGTAAGGGTTTTCAGTCTCACGACGTAATTTATAAGTTGCCATGGTAACTTATGCTACAAACCTAACCTGCTCCGGAGCAGGTTAAATTCAGGCTAACGGATCAAATCCTATAATAATACCAATCAGCTCTCTGGAAAATGGCCTCACCAATCCTTTTTATATCACAGATACAGATTCTCCACGGAGGGAATATTGTAGGCTATGTTACAATTACCGTGCGCAGCGGCGGTCTAGATGTGCCTGTGTCCCTGTGCGAGCGATTACGAGAGACTATGGCCGTACCCCAAAAATGCAAGTTCAGGACTAAATAAAAGGTATCCAGGACGTTAATTTAACATTTTATCTTGTTTCTGGTGAAATTTCATTTAAATCTGTCAATGCGAAATGCGATATTTTTGACCCGGAATGTGAGATATCTGCCCAAATGCTCACTGCCTGCCGTGGTTTTTGCCGTGTCGCGGCGTGTGCGCAGATTATGTAATGTAATTTCAGATCATTCAAATTAAGATATATCATATCTCTTTTAGAATGTTTCAATCTGCAATTACTGAAAATTTCATGCAATTATCTTTATTTTTAAGAAAGTTATGGGCATTTATGTTATTGAATCACAGCTTTTGTTTCAAGATCACTGAAAAACAATAGGGGTCAATATGCAAATTTCCGAGTGTAAAAATTACCATAACTTCCTTAAAACTTAAGATATGAGAGTGAATAAGGTATCAAATTAAAGGTATTTTCATGCTCTATCTGGTGGGATAACATGTCAAAATTTTGTAACATACCTAAATATTGTATCTTTGCAAGCTTCCAGAGGCACATGTCACAAATGCCACTCGTCGAAGCCATTTGATCACTGTGCAGCAAACTGTAGCTATGTATTGCCCTACATCTTCTAGACACTGGTACACGTATTCCATTGGTGATGCGGAGAACCTGAGCAAACATAGAGTTTATATAGATATACTATAGTTATCAATAATTAATCAAATTTACTGTTGCATATTAAGTGCGGTGTCATTTTCTCATACGATTCCCGAGTGATTGGCGTAATAGATCGCACTCACATTCCCATCACCGCAGCCCTGGGTGAGCCACCGAAATCCCAAGGTTAAAGCCCCAAATTTGCTTGCTAACCCACCAATCCTGCTTCGTGAAACAGTACTCTGGATCTCTTTATGTTGCATGCGATTGGCTGTGTTACAAACTCTGCCCCTTTTGTGTGCACGTGCTCGTAGTTTGATCAGAAAAACCTGGTTTGACAGAGCGAATTGATGACCACCGTCGTGGGACAGGTTAGCTGTAATTGCCCTTGTTAGGTTTTGTGTAGCCAGCTAACTCAAAGATACCCTGACTATGTTGAACTTCTTTCGTGAGACAGGCCCCTGGACAATTACTGAAGTAATTGTAAGTGTAAGTAAGTGTACTGATGTACAGCACCTTACTTCAGGAGGCAACAAAAGTGTCCTACTTGGGAACTGATGCAGCTTCCTTCAGGTCACCTGCACAGTTGCTTAACCACCACCCATCCCTGCCGTTTTACAATTGAGCTCATGGGCGAAATGTTCTTAACATCTTTACTTTAGTATATGATCAATTATGATATTCAAATTCCCCTCTGATCCAAAAGCACATATTTAATGAGCTGTATGATTAAATATCTGAGACAGGTGAACCAATTTCCTGACCAACCCCTCAGTCAAAATCTGTGGTATCATCCGAAAATTTCATAGCAGTTTTTTTCTCTCACTCTATTAATACAAAGGTTCCCAGCTTTGAAGTAGAGTAGTTAACCGTTACCCTGTGTCCAGGGGAAGCCTGGGGGAAATAAACTGCTTTCTCGTACAGAAACCTTTCACAGAGGAAGCTACATCAACCACACTCGGATTCGTGATCGATGACACAAGAGAAAACAGCACAGCACTTGCGACATGGAAATCACTCCCACACACACACACACACACACACACACACACAACACACACGTACGTCATCGCTGAATGTGTTCCTAAAAGCCTACTGGAAGCATTCGGCCTGGTGTAACTTATTACAATATAGGAAAAATACTGTAAAATATGGTGCAGTTATGAGAGCTTGCAGGATCAGCATCATCATTTTCTGACGTGGACCTCATACAACGCCATTTGGAACCCTCTCTATCAAGAACAATGAGTAATGACACATGCTCTTGCTATGCTTGCAGCAGAGATAAGCAGCACCTTTGTGAAGCTTCTGATGTTTGTCGGAAACAGTCCCAGAGGTGTCTTAATTCTTCAGCATGTGGAAACTGCAAGGGCATACTCACAGCACACTGCTAGGAAACATTAACACCCGTTATTGCTGGTAAAGTTAGACTTTAAACAGTTTGCAAACATGGAAAGCAAATAAACATGCAGTATGCTAAGATTTCCCTTTTTGGGTTGTCTGTGTACCACTTTGGGCAAGAATGGAGCAAATTATTTAATTTAAGTTAAGTATTTAAGCTAAGCATTTAATTGTAAACATATTTCATTGTAAATGTCAAAACAATGTTAATTTAAAACACCAAATCTGAACATATGAAAGGTATACATTTAATAGATTTTATTAATTGCCGTTCATTATCAGTTTGACTTTTTTCTTAAGTCATGCTTAATTGATAGCATGAATTGCTTTCTAATAGTCATGGAAAACAATTATCATAGTTTTCTCATGTTTGCTCACTGGGCTATTGATGGGGGATGAAATCATGATGCCTGTGTTCTAGTTATGCCAGTTTTTGGAGACCCATAACAAGAATATTGTGGCATCTGATGCTGATTATATTCAGATCCAACATAATTGGAGGAGAGGAAAAATGGCCCTTTTTTATCAGATTGAACTATCAATGTAAGCAAGACTGTGCTGGCTACCTAGCTACCTAGTAACCATGGGAAAACCCATTCACTGATTGTGGTATGTCACATAGGATACACAGGTCTGCTTCGTCTGGTCTTGGGATTGTCAACTATTGCATATGGGGTCGGCCAGCACACCTCAGGTACACCTGGCCTACAGCCAAGGTGGATCAGTGGAAACTTGGCTTTACTGCACTTAGGAAGGGAGCTGCCTGTGGGAGATTTGAAGACACTCCCCCACTAATAGCCAGAGGGCAGAAGGAGCTGGAGTCCAGCACCACTGAGCGGTGGACACAAAAAGGTTACAACACCACGGCCAGGTAGTAATTTAGGTCAACGGGGCTATACTTTGTAGTAAACTTTTAATCACGCCACAGTGCTGTCAGGGGCAAGAAACAGGGACTTGATGAGCCTTGAGTGGAGCAAGATAAATCCCCCTTCCCCTGAAAACCAAGAGTCCTGCCTCTGTTGAGACCAATTAGCATTGTGCTCCAACCTTCACACTGGGGAAAGTATTATTCACCAGCACACCAAACAGTCTTCCCACTCAGCACCCACAATGATTGAGGTCGAGTTCTGAAGGGTATTATGTTTTAGTTTTCCCATAAGTAAGGCAATAGTAAGCACACACACGGATAATGCAGTGCTACAATAACAGAGGTCACAGATTACATGCATAAAAAAACGAATGGAACAAATTCTTGAATTTATCGGTAGGGCAGTGACCAGAACTATACTTCACATCACACTGCAGGTCAGGGGTTCTGCACAGGTAGTCCTCATAGCCAACCCCCCTCAAGTGTGGCTCTGATGTGGACCCATGCCAGAAGAAGAGTAACAAAAATCCCTTTCACGCCAAACAGGGCTCACCAGGGAGTTTTGTCATATCAAATAGAAAAAAAACAAGAAAAAAACAACAACTCCTCTGTGTTGTTTTCCTTTAATATATATATATATATATATACGTTTAATTACAACATTATATATAATTTTTGTTTAAATTCAATTTTATTTATATTCTTGTACTAACAACGTCTCCCTACAAAAGCACACATGGTTTCTTGACGGCGGGCTGGGGGTTGAGGAAGGCTCGCACGGCCTCGGCGAACACCTCCTTGATGCCGTCCTGGTTGAGGGCGGAGCACTCCAGGTACTTGATGGCGCGGATGTGCCGCGCCAGCGCCGCCCCCTGCTGCTGCGTGACGGTGGTCTGATTCTGCTCCTTCAGCTTCTTCAGCACCTCCGGGTCGGCGCGCAGGTCCTTCTTGGTGCCCACCAGGAGGATGGGCACGCTGGGGCAGTGGTGGGTCACCTCGGGGTGCCATTTGTGCTTGACGTTCTCGTAGGAGGGCGGGCTGGCGATGGAGAAGCAGATGACGAAGACATTGGTCTGCGGGTACGAGAGGGTGCGCAGGCGGTCGTACTCCTCCTGGCCCGCCGTGTCCCACAGGTTTAGGCTAATCGTCCTGCCGTCCAGAGTCACCTGGGCGCTGTAGTTGTCGAAGACGGTGGGGATGTACTCTTTGGGGAAGGCATTGGTGGTGTAAGAAATGAGGAGGCAGGTCTTCCCCACGGCTCCGTCCCCGACCACCACACACTTTATGCTTTGCATTCTGGCCTCTCCGCTGCCTCAGCAACCTGAAACATAACGGCAGTGGCTTTATGCGCCATAACCCATTTGGTTGATGTATATCAATATTCAGGGCTTGTTTCGTGGTTGACATTTCACGTTGAACTGAGGAAGATGTACTCATGCATATCCAGCGTAACTACAAGGGCAAGTTAAGCTAAAAGTAAACAATAAGGAGAAACTGTCCCTGCGCTCTGCTGTTGCTCCCAAATGTGATGTTTTTATAGTGCCATGAAAAAGACAATGTTTCAACAACACTGGTCCTCGTCAGATTATGTTTCACAAGTGCACAGAGAGGGTGGCACTAATACGTACTTTGTCCCCTTTTGTGAGTTAATGAGTGCTGAATATTTATACTTTTGCAATGTACAGACATAAACTCCTATTTATGACATCCTTTTTATTATATCAGCTCCACACAATCATTTCACGTTTAGCCATTCTACATTACCATTAATACACCTACAGAATGCAAACAGTGTCATACTACTATAGTAGACCAAGTGTACCAAGTGTACCAAGCACACATTACACATTAAAAAATGTAAGGTAAATCAAGGATACAAAAGGAAACGCAAACAGGAAAACATCCAAGCAAAGGGGAGATGGTATCCCATGCCATAGTTTGATAGAGGGAAAACTCAGGTCAAATAAAAACACCAATGCCATTCAATTCTATTTCACATTGCCACGTATGTCTGTTGAAAGAAGTTAAGAAAGCCCGGAAATTCATTATTTGGAGTGGTGTAATCATTTCAGAAATAACTGAAGACTAACTGCTATTTGATGACATAAGCTGAGTGGTTACTTACAAGATCAAGTTTGGGGATAAAAAACAGAAGTTCGCCATTAAGCATTAAGAAACACATAGGGATAAATGTAATACGGAATCCACGCCATGAAATGTAATTTCCATTAACTCATTCAACAATAATTCCACACCAATATATAAGGAACAAATGTGACTCACTGCCAGAAGACAAATGCAAACGAATGCCTCGTCTCAGTCACTGGAGAAGCAACACATTCCTAATACACAGTGACGCGTGCGCTTAACAGGAACTGGACAGTGTTTTGGGACGAGCATACTTGAGCCTCAGTTAGCTGCAGACTGCCTCCAAATCAATTTGACGTGATATGCTAAGTCCTGACCTGAGTACCAAAGGCATGTGAAGGCCTCTTAAAAGAGGCACAAAAAAAACAGTGGTTATCCTGAGCTTATTTCCACACCTTCCAGCTCTCACCTGAGCCCTGTCGAACACAAGAAAGACCCGTGTGCTGATGTCTGTGAATAAGCATCATGCGCTACAGCATACATTCTATCTCCATGTCTGTCTATCTGTCTATGGTCGTCTGGCTGTTGGGGCAGTGTCAGGCGGCAGTGTGGTATAATGGTTAGGGAACTGGGCTTGTAATGTTAAGGTTGCAGGTTCAATCCCCAGGTGGGACACTGCCGGTGTACCTTTGAGCAAGGTTGGCTACTTAACCTGAATTGCTTCAGTTAATATCCAGCTGTAAAGAAATGTTAACTGTAAGTCGCTCTGAATAAGAGCGTCTGCTAAATGCCTGTAATGTAATGGGGGAACACTGCAGGCAACAGAAACACCCCGACAGTTACGCCTACTTGAATCAGTCTCTCTGTTCCACTCAATGCAAATTTAAAATCACCTGCGATGACTGTCGGAGCTTGAACCACGGTGCTATATTGCGCTGGATCTTCCGTTACAAGCATCAGCTCTTCATCGCTAAACACGGTAACCTACCAGCATAAGCAGATCCGTTTAAATTTCAGGAGGCATTGCGGCATCTTTGTCGGTCTGCTGACGATATCGTTACTTGAGTCATAATACGACTGAGGTGTTGATATAGGAATTCAAGAAAAATAAATAAACAATTTAAAAAAAAAATAAACATTCAAATATATTCAGACAAATATGAACTATGAGAAATATTTCCAGCCAAACCGTGCGTGCATTCCAATAAAGTAGAAGACAGATGAAGAATAGGACGTCTCGAGACTAGAGAGTAAAATACGCAGGCATTAACCAACTCTTGGACGTGCATCTGAAGCGATTCAACATCAAATGTGATAGAGTGCACGAGTCTATTTTCCTGCGCTGTCAATGATTTCTTACTTCTTTACAATTGGGATAAATCCTGAAGTTTTTCAGATCAGTGTACAGCGTTTAGGCATTGCGTGTTATGTTCTTGAGAGTAAAACAAATTAACGAGTAGACTTGAGACGTGGTTATGTGGCTATGACGTGCAGGCTACAGTTTCTGAGAAGCTTTCAGTTCTTGTTTGATTATTCGGCTAAATGAATATATATATATAGCCTACAGTTAATCTCGATCTCTGCTAAACGAATTGTCCTCGGTTGCCATTTTAAACAGAATAGATAACCCACGATGATGTTTAGTTTTAGCCTACTTGTAATTCTTATATGACTGAAGAAATGTCTGTGTTTCCTGTGTTTTCACTGTTACACATACAACTCGTGCGCTTTTTCTTTCCCCCAAAGACTGGGCCCGGGCTTCCTCTGGCGCAGTGCTCAAACAAGTGGGTGGAGGGAGCTAAACACACTCAGGACAAATTCGCTACGAGAGAGGAACGCTACACTCTTCCCGGTCTTCCTTGTGAATGCAGATGTTAAGACTCGCCGTGCAAGAGCCAACGCGGCTCAGCCCAATCTCCCGGGAGAGGGAAAGCTCCCGGGGTCTGAGACCGGCAAACCCGATATGGGCGTCGCCGATGGTGTCACTCGCGGCTGCGTTGCAGTTCAAAGGTTCGCCTGCTGCAGCGCTGGGAAGCTCGTCGCTTGCTTGCGAGGTGTCTCACCATAGTCCCAGAGCTCTGGCCTCTTCCAGTTTTTACAGGGCGTTTCATTCAACAACATCTGGTTGAATGTTGTTGCAAGCTCAATCATACCAAAGCCTGAAGCACCCACTAACCTGTGTATGGAAGCGAAGGGCTTCCCCCAACATTTCCAGGATCCTTTTAGCCTCAAACCCAGCGAAGTGCAACTCAATATTACAATGAAGGCCTACCCTCACTCAAGTCGAAAAGGCAATGCTGAATATAGAAAATAAGCGACTATTTTGGCCAGCCAAAAAATGCTAGCATTTTGGAGAAATGAAAAGATGCCTGACCATTTTTCTTCTTTCTCAAACAGAGAAAGCAGAAGCCTCTCAGCAATATTGTCCTGTATCCTTTTAGCACTGTACAGCCACTTACCAATGCTGCAGTTGCCTGTTGTTTGTGGACAGATGGGGAAGGGAACACATGAGGTTCCACTATCTAGCCTATTTGCTTAGCTGATACCTGTATTGTATCTATGGTCATTTACAGCACAGACCATTTTACATTGTGTCACTTTATCAGTTTGGTTATCAATGGACAGATGCTGGACTGGGACAAAAAAGGCCCTGCCATTTGGCTAAGCCCATTGGAAAAAACTGAGACCAGTTCGTTTATTTCGCGGAGGGGGCCTCGGGTGGTGTATAATATATCAAGGCATTCACCTGGAATGCAGGGCATCTTGCATAGCCAGTCCAGCCCTGAGAGCGGAAGTTGAAAAAAACAAAAAAGGGGGCCTCGGGTGGTGTAACGGTCAAGGCATTCACCTGGAATGCAGGTTGCTCACCACCCAGCTGCGCCAGCCGGGACGAGCTTGCCGAGAAGCGTGAAGGGCGTCCCTGTGGTGGCAAGTTCCATCTCATAGGAGGCGGAATCATTGCCGGCCTCGGGGTATGAGCTTGACCTGTAGTGACGGGCAGCGGGCTCGTGGGGGAGGGTGAATCGAAAGACATAGAGGGTACAATTGGCCACCAAATTGGGAGAAAAACTGGGAAAAAATCTGAAAGAAATTAAAAAAACAGAACAAAAGCAGTTCCATCTTGCCTCTGAGTTACAGCTTCTAGCCCAGAATTCTGCCCACTTAAAATAAATTGTGGATTACTGACTGTCCTGGAGGCAGGACAGGTATAGATGACTTTTCTTTAGTTAGAAAGGTTAGCATCACAACAGGCCCCTGGAAGATGACTAAAACCCAACTAGGGTAGTTGTCAATTCTACTTCCTGGTCTAGTCTTAAGTATATTTCTTCTTCAACAAAATAGCTGTGTTATGTGCAGGCATTTAAAACATTCAAGGAATGCCTTTCTGCATTCACTGATGAACAAAACAGAAAATGGTTTTGTATGAAAGCCATTATTCCTTTTAAAAAAACAAAACAAATAAAAACTGTATTTCACCTCAGCCTTCCAGCACCTTCCACATGCACCCTGTGAACTTTTATTTTATTTTTTATTGATTCTGTGAGCTTGTAGGTGACTACTCAATTAATAATGGCCTCTATCTGCTCAACATCCCATTAAAATTCTATTGTGAAAATCATTCTAGATTCATTCTGTGTCATCAGACTAATGACACAGATTATAACATGAAATGGCATTAGCTGTCAGCAGAACATTTCTTAAGATTCGGGCTGGGGGGTTGTAAATTCAAGTGCTTTTGGTGAAAAAGTTACAATTGACTAATTTACAACTTACAGCATTATAGCGACTGTCAATATGATCTGTATGCTGTATACTAATAACACGTTTGCAATTCAGTAGAATCGTATACAATATTGTCTTTTTCTGCTGTTGGCACAGAGTTGGCATATAGCTAAAATGCTCAATTTAAAAAACAAAGGCAATGGAATTGGACAGACCAATCTTACCTGTAAAAATGTATGAAGAACCTAACTGCAACAACTGCTTTCACAAATGAATTGTTGAGTTCCTAACAATGTACTAAAGGAAATACAAATACTAGCCATGTTTGAAAACCAAGTTTACATCCTGTAGACACATTTGCCACTTGCATAGTTGCAAATATGTACATTACTATCTTGCCTGCTGCCAGTTTTCGAACCCAAGGCCCTGGCAGTCTACATGGAACACCAAAAGATACTGTACGATTACATCGCTGTGCTACAGGCCACAGTCCCCTGTTGAGGGAACTAATCAGACTCTTGTTCTGACACTTATGTGGTGACCTCACTTTCTGTCACTCTTCACATGAGCACTGATGCTCACGTGCCCGACTGCACCACTGAGCTCCACTACATAAACCCAAATGCTGTCACAAAGTGAAGTCAACAACAACTACAAACTGCGTCTGGTGGCATTGGTGTCCTCTTACTAACAAGCTTTGTGGTCTGTGTGAGGACATTGATGTGAGGCTTGTAGAAAACTCTTAATGATTTTTAAAATAACTTGATCAGGCTAAAATCTCATGATCTGTATTTGGCCATGAGATACATCTTTAGGATATCCTTACCTTTTTCATTGAGAACTCAGTCAGCCCATTGTTTAAACTAACTCATGTTTACATTTAAAGACACATAATAATCAATTAGACCAAAAATATCACATATCTATTAACTATATTATCTTACCCTGGCAATGGGAAGAAATGCACATCTAACCTTCACCCAGAAGTTGCAGACACAAAAATGCTCCTATTTGACAATGAATACCTACATATGAAAATAGAGTTATTACATTTATGGGGAAGTTTTATTCATGGGAATACTGTTATTTAAATGTAAATAAACATGGTGCAGTGCAGACAATTGTCTACCTCTAGGCCCTACAAATTTGGGGAAATGTCTGAGCAAAGGATTTGACATAATACCATTTCTGACCATTTCTTAGAACTACTCAGTAAAAAATGGGCAATGCATCCACACTGCCTAACCCACCACCCCCACAACAAGCTCTGTGCAACTGTTGCAGTCGACAGGAAAGTATGCAAGACCTTACGGAAAGCACAGCGACAACACTGCAACACTTTAAGTATGTGACCAACTGCAATAACAATCACTGTGATGTACACACAACGACTGCTGTAACATTGTGTCACAGCAATGTAGAGATAATGTGATTGCGTTGGCAGGGAGTTTACTCAGAACTGCAGACAAGCTTGTGGGACACATCACTGCCGTCTAATCGAGCGACCAAGCAAGCCAAACAAACATTTATTGTCACGTTCAAAAGCCCGAAATAAACCTGCATATGAATCTAGCGGGCCTCTGACATAGGAACCTAACTATAGGAAGGAAAACTCAGAGAGAAACAAGTTAGATTATTGTAATATGCGGGCTAAGGCTAAAAAGGAAATAAGAGCAGCTAAAAGGCAGTTTGAAATTAAAATTTCCCAAGATGCAAACAGTAATCCTAAGAAGTTTTTTCTATATTGTAGTAGAAAAAGGAAAGCTAATGATGATGAAGTGCATTAAGAATAAGGAAGGAACTTTGGTTTATAATAATAAGGATATTGCTAACACACTAAACAGTTACTTTGTTGAGAGATTTACTAGAGAAGATATTATAAATATGCCTAAATGTATAGCCAATGTACAGAATGTTTTGGAGGACTTTGAGATAAGGGACATAGAAGTACTACAAAAACTTAAGACAAATAAGGCAGCAGGCCCTGATGGCATATATCCCAGAGTGCTCAAATAACTTTGGGAAATTATATATAAATAATGCAGATATTTTTATGCAATCCATAAACACTGGAGAAATACCAGATGACTGGAAGCAGGGAAGTATAATTTCAATGTATAAGAAGGGGGACCGTACGGACCCAGGGAACTATAGGCCTGTCAGTTTAACTTACATCGCATGTAAAATACTGGAATGTATTATTAGGGATAAGTTGGAATCATTCTTGAAAAATAATAGTGTTTTAAGGGAGAGCCACATGCTTTTCTCAAAGGGAGGTCATGCCTAATAAACCTCCTGGGCTTTTTTGAAGAGGCTACAAAGTGTGTTGACCTGAACCAGGCATATGATATTATATATTTGGACTTTCAGAAAGCATTTAACAAGGTACCACATGAGAGGCTCATTGCTAAAATTAATTCAGTAGGAATTGCAGTAGTTGTTTCAGAGTTGGTTCATAATTGGCTGCAAGGGTGAATACAAAGAGTAACAGTAGGTGGGGCCGTATCTGACCTAGGTGCTGTGGGCAGTGGTGTCCCGCAGGGATTGGTGCTGGGACCTCTGCTCTTCCTTATTTACATAAATGATCTTGATATGGACGTTAGTAGCAAAATAGTTAAATTTGCAGATGATACTAAACTCAGGGGTTTGGCAAACAGTTTGAAATCGACTAAAGTAATCCAAGGTGATTTAAACAAAATCCAAGAATGGGCAGATACGTGGCAGATGACATTCAATATTGCTAAATGTATCTGCATCACAGCAGTGGAAAAAAGCCAACAGGATGCTGGGATACATAGCAAAAAGTATTGAGTATAAATCAAAGGAGGTTATATTAATGTTATATAATGCCTTTGTCAGACCTCATTTAGAGTACTGTGTGCAGTTCTGGGCACCGCACTACAAGAAAGATATAGAAGCTCTTGAAAAAGTTCAAAGAAGGGCAACTAAACTGATACCTGGTATGAAAGGTAAAAGTTATGATAGACTTAAGGCACTCAATCTATTTAAGCTTAGCAAACTGAGACTTAGGGGGGATTTGATTTAGGTTTTTAAATTCCTAAAAGGGATTAACGAAGTGAACTACCAAAGATTGTTTAAGATAAGTGGGGTCAGCAGAACAAGGGGCCACAGGTGGAAATTAACTAAAGGCAAATTCTGCACAGATATTAGAAAGTTTTTCTTTACACAGAGTTGTCAATGCCTGGAACAGTTTGCCAGGTCGGGTAGTAGAGGCAGAAACACTTGGGCTATTCAAGTCTAGGCTAGATGCAGTACTAGATACTCTTTAGATTAGGACATGACAAGCCTAGATGGGCTGAACGGTCTGTTCTCGTCATTATGTACTCTTATGTTCTTATAGAGGGCACAGACTCAAGTGCTGTGCTGAATGGTGGCTGCTGGCTGAGGTCTGACCTACAAACACTTTATGTATAAATATCTAAATAAACATTATGTATACGGTGTGCCATGTAGATCACACACCCAAAAGCCTTTTTTTCTTCCGTAGAATATGCTGAATATATTCCCAAAAATATGCAAATGAATTCAGACTCAAGCAACAACACACCCCTTTTTGTAAACCATACATCCTTATTCATATCACATTTAATGAAGATAGGCTACTACGTTTGAATGGCCTGTGGTTGCTAATTTTACAATACATTTATAAATCTACCACGGGTATCTTCCCTAAGACTGCAGACAGTATTTGGTGTTATACAGATACGAATAGCATAACGGATAGGTATTTTAGGTTTGCGTAATTTCAGTCCATATACATATTCACAAACAATGTCGCGTGTATACAATATGTCACTGGCAACGGCAAGTCAAAAATTCCAATACATTTAAAAAAAAATCACATTTGGGAGTGGCACCTCAGTCTAGCTTGAGAAAACAAAATAGAGGACAACATCCCCAGTGCACAAAAAGGGCACTTCCGTGGAATTATTCTCCAAGACAAATTCACTGGAGTTAACTCTCCACTCTACTGCACCAGGTCGACAGCGGGCACGTCTGGCATTCTAATGTTGATCGTCGAGTTGTTTCCCCCCTTCAGCTATAAATTACAGTAGGCTACAAACCGGATGCCTGAGAACCCGCTAATAACAAGGAAACTTCAGTAAGATACTGACAAAACAAAGCCGGAACTCACAACCTAAATAAGTAGGCTATCATATACTAACATAACTGACATGAGAGGCGATATGATTCACCGCCGATAATGAAACTGACACTAAAGTATTGCTTTATCCGAAGAAGTAAGAAAAAATGTGCTCACCAAACATAATCTTGTTCCAAGGACCGGGCTACTTCTCTCGGATCACGGACTAAAGGGATCTCTCAAATGTCTCAGAACAATCAGCCAGTAGGAGTTGCACACTGCGAAGGAAGTGAATGCAATGGTAAGAGAGGAAGTCAGACACAAAAAAGTAATTGCTGTATGAGGAAGTTTATTTGCAAAGTGGCAAGCAAGCTGTAACTGGCTGCTAACAAGAAAGCACATCACGTACAGGGAAATATGCTTATTTGACTAATAAAAATAAACGCGACCACTTCCACAATACATATCTTACATTGACCGTATCCTACATACGGAATTTACGTAAAGTGAAACAAAACTGAGCGTGCACAGTAGAGTTATCATTTTATATAATATTTTGAAACATAATATTCCTATCACACAGCCACAAGTGTAAGTGAACAGAGTAGGGGTCATAACTATGTTATATCAGGTACAACCGTATGTTGATTATTATGAAAAAAATGTTTTAACCAGGCAGTTAAAGGTATTCTTAAACTGAACATATATGTTTTTGAATTCGCCATCTCACGCTAACATTCCAGAAAAAAAGACATGCTGACATCCCTGACAGCTCGCCCATGCCAGAAGTGGCGACTAAGGACATTTTCATGTGGCCTTAAGGGACCGCCCCACTTGACAGAACTATTAACGTCTTAGCAAAGGCTGTTGTCTGTCATGTCTGTATCCGTGATCAAGCAACCTGAAAATCGTTTTAATTAACAAAATTCCTTTTTTTCCTGTGTTTTCGTTTAGACCAAGATGAAAGTTGAGAGTAATCATCGAAAACTATTGCACAGTTTGATAGGCGGCTATCTTTAAAAGGGGCTTAGAAAAAGTGGTAGTGATTAGTAGTAGGAAAAGTGATTCTGAGTTATCCGTCTACGCTCCTCTGGAAGTCATGGCCATCATAGAAACCTCGTCATGGGAATCATGGTACTGGAGATATTGTACACCCTATCGCATAATGGTCTGGAAATTTAAATTGGATAAGGTAACGTTTTGTTTAGACTGCCGAGGTCAATTGGTGATGTTGATGCTGGAAGACAGAAACAAATCAATCTGCGTATCAGAGGTGCTCCTACACGTTTTGATATTCCTGCACCGAGTCTAGAACCTCAAGAAATGTATGGAAACTATGTATGGTGAATCAATGTTGACATTCATTTTCAAAAATCAAAAACCAATGCCATTACTTTATATATTACACCTCCCAATACAATTTTTTTTTATTTTTTAACCAGTTATGCTTGACAGTATATTATTGAAATTCACGTATTCACATCCATTCACCCAGGACGTCAGTTCCAGTAAAACTATGTACCCGTATGTTTAGGATTAAGACTAGCCTAAAGATTCCTGAAGGTGGCACACTTGCGCTTCTTTAAACTCGTGTGGATATCATTAAACGCTACGATGACGTCCTGAATGCGCAGCCAGTTCGTTGGTCCTTTGACAAAGTTTCTGGATTTCAATCATTGCTATTTAATTGGTCCTCCTATAGTTAATCCATGTGATTTCATTGGTTTGGGATAAACATGCATTCAGAATATGCGTTCATTACACGTTCTCTGTATGCACATTGTTTTTGCTCTCATCGTTTTCACACGCATCATCGTACAGGGTGGGATACAGCACGTTTCTTGTGTGCTGAAGTCTTGCCTTTTGAAAATTAATATACAAAATCAGAGGAACATATACGTCATGTGTATGTATTGGGAAAATAATAAATATGCCCATTGTTGTTCCTTTCACTTGAAGCAACTTTACGCCTAAACCGAATTGTCAATTTAAACCGAACCCTTTAAACTATTGCCCGCAAAGACAAGATGCATCCATTCCCCACATTGCCAGACGATAAATATTACCGCCCAATTAACTGTTCCTCTAAATTAATTAGGAATTACTTATCTTGTAAAATGCACCATCTTTGGCCATGGACAGAGATATACCTCCGCTTCTGTAGACGGCGCTACAAGAAGACAAAGTAACGCATGCGATCTGCAGTTGCCTGCCGCACACTCCGCACAGACGTCGAGGAGCTGCAGCGGAGGATGTCTGAGTGCGAGAATTAATTAACTTGAGCTAGCAAGCTAACGTTGCCTATAACTGGGAAACTGAGCGTTGGCTGCTATGAAGTAAAGGCGTAAGACGTCAGTCTAGCAGCCTAGAGGACGGTTAAGGTTTTGTGGAGGGATCCTCCTTGATTATTTTTCTTGGAACTGCAAGTCCGAAGCACTAGTGATTTGCCAGCTAGCTATCTAGCGTTAGTAGGTAACAATTTTCATTTGAGACTGAGCTAGCTTTCTTGCTAGCTAATATTCGAGTCGGTGGTCGACTGTGGGAAGCCTCTCACTACAGCAGGCTAACTCGCTAGCTAACGCAGAAGCCCCGTAACCGGCCTATTTCCCCAAATTGTCGTGCCGTCCACTGTGGTGTGCTCGCACATGAAGACACAAAACATCGTGATAACTGGATAGATATCGAGCTAGGTGGCTGGCAATCCAGCTACTCAAGGATTAGCTACATCGGATCACTTAACGTTAGCTAAAGCAGCTATTTGTTTTTAGATGGGGTACAGACGTGGTTCTCTCGGGAGCAGGGTCGAAAGGAAGACGTATCTCTGATTAATTTCCACCTAAGTCAATCGATTATAGAAATCTTGGCTGCTATCCAGCTAACGTTAGCTAGAGGAGCACTCCATGCAAGCGAGCCTAAAGGTAAAAACCGTTTGTTATTTTGCATATTGCTGTAGCTATGATATTATGTACTTGACCATGGGGCTGACGTTATTTATTGTGTACAGCCAGTGTTGTGTCGCTGGCTAGTTACGATAATCAAATATATCCTAGCCAACGATCGTTGGTTACGTGCTCGACAGATTGCCCTACTAGTAAAAGGACCGAACTCCATTAACGTTAGCTGGCTTACTTTAAGGTTCAACTCTAGTAGGCCTACATAGGTTAGCTAACTATTAGCTATCCAGCAAGATATCTTTGCTACCTGTCACTGTCAGTCATTCCAAGTCACCGCTGCATAGCTAATAGCTTTCAAATATATGCGACAACTAGACATAGTTTCAATTTGATTTCCACAAAAGTTGTACTGTTTTGTCAGTACATTGCTAGTGTGATAACTACCTTTGCCATCACTAACATTATAATCGAAAATCGCATGTTTACTACTCACCTAGCTAGTTTGCTAACGAGCTAGCTATCTATCTTACAGATATCTTGCAGATTCATGATGATTCAGCTATCGAGCCAATACTATAGGAAGTCTAGCTAGCTAGGTAGGAACGTTGCGATGATGATTATTAAAATTCCAAAATGTGTGTCCCCCACGAACATCCCAGTTGAGCTAGGAAAGCAAAATAGACGTTATGCAATGCCTAAAATTGCACACGGTTTTGGCTACACCAGACCCAAACACGAATCTGGACAAGTTCCAGTAGATGCAATATTATTATTGTGAGACGTAGGGGTTAGCACGTGAGGACTTGGCTACTTTGCTCATTTTCATTCTTTTTTTTTTTTTTTTTTACCCTATTAAAGTGACGTGCACTATGGATTTTGCCAAACTTGTGACCCTATGGATTGTATGCTTATGCTTCTTTGGGGAGAATCGAGGGGAGAAGCCGGGCCAAACCCAGGCCGACCCACAGCATGCCGACAGCGAACTATCTGGTAAGTAAGCTAGCGCTAGCTAGTGGATAAAAAGGAAAAGCATACTTTTGCCTAGTTAGCTATAGCTACCTGCGCCGTGCCAATGTGTGGGGTGCTAGGTACGTTGTGTCCAAATCTGTTGCGAGACCCTGCCTTGCATTTTAGTGTAGTTCTTTGTTAATTACAATATACCTAGCTATATGGCATACTTTCGCCAGCAAACATTGACGGCTTTGCTCTTGTGTGCCAAATCTGTATTTATAGACCGTAAGGCGACTCTAAAGCCAGCCGTGCCGAGAATAGTCCGGGTCTGCATTCTCCAAAGGTTTAAGCACTGTCCTCCGTGAGATGGTGACAATGCTGGGGTTTCTACTTGAATTTCACACCGAAACGCTTTAGCAGTGTCGTTCGATTTGGGATTCATCTTTCGGGTGTTCTCTTGCCAATTAGACATCGGATATAGAATTGCATGTCTGCTGGGAAAATACGTAGTAATGAAAGATGGGCAGAAAGAAAGCTGAAGGGCGAGCTTATATAGTCACGCGACCCTCCTTTAAATAAAAAATAAAATAAAAAATAACTGATTTATTTTGTGATCTAAAGCACGTTGTTTGTAAAGAACTGGCAGTGAATTGAGTTGCCATATAGCCTACTTTTGGTCCCCTGTGAACAGATTTGGTGAGGTTGTTGAAAGAATGTGAAAATGACAAAATATAATTTGGTAACCAATGTGCACTTTTGCAAGTGATGCATGGTACATTCTGTGTGCCATACTTGGTGAGTAATGACACAGCACTAGGGCTTTTTCTTTTCTAAGGAGCGACAGTGTTTTTCTAGGTCGTGAAATGGAGTGTGACGTCTGGAGGCAGTTGAAACAGCTGCGTATTTGCTACGTTGAAGGCGAGTGGTGAGCCGTGCACTGCAGGGTGTAGAGACCGACACCGCCTTGGCCCCTGCTCCTCTCCGCTTACCGTCCTCTCTCCTCCAGTGCAGATGTGAAGGGCCAACCTGTTCTTTTCATTGCCTTTATTGTTTGCACCAGATAACTGTTGATCTTTAAAGCCTCAAACCCCTTAAGCTTAATACAGCAAAAATTAATTTTTTTTTTTTTTAAATTCAGGCAATAAGTTGGTGCAGTTTGTTTTTCCATTTTAATCCAGTCAATTCAGGAAATGAATTGAAATTCAATTCATCGATTGAAAAATCCTCATGGAACATTATGGGTGTTTTTAGAATTGCAGTTCACTAGCTGAATTGCCTGAATTGAGATGGAATACCCTACCCTACCCTGGTGGTGGCCAGTTTAATTTGCCTTCTGGTAGTCTCCGAAGTGTAGGATTTTATATATTAAGGGTAGCTCATGTCGTGTGAAAAGTGCTCCTTCCAGTTGCTTTAAAGAGTTTCTAAGTAGTTTTGAAGTGCACAAAGTGAACAGGCTTTAAGCGGAAATACCTGAAAGCCCCAGGCCTGTGATGACGCGTACATTGAGGCTTAAAGGCTTTGCTTGAACTGGAGCCCAGGCGCTGGGGCGAAACTGCATCCGACCACGTGTCAAGTTGGCCCTCGCGATGAACCTCCGTTCAAAATAGCCGTTCTGAGTTAAACATTGTTGAGAACAGTTCATCGGTGTGTCAAAGCTGTCGGCGGTGCTGACTTGGCTGTTGTACGCACGGTGGAGATTTCCTGTATGCGCCTCTGCAAGGCTGTGGGGCCTAGAGAGGGCTGAGCGGAGACAGGCTCCGTAGACCTGGTAGGACGAGGGGAGAGGAAATGATAATTGTGCAGGCAATGAAGTGGTTCAGAGGGCAAGTGCGTGCTCCTTACACACACACACACACACACACACACACACACACACACACACACACACACGCGCATGCATGCATGCATGCATACATACACAATTCAGCATATGTAACTCACGCTTTAAAAATGGCAATAATATAAATATCTAATCTAGATATGGTAATATGTAAACATATATCAGAATCAGGATGTTTGCAGAGCAAATGAGCCTGATGAGGATGGGCGGCTCGGAGAATGCCTAAGCACCGAAGGATGAAGGCTCAACTCCATGCCACTATTGCCCTGCTGCCACTCGGAGCCCTTCCGATTGGCTAGCAGGACTCGTTTGAAGGGACCGATTGGCTAGCAGGACTCGTTTGAAGGGACCGATTGGCTAGCAGGACTCGTTTGAAGGGACCGTGCCTCTCCTCGGCCTTGCCTGTAATTGCCTGCGATGCACTGCCTCGTTTGGCTGCCCAGTCTCTCGACTCTAATTAAAGGAATTGAGTTTCCTCTCTGCTGCAGAGGTGAAGTTGAGGAGCAGACTGGGGGTGTTGGGGCAGAGTTATTGCTGGTTAAAATGCGGTGGGCTGTGAAAAATATTGAGGGTATTTATTGCAAATTAAATATTTTAAGGCTCCTAGAAACAGTCCAAATCAAGCTGTTCTCTAACCTGCGTACATATAGCTGCCTCACAATAAATTGCATTTGTATTTATTCTCTCTGTGAATATATTTGTTGTAAATGATCATTTGCTACAGTTCAATTTCAGTGCATTGATTTCAAAAGCATTGACTATCGGCTTCTGACAGTGCTTGGTAATTTTTTTAAAGTGTTGAATAAAAAATAAAAATCCTTTCAATATACTAAAACTAGTAATTTCACCGTGTTCATCCGGTGACTGAGTTTTTATGAAACAAAATCAACCTGCTATTGTCACACTGTTTATAGAGTTTGCCGATTTGTGCTCAGTGACCGGTTACAATACCAGTTTATGAATCTTGAGGGAGTCCAAACTGCACACAAATAGGCATTTATGAGGGACAGCATGAATCTGGCATCTGAGAAAAATCTTTTCTGTTGCTGATTGATAAAATCTGTATCAAATGTTCATGTTTTTCCTTGGGTATGACTTTACCGTAAATGTATTTTCCTTGCTCATAAAGCCTTGTTTAAGCCCACATGTGGGCAGTCCTACTGCTGCCTGCTGAGCCTGTACATCAGTGGCCCAGGTTGGAATACCTGTAAAGACAGGTGCAAACGAACAGAGATTTCGCCTTCGATTAGGAACAGTCCTCTTCTGTGTTTGCTGCAGTGCAGTGGTACTGTGCGGGGTGTGTGTGTGTGCGCGTGTGCGTGTGCGTGTGTGAGATACGAGGTCTGGTAACACGTAGGTTTCCAAATGTGGTTACATGCTTGTTCAGACTTGCCACATCCAAATGTACTGGTACTATGAACAGAAAAAAAAAACAAAGGCTACTCTTGTGCTCCTGTGGTCCTGATTTCCATGGTACACCCTCAGTTGTATTTGAGGGTTGCCTTGTAGCCTTAGTGATGTTTGATACGGTGACTGGCAGTTCAA
This sequence comes from Aldrovandia affinis, assembly GCA_029706075.1. Taxonomy (NCBI): domain Eukaryota; kingdom Metazoa; phylum Chordata; class Actinopteri; order Notacanthiformes; family Halosauridae; genus Aldrovandia; species Aldrovandia affinis. Next base: position 80,166 of record JAINUG010000149.1, read on the forward strand.
TGTTTCCTGAACTATTTCCAGTCCCCAGAAATGATTCTGCCAAATAAGTTTTATTTTCCATTAACCCACACCTAGACATAAAAATTACGAAAGAGATGAAAATATACCAAACCGAGCTCGTCTCTTCCAAAGTGCACCACACGCAGCCACGAAACAATGAAAAAGGAACACTGAATGCAAGAATCAAACACCTAGAATGACCCAAGCCATCAAGCAGTCACACTAAGTGTTTGTAGGAGAGAGGGAGGGAGCCCCTTGAGTTATTCCTTATGCTGGGGCCCAGATTAGCAGTCGTCCTATCGTCTCAGACGACTAAAAAATTAAGAAGGACGACCTTCGATTTCCAAGTAATCATCCTGCTGACGACTGTGAATTTTGGATTTTATTATGTTTTTAATGAGCTAACTGGAACTATTTCTGTTTTACACTCACATCGTAATGCACGGATATTCCAAAATATTTCAGAAGTTCCAAATGGGAAAAGCGTCACATTGTCCCTTGCATGCAGTCTGTGTTCACCGCATTTGTTGTTGTTGCTGTGCCAGACTCTGCAGCATTCAAGTAAGTTTGCGGATCGCGGCACATAGACACATAGACACAAAGGCAAGAACCAGCTAGTTAGTTAGCGTTCACGACATTGGATATCGATATCTGTTGTTGCTAGTTGCTTGCTAACACAAGGCTTAGTAAGTGGTTATGCATTTATCACTTACCAAGCCTTGAATTAGCAAGCAATGTCTGTGAACACTAGCTAGCTAGTTACTGTCTATATTCAGTTCAGTGAGCCCTCCTGCCAGGCTGAAGAATCGCTGTGATTAACATTAACAGTCGTGTCTATCTTTGGGCTACATACAATGTAGTGATCACATTTTCGAAGATGTGGAGATTTATTAGGGGTGTAAGTCCACCCCCCACTACAAACGCTAAAACCCAAGCAGATCAGCTAAAAACCCAGCAAAAATATGATTCAGAGAGCAGAGATCGCACTTTCCAGGAAAATTGGAAGGTGAATAGACCAAAGACAAGTAACTTTTAGGAAGGACAAGTATCTTTTCTAAGATACTTGCCCTCTGACAAGTATGATTTTTACCCTAATCTGGGCCCCTTCTATGTTATAACTTTAACCTCATGGCTTTATCTAGGTTTGCTTTGAAGTCACCTAGACCGCTCAGCTCACAACCAACATAGAGCCATCCCTGACCACACATGCATCAATATTTCTGTGGTTCCACGTTTTAGTGCCTGTGTAAAGATTACTGTAGGTGCCTAGGTGCCGGGCCCGGCCTGTGTTTTGTATATTTTGAGTATTTATTCTAAACGTCTTTAGTAGTCTCCCTGTCCTGCTCTCTGTGTCTCTTGACTCGATTTTGTTATCAGCTCCATAGTTGTAATGCAAACACAGTCCCAATGCTGTGTTGGTAGCAACGCGTTCTCATTGCAGTGACTTGTCCTAATATTTATAGGGACTGTTCAAAAGTCTCCAGGACCAAAAAAGGCCCGATTTGCATCGGTTCAAGTTTGACATCCTTGGGCCGGGGGCTTTCAAGCATTTTTTACTGGACCATTGAAAAGGGGAGCATGCTAGTTTACACTGCAACTCACCGGTACCACTGGTTGAGCCCCAAATTCTCCCCTGGGGTCAGTATTGTGGGCTTTCCTGAGCAGTGTCCGTGCGTTTCTTATTGGGGAAAGTGGGGATGGCGGTGAGGGGAGAGATATGGCAGCAAAGTTTCCCTTTTATGGAAGTTCCCACTCTTTCATAAACCAAGGAAAAGGCATGAATGAGATCCATGTTTGGTGAGTGGTCATTATTGTAATCCTATTCTAGGCTTCCGCAAAGCGCGTTTTGTCTGAGAGGTGTAAACCGGGGTTCTGGCGGGGGTAACTTTCCCAAGAGATGGTACTCAGAACAATGAGTGAATGGTTTGTTAGTTTTTATATTGTTTTACTGGATTTCTGAGAATGGTATTGATATGAATTAGGACTGCATACTTCACACACCCATTGTAAAACTCAAATGGAATGCACCACTCAGAAACATATACCTATTAAAACACCTCTTGTGCCTTTTTTCCTGTATCTGAAGGTGTCACAATTCTAATGTGGCTGCACTGTTAAGGGATTGTGTCAACCTAAGGTGCCATTTAAAGCACTTCACATGCAAGCTATATATTCTGTGTCTAAAATAAGTGATCATATGTTTTACCTTAACTTTGTACTATCAACACGTGTAGCCTGTTTGAGATGTGCATTGTTGGGAACCTTTATTTTCAAGAACAGAATTAGTTATTCCATCTCTTTCAGCAACCCAGAAATGCTGCTGGGATTGTGTGAAACGTCCAGATGCACTGAGGTGAATTGTTGGACTAAAATTAGTTCTGTGTGAATTGCCCTTGTTTTGCGTGTCATCTAGCTGATGCGATATGAAGGGAACCCTGTGTCCCCACTCTCTCTGACGCTTGCTCGCGCACACACACACTCACACTTGCACACGAACACACACAGCTCATTGTCTCCGGATGAGCAGATTAAGCAAGCACTGCTTTTCAGAAATGCCCTACTTTGGAGTTTAGTTCAGTAAAGTAGTTCTCAGGAATGCCACCAGATCAGACCAGATGGCACCTATTGTGGGGCTTCTTATAAATGAACTCCTATTATACCTTTTAGACACAGAATGAAATGGTTGTGAGAGACCTGCATTTAAGCAGATTTGGATGCAGATGGTGTAGTGGGGTTTGTTGTAGTGCAAAAACTGTATTTGATTGTAATTGCCTCACGGTTTGATTTTAGTTGAGGACAGCTGTACTGATGAACTTCTACTTTTATAATTGTGCCGGTTGTAGTTTTAATTGCATGTTGGCGTGTGTTGTGTCTGGCACCGCTATCAGTCATGAAATTGCAGCGGACTAGGGATCTGTCCTTTATCCTAAATGCATTGGATATTTGAGTGGAAAGGTAGGGCCATCAGATCTCAAAACAGGTTTGACCAGAATACCCAGCATACTTGTCCTACCTAATATAATAATATACGCCATTTAGCAGACGCTTTTATCCAAAGCGACTTACAGTAGTGAATGCATACATTTTCAGTATATGTGGCCCCAGTGGGGATTGAACCCACAACCTAAGCGTTGCCAACGCTGTGCTCTACCAACTGAGCCACAGAGAACCTCTTCCCTAACTCCAATTTAAACACCTTTCGACAAAGGGGAAATGCAGGAATAAATGGTATGAGGATGAAGCTTGGGAAATGTAGTCTGGCTACATTCCATTCTGATCAGTAGAATTTAGTTTATAGAGCTGAAGAGTCTACACATATGGGACTGTGGCTAGTATCATTGCAGTGAGACCAGGAAGAGAACGCCACCCTACATCGACCAAATTACCGTGTCAACTTTGTTTCTAACAGCTTAGGGTCTTGTAAATCCTGGAAAATTAAAATGGAAATTGATTTGGCTGGATGAATTCCAGAATTGCATATAAGCTTGTTTGGAAAAAGTTGCACAGTTTAAATGATAATGATTTTGCGACCATGTTATTTAGATTCAAACTTGCTTCCTTGGTCTAAACAAGGGCTGCCATATTTTGATGGGCCCTCCTACCATAATAATGAAACGTGCTTGTCAGAGTAGAAGTAAGTGTGTAGCTGCAAGATCAACATTATGAGTAAATATTTGCTTTGTCACAAGCCAGTCCTTTGAGGTTAACTTGACCTTCGCTGGGGAGGAAGACAATGCTTGTCCCATCCAAGCTCCTTTGTGATCACACCACCACCAGGACTGCATGAAACAAAAGGGAATTGAAAACCCCCTGAGTTGCCCCCCCGTGGTTGATCTGAAGGTGTTCTTTGGACAGGAGTCTTCTGGTTTGGATCTGGACAATGGTTAGGGTTTGGCTACTCTGTGAATCCTTGAGTATCTCTTGAATTGTGAATCTCTTGTGGCCTGATTTCTGCATTGCCTGTGGGTGCTTTTTTTAGAATGTATATATTTTTTTTAATTATTATTTTTTCTTCCTGTTTTTCTTCTCATTTAGACAATTATACCCTCTATTTATTTTGACTCACCCTGCCCCATGAACTCGCCACCCGTCACTACAGGACAAGCTTATCCTCCCGAGGTCAGCGATGATCCGCCTCCTCCGAGACCGATCTCGCCCCCCCTTTCTGGAGACACCCTTCGTGCTTCTTAGATAGTTTGTGCTGGCTCACCCTCCCCCTGTCGGGACTTCCAGCCATGGCTGCAATAGGCAGCTCACACTCGCAAAGCACCAGTCAAAGCGAGTGCTTTAGACCGCTACGCTATCCAAGGCCCCCTGTGAGCACTTTGTGAGACTGGCGGTACTCCAGTCGAATCTGGTGGCTGTGTGTGAGCTCCTCGGTAGTGTTGTGCAGGATCATCGTTCGTAAGCTGGACTCAAGCTAGCCTTTGGGACCAGTTACACATTGCGGAGATGCCTTTGCCTGTCTTTGGTTTTGTTGCTGGGTAGAGTTGGCCATTCTGTGAGTTTGAGGCATTATGGTGTTCCGGTTCCCACAGTGTACAGTCCCTTATCAGTGTCCCGCTCCAGTAAGTTAATGGCTTGCTTGCACAACATCCCTCTGCGTTAACAACGGTAGTTTTGCTTTAGCGATGTCCTTTTAAGAGTTAACGAGAACTGCCAATTTCCTTTGGTAGTTAGAATTAAGTTAATAAAACTGAGTCATTTTGCTAGAAGAGACGTTCCCTTCAAAATGGTCTTTGGAACGCTGCTGTCGTGTTATGGTAGCATTTGGACCATGGCTGATTTTGGCTCCGGTTTAATTCCCTCATTTGTTCCTTGTCATTCCTTCGGCCTTGCTCTCTACAACTGGAAAGTGTATTGCTCCCCCCCCTTTCCCCACTGAAACAGTTTCTTGGTGATTTCTCATATAACGGCAAGATGTTTATCTCTCCACTTACAAGAGGACATTAGGAGTCCGACCACTGCATAAACACATGAGTGCACTCATTCGTCTCAGGAGTGCTTTGGCCTTGGCAAACGGGCCTAAATAAGAGTAACGTTCGTATGCATGAGCCAATTTGTAATTGTGTTACATTGCCATACGTATTTAATTTGCTCCGTGGAGCATAAGGAACATTTGATTCAAGTCCAATGTTTAACCAGATGGTTCCAAAAGGCTTGCTTGAACGCTCCTTTCACAATGTAGGAACTACATTTTCCTCAGTGGCGTCTTAACATGGTACGTGTGTCTAGGAAGTGACTTGCAGTACTTATTTGCTGTGCTTGAGCACACTTTGATTATAGATGAGGATCTCTTATTCTGGTTTCCTTGGAATTGGCACAATAGGAATATACTTTATTTCCATGTTACACAAGGTAATTGAAATTAGTCTCATCGCATATCTTTCCTAGAGACACACACACACACACACACACACATATACCATTATACATATGCATTTCATCAGAGGGGTCTGAGTGCCGGGTCAGCCGTAGTTCCACGGCCCCGGAGTAGTTTAGGGGTTCAATGCCTTGTTCTAGGAAGTGAACTAGCCTAGCCTCCCTTCAGTTTCCAGTTAATTGTTTCTTTGTTGGTCTTCCTGGGGTTTGAACCAGCAACCCTCCGTTTGCCAACCACTGAGCCACTGCCACCACCAATGCAAGCCTGGTGAGTTGCTTCGTATTGTCTTAACAGGAAAGGTGTTTTCACTTGGTTTCCAGTTCGGTGGTCTATGAAATGTTGCACAAATTATGAAATGATAAATCAAAAGGGAAGAACGGGCACTGCCGATCTGTTGGAGAGATGCGGTTGGAGCTGGCACACTCCGCTTCCCATCCCAGCTGGACAATCAGTGGTGAAATCCGGTGACTAAGTGCATCCTCGAGGTGTCGCGACAGAAACAAGGATTGAAGGGCGGGAAGTGTTGAGGACAAGTGTGCTGAACTCACTAAGCCTGTCCCTCGGTACTTCCTCAAAAAAGAAAAACTACTTTGAACAAAATACTCATTGTGCATCAAGGACAGGCCAGGATTCTTCTCTTTGTGCAAGTCAGATGATTTTGAAAGTACTATGAAATGCAAAAGCCGATAATGTTGAGTTTTGGAATGTTAAGGGTATGAACATACTCGTTTCAATCCCTGTTGCCTAATAAACACTGGGTCCCACTCTTTAAAATTGTATGAATGCCTGTGAGGCCCCGAGTGTTTCTTTTCTCCCTCGATTGAAGCCTCAGTCTTGTGTGATCTGCTTCAGAGAGTTCGTAATCTCTCTGGAGAGTAAGGGAAGATGGCAAAATCCAGGCATGCGGTCCCCTGCCCGATCCATCACATTCCCTGCACAGAGACGCACAGCATGTTATGATAATCAGTTTTGGGGATTTTTTTACGAATGACATTAACAGCTGAAATGGTTCTCTCAGTTCCTCTAAACATTCAGAAAAGTAAAAAGCTATAATTTGTCATGTTACACAAGAAAGACCATGCTGAAACCAAACGCTGCATTTCCTTGTGACCTGCGGAACATCACAATGCCTTTTTATTGCGGCATTCTAACTGCTGATTACATCGCTGATTTAAGTACTTCCTGCATTTGCCGTCAATGCCTATGGCAATTCCTGCTGAAAGGAGAGATGGTGAATCTCTTGGAGCTTTGTACAATGAGACTTCATTGTATTTGTCATAAATGCTTTTTCAAAGTTGTGACTCAAGTGCTAAATGTTTGTCACACAACAACCAGAATTCCTTTCCTCATCAATGGCCCACACCTTTAGAAAATTCAAATGGAATTTGTTTGTGTCAACGGAGTCCTGGTCATGGAGAAGCACGGGTCTGAAGGTCTTTCCCTGACCAGCTGGTTGACATATGGAGTAACAGGTACTGCTGTGCCTTCTCGTTCCACGGCTCCAGTTGACTGATTTGAGTTGGAACTGAAAAAAAAACTGAAAAAAAACGAAGCCCACAAAAGCCTTGGAGAATTCCGCTCGCTGGAAAAAACACATTGAACTACAGGAATTTGGATCTTGACCTCCTCAGTTCCTCCGTTGCAGTTATTTAAACCTATTAAAAGGTATATTTAATATACTTGGCCTACTATTTATTCGGTGTAGGCCCTATATGCAATGTGTATGAAATTGACTATTTTGTGTAGATGTAATGGTCATCGTACATGTATATAACTGACTTAAAAGGGGTGAAACCACCAGATTGTTATACTTCATTTTGAACTGCGGCTGGAATCTCAATGCTTTCTGGAACTCTTCGGTGCGGGATGATGCCGTGCGCTCCCTGACCCGCCGCTGTTGCTATAGTGCCAAAACCTGGCAGAGAGGTTTGGGTGACGCCGCACCTGTTTGGAGCAGGTTGTGACTGACAAAGTGGAAGGAGAAACTCTGGCCCCTTTGAATCGCTCCTCGGTCTCTCGAGTCCCCGCCGCGGGCCGGGGAATTGGGCGATTAAATTGCGTCTCTACCCAGAGTGTCACAGGTTAATATCCCCCCTGCGGAAGTTGATTAAGATGGATTACATCAGCAAATATTCAGCTGTATAAAATGGCTAATATTTAAGCCGCCCTGAGCTAAGGAGTCTGCTCAGCAAATAAGGCAGAGAAACTGCATGTTGTTCACCTCCGCTGTGCCCCAGAGCAGAGCAGCTGTCTGGCTCTCTGTGCTTCTCATTGGCCCCCACACTGCAATACTATATCCTTCCATTGCAATGCCGACAAGAAAAGGGGGAAAAGACACCTTTTCACATCCTGGCTTGAAGCTGTTTTGTCGAATTAATTGTAAAAATTGTACATGTGCAAAACGATACACCCAAGCAAGGTGTTCTAGTTGGCACAGTAAAGTGAATAGGCCTGTTTTTGTTTTCCATGCTGACACCATTGTCATCTGTCTCTCCTTGATTTTGGATTTTGGCGTGGCGGGCGCCCAATCGCTGTAGCACGTTGTAGCGGTGTTGTGTACCTCTAGCAGAGCTCGGGCAGGTGCATGCGATGTCAGAGGTTTTCGCTCAGCCTAACCTGCATGTGGTGCCTGCACACAGACCAGATACAGCGGCTCACTGTGGCTCTATGTGCCCTCCCAGCATCTGCCAACATGGGTTAATAACCACTGCTTCACATGAACTCTGTCACACTAAATATAACATTATGGAGACCCTTATAGGTTTTGGCTTTGGCAGGTGTCATGGCCTAGTTGGGGTTCTGCGGTTTGGGGCTCTGACGACATTGTAATATGATTTGAATACTTTGTGATTAAATGCAGGGTTGACAGTGTTTATTAATTGACCTTACGGCTCGTATTCCCTCTTGGCAACTTGTGAGTTTTAAAGCAGAGCCTCATATTATTTGCTGCATTTATTTCCTCGCATGCGTGAGGACCGCTTGCTCTCACAAGCGTTTAGTTCTTTGAAGTTACGTAATCGGACATCCACGCACACTTATGTATGATTTATTTTAATGTGTGTGTATGTACCTGCCTGTGCGCGTAGCTGTAGCTGTTGTTGCGTGTGTGTGTGTGTGTTTACGTGTGCGTGCGTGTGCGTAAGCTCTTCGGTGAGAGAAAGGTCAGCAGCGTTTTCTTTGTCCGACCCCCCCAGTCCAGCTCATGGCATGACGTCAATGCCGTGCCCGTTCCAAAGGCAGGGTACTGATCAGGTTCCCCTCTCCTGCGCCGGGCCCTGTGAACAGAGCAACTCCCTGCAGCAGCCAAACGGCTGTGCAGAGCTTCAGCCTGTAAATATGCGCCAGACGCTTTTAGTTAAAGCCCCCTGCTATATTTAAACCCCCTTCAGGGTCCCTGCTCGGAACGAGAAGGCCCTTCTGTCACAGTGGGGTTTGAATGGACCCCTCTGGTCGGCAGGGGGGTGTTGCTGACAGGGGAACGGCCTTTAATTTCACAGCCCCCAATCCAGGTGTCATTGGCGGGAGGCGCCATCACTCTGCGACACGTTTCAGGAAACGCACCGAGGACGCCAAGTGTTGCGTGTCGGCGTGGGAGACGCTCTGTCGCAGCGTTTGATATCGGGTCCGGGGTTTACCGCCACGCCATTTGGGCGCCTGCATTGATGATCGGAAACCCCGAATGCGAAACGTAGTTTCATGATTGCAGGGATGTTTCCTGTGTCGTCCTTGACCGTGAGATTGTACAGGGTCCATGCTGAAAGTTTGTGGGTGTGTGTACTGGCAGCAGTGTAGTGTGATGGTTAGGGAGCTGGGCTTGTTACCTGAGGTTGCAGGTTCAATTCTCAGGCGGGACACTGCTGTTGTACCCTTGAGCTAAAGGTACTTAACCTGAATTGCATCAGTAAAATATCCAGCTGTATAAATGGATTGTATGTAAAGAAATGTGAACCGTGTAAGTCGCTCTGGATAAGAGCATCTGCTAAATGCCTAAAATGTAAATGTACATGTAAAACGTGTTCCTGCAGGTTGTTGCGGGGTTTATAGTGCATGCGTGCGTGTCTGTCTGCGCGCCTGCATCGTTTGACGGCGTTGAGAGTGGAGCCCCGTTTTGGGGCAGGCTGTGCGTATCGCGGGGGAGTCCCCTGCTCACCCTCATCGGTGCATCTCCCCCTGCAGACCTCTGTCGGTTCGATGAGCCGCTGTGCCAGGACGAGAACGCCATCCTCAGCTTCGAGGCCATCCGCAGCATCCACAAGCAGATGGACGACGACGCCAACGGAAACGTGGACGTGGCGGAGACGGACGGGGTGAGTGCCGCGCCCGGCCAGCAGGCCAGATCCTTTCCCCTTTTCTTTTCTTCTGGGTTCTGGGATATCATCGCATCGAATTACTCGTGACCGAATAGTAAAGATTTAGGGCCATCTGTGCATTGCATCTTTGTGCTCTGGCTTTCTGGCTTCGTTCTCTTGTTATTGGAGGATGTTGTTGCACACATGTTGTTTGAAGGGCTGCCGGTTCTGCATTGACGCCGTATGTGCATCTCGCAGCACATAAAAACGACAGTGTTCTGGATTAGCCCTCTCACCCGGCTAATGTTTAAGGATTAAACGGTTCTCCCCAGACTGGCGGTCTGGGCCGGACTTTAAAGAGTTAAACGTTTGTCGAATCGCAGGAGTTATTAAAACGTCGGGCGGGACGAGAGGCAGAAAGGCCTGCTCGAGGGCCCCGCTCACTGGTGATGTATGGAGCCACGCTTGCCTTTCATCATCCGGGAGGTCGGGCTCAAGTGTTCTGGACACTGTGGCCTTGATGGTAATGGCTTTATCTCCAGGCTCTGTCACCCCCCTTTCCCCTCCTGTACTTTATGAGGAGAGCTGCTGTTACGCTGTTACACGTCTCCTTTCAGCTCTTCTCCCCCCCCGCCCCCTACTCCAGCAGACATTCCTGCAGAAGGTCAGAGGTCAGCGTCGGTAAGACGACTCCCCGTCGCCCTTCAGCGAGCCCGGTTGCCGGGCCGGGCCCAGTCGGAGGGTGGCCTCGGTCTGGGCCTTTTCAGCTGCTTGTCAGGGGGGTGGGGAGGAGGGGGGATCGCGCCCGCTCTGCTCACCCCTCCTCCAGCTCCTGTTACGACGGACGAGCAGTTTCGGCGCAGGCCGTCGAAAGTGCAGAGTAAGCGCGGAGCGGTGTGAGCCCAATCCCCAATCTGACTCAACACCTCGCCCTCCCCAGAGCTTCGCCCTTGCCCTTCTTTCATCACCGTGGACGCGCTTGCCCCTCCGTAGTGGATGTCAGGGCTCATGCACAGTAGTGTGCGTGACACTGACGGTCGGTTGCCCTGCTCCGTCTGTGAGCCCTGCGCTTGTGGGGGCGTTTCGAACCCGAGCCAGCTTGCCTCTCTGCGGGAGCGGCGAGGGGGCAGAGCTGACAGCTTGCACGTGTGACGTCGGCCAAAGCCCTGGCGTGCGTCGGCTCCTGTGATCTCTCCACTGGCAGAGCATCGCCATGGGAGCTGAACCACACAGATGTGCACATGCACACACATACTCTCTTGCTCATGTATACATACACTTTCTCACACACACAACCTCTCATACACACACAAACACTTTCTCACATACTCTCTCACACACACACACACACACACACACACACTGTAATATACACACATGCCTGTGTGCCTGACCCTGCCCCGTTGCCCCCCTCGCCCCCCAGTTTCTGAGGGAGGACCTGAACTACCACGACCCCAAGGCCAAGCACAACAGTTTCCATGGCGACGACCAGTTCATCAGCGTGGAGGACCTGTGGAACGCCTGGAAGGGATCTGAAGGTACGCCCCTCTCCTCCACCGCAGCAGGTGCTTACGGGGTTTGCGGTGGTTCTTCCCCCAAGCCTCGCAGAGATATTGTGTTTAAATGTAGGTTGCAGGGTCTGAAACAAACCTTTTGTTGAACAACTGTCTTATTTTTTCACACAACATGAAAATTTAAATTGCAGAACCTCATGAGCATGCTTTGTAAAACATTTTTTAAACCTTTATTTTAAGACAAAATAGATTTCACAATGCGATTAAATGAACAAACAATAGTAATTACAATATTTTCTTTTTTTCTTAAACGAAGGCAGGGCTACCAAAGTTGCAGCTACATCTCTAATAAAACTTAGAACGCGTGTCACTCAGGAGTGTTTTTTTAACCTCTTTGTTCTTCTTCGACATTATCAGTTGTCTTCCTCTTTTCTACACGTTTTTTTACACCAGCGATGTGTCGCCACATCGTTTGGACAGCTGACTAACGTTAGATAATTTGGCTATGATTTTCAGAAACATATAGGCTAACGTTGGGTTACTGCTCGATACTGCTCTAGCAGATGTTACGACTGTCGATGAAAGCAGACCGCAGACCCGTCCAATCAGTAGCCTAACGAACGCGAGGATTTGTGGGAGTTTAAGTCTCGTATTCTATGATTACTCTAACTGTATGTCCGTTTACCCGACACTGACGTCATCTACCCACATTTGGCAGGTGGTCGGGTGCTAGTTTCAGACCCTGAACTTGCTGTGTTGAGGGGTTTTGTTCCTTTTTCTCCCCTGGCTGCACAAACCTCCCGAACCTTTCTTCTGGGTTCTGTAGATTTCTTTTTGGCGTTGTGAATGTGAGAGGAAACTGGTGTTGGGACGGTTCAGTATTAATATGCACAAAAAGGGACGATTGGAAGCAACTGCTTTTGGGGGAGGTGTAGAGCAAATTGTCTCTTTCTTTCTGTCTTATTTTCCCTCCCTCCCTCTCAGCGGAACCTTTCCCACTCTGTTTTCCTGTTTGCCCTCACTTCTTCTCTCACACACACTCCCTCTCCCTCCCCTCTCTCTCTCTTATTCTCTCTTTCACTGGCTCTCACCCACCCTCTCTCTCTCTCTTTCTCTCACTCTCTCTTTCACTGGCTCACTCTCCCTCTCTCCCTCTCTCCCTCTCTCCCTCTCTCCCTCTCTCCCTCTCTCTCTCTCTCTCTCTCTCTCTCTCTCTCTCTCTCTCTCTCTCTTTTCTCTTTCTCTTTCACTAGCTCTCTCTCTCTCTCTCTCCCCCTAGCTGTTACTCTTACTCTCCCTCCCTCCTGTCAGTCAGTGTGCAGTTCCCTGCATTGTAGCTCCTCCTCAGGCCTGAGCTCTGGAGCCAAGACTGCTGAGAGTGAGAGAGTGAGAGAGTGAGAGAGAGGAGGCACCTGAGCCAGCACTCACTCTTTGACTTCCTGCCAGGAGCTACTGGGATGGGCGTGGGGGTGTCCCTTTCCCTATTTCTATTGAGTGTCGGCCAGCGTGCATGCGTGTGTGTGAGAGAATGAGCGTGCGATTTTGTGTGTGTGTGTGTACATGTGTAAGTGTCAGTGTGCGTGTGTGTTCACTGCCTTGGCTCTAATCACAGAACTTGATACAGACATACAGACTAGATGCAAGTGTAAAACTGAGGAACTGTTGGAATCTGAGGCAGTTTCACAGGTTTCCTGTGAGTTTTCCTGGAATGCTTGGCTATAAAGCACATACCGGTCTTGCTGGTCTGTTGGTGAAACCTGTTGGGTGAAGGCATCTACTGTACATGCAGTGTTAATCACTTTTCAGAATGTCAGTTTGACTTTGCCACCCCATTTCATACCTTGTACATTTTACATTTTACATTTTAAGCATTTAGCAGACGCTCTTATCCAGAGCGACTTAAAAGATGTGCATGTACACTGCGAAGTGCTGTGTCTTCTTTCTGGAGATCGAGGTTTGAGCACTGTAGGAGAGACCTGTGTAGGGGGTCCATATTGTGTGTGGGTGTGGGTGTGGGTGCGTGTGTGGGTGCGTGTGTGTGCGGGTGGGTGTGTGTGTGGATGCAGGGGTGTGTATGTGCATGTCAGTGTCTGTGCGGGTGGGTGGGGTGTGTGTGGTGGGTGCAGGTGTGGGGTGTGTGTGGGTGCAGGTGGGTGGGTGCAGGTGGTTGGGTGAAGTCTGAATGGGCTTTTTTCCTTGCATCGCCCTTTCTAAACCGCACCATGGGGGAAGACGACAAAGCGATTTGTTTTCGAGGTTGGTGTCAGAATACCTCGTGTGATTGTGTCCCGCCGTCCATCTCTCGCAGTGTACAACTGGACAGTGGATGAGGTGGTGGAGTGGCTCATCACCTACGTGGAGCTGCCCCAGTACGTGGAGGTCTTCAGGAAGATGAACTTCAATGGCAGCGCCATGCCCAGGTGAGAGAGCCGGCCGGGTTCCCCCCTCCCCCGCCCGCGCATCTTGCCCCCCCCTCACTGTGCTGACTCGGCCTGTTTCCTGTCTCACCCCACCCCACCCCTGCCCGCCCTCTCAGACTGGCCATGAAGAACGCCACCCTGACCGTGTCGGTTCTGAAGATGCTGGACCGCAGCCACGTCCAGAAGATGCAGCTGAAGGCCCTGGACACGGTCCTGTTCGGAGCCCCCCTAAGTGAGTGAGCCCCTTAAAGAGACAGTCCAGCCCGGTGTGAACAAACAGGGGGGGACACCAGTGGTCCTGGAGTGGCAAAGATGTTTCTGCTTTGTGCTCCATTCGAACCCCTAACTACATAATTGGCTAAATTATTAGGCTTAATGAAGGCAGGTGACGATGTGTTGGAGATAGTCAGCGTTCCACCATTCAGACTCTGAATATTCAGTTGACTCAAACTGTGTAGTCCAGCTTGGATGGAACTAAAAACAATAACTGCTCCGGCAGTCCAGGACCAGGGTTACCCACCCCAGCCCTACAGTCTTAAGAGCGACTGGGATCTTCATTTTTCAGTTTGTTTTTGTTTTTATCGCCAGAGAACAATGTAGAACTGTTAGCCTAGCGCACCAGAAATTGATTGGATAAAATTCATTGTAACCTCAACCCATACCAGTTAGAAACATTACTGCTGTTGTCAATAGTGTTCATAATAATAAGTAATTTTCTAAGTAGTTAAATGTACTATAGTAGCTTTTGAGAGCCAGCCAGTTATTGTAACGGTGTTGCTCTGTGAGTGCTACCTCTGTAGGGGAGTTGGGTGGAGATGTGGGGAGGTGCATTGTGGGAAGGGTACACAGGAGGTGGGAAGGTGCATTGTGGGAAGGGAGGATACAGGATGTGGGGAGGTGCATTGTGGGAAGGGAGGAAACAGGATGTGGGGAGGTGCATTGTGGGAAGGGTGTACACAGGAGGTGGGGGGGAGGTGGGGGAGGTGGGGGGGGAAGACCACTGCCATTTGGCATTTTCTCCAGAATTTTTCCAGTAAGGTTCCAGGTAGAATGATCCTCTGTTATCCATTATAGAGAGTGATCATCACCAGACATACTTACGATTTGAATGCTGTAATTCACTGTCACTAAAAGCTTTTAAAAGGTGACCTGTGGCAGCAGAGGTCCGTAGCGCCGTTTCATCAGAGCACAACATGGCAGGGAACCCAGCGAATATTTTTTAAAAAAATATATATATATAAAAATTAAAAGGAAGGAAAGAAAGAAAATAAAAGAATAGGCAGTGTGGTTTAAGATTACCGCACTCCAGCTGGGCTCAGGGCTCAGTGTGCACACTGGGGAACCCCCACGTGACAGAAGCAGGCTTGTGTTAGATGTTTCAGGTGGAGATGAGGTTATCTGGAGTAACCCCCCCCCCCACATGCTCTCAGTGTTCATGGGTGTCTCCAAAATGTTCTGGGAACAAACGCACAAGCGGGCCGCCTGCAGCTGGCAGGCGTGAGCTCGGCAAATAAACAGCAACTTAAGAGGCCACTCGACTGGCCTGTCACATCCGGACTCTTCGTCTCAGTGGGACAAGTCACCCCCCCAACATAACCGCCTCTACCCAAATATCAAATGTCAAATATTCGCGGAATGCAGGAAAGACGCATTCTGCGCCTTGGTCTCGTTTGACCGCGTATCTCACGTTTATCTGCGGGTGTAAGGCGTCCGTCTCACAGAGGTCACGGTCTCTCATCGCTCAGGCCTGTTCGTCTTACGTCTGTTTCGGGAGCAACACAACACCGCAGGCACAGCGACACAGAGAGTGGGCCGCGGCTTCACCCGCAGGCGGAATGACCAAATCCACTTTATTTAATTGATTTATTACACGTCGTCACAATTGCCTGTACGTTAACTTTTCCCTCGTTCACGTACACGCTACGTTCTCTAATCGTGTGCTGTGTAGTTATTGTACATTTGTGATTGACTGGTTTGAATCGGTATGTTCGTAAACAAAGAGGGAGTGGGAAGGAAAAGTGTGTGTTCCGAATTGTGTCTTGCTGCATGCGAGACTGAAAACGCAGTGTTTCTAAAAAGGTGTTCGGCTGTGTAGGCCCCTCTCCATTGCATTGACCGTCAGCCAGTAAAAACAGGAAGTCTCTTCTTGTAACGTTCAACTGGTCGACCAGCAACTGTCTTAAAACGCGTTTTAAAAACGCAGGGCGCCACCCCTGTTTTGAAGTCTCCTGCTTTAGACCCCCGCTGCTTTTTGCTCCTCTGCTTGACACGCGCACCCCCGACGCATCACCAGTGCCCTCCGACCGCTCTCAGGCACTCGTTACGCGATAGATTCCAGAGCGTCGTCTTCCCGTTTCCCTCTTTCTCCTCCAGCTCCGTTTGTTCTTCAGAGCAGCCCGGCGTGGTGCGTGTTTGCTCGTTAGTCCCTCGTCGTGATGCGCTTCTCATTAACGCCGCTCGTAATGAGAACGTACAGCCGATTGAGCCGACTCCCTCTGCGATCGGAAAGATGACGGTGATGGCTCACTCTGTTGCTCTGATGCGCGGCGGTAAAGCTCCGCGCTGGAGCAGGGGCTGTGCCATCAAAGCACAGAACCGTGGCCCGGTAACCCTGAGGTGAGATTGTTTTGAAAGTTTAGTTTTTTTCCCCCCAAAGCTCCTTGCTGTATGGCATGCGAGTGAGGATTTAGCCTCCTTACGCTTAATGGGGGTCCTCTGAATACATTTACATTTGACCTTTTTTTTTTTTTTTTTCTTCCTAATTTTCCCCCATTTTTCTCCCAATTTGGTTGCCAATTATACCCTCTATTTATCTCAATTCCCCTTCCCCACAAGTCCGCCACCCGTCCTCCGGGGTGAGACATTTCCGGGCCGAATTTATCCACCTCTTCCGAGACGGAATTCTACCACAGACGCCTTGTTCCTGCTCCTCGATGGACTCTTGCCAGCTCACCCCCCCCCCCCCTCCCCGGCGCCTCCGATCGGGCTGACGACCAGGGCCGGTCACATTTGACATTTTAAGCATTTAGCAGACGCTCTTATCCAGAGCGACTTAAAAGATGTGCATATATACATGGTAAGATCAATCATTGTTCACGCAAGAGATCAGTGTAGTAATACAGCAATAGACATCATTGTTGGTAGCTCATACCTGTAACACAGGGAAAAATCATTTTTTATTTATTTTGTTTTATTTTTACGGTAGTAAACATGGATACAAAATACAAAACGGAGTATTAAACATGTGAGCGGTGGTGATGACAATTAGTTGTACAGAATCAGCTCCACACTGAAATGAAATGAACAAACACCCCTTCTTCCCCAGCTCCCTCCTCCAGCACCATTTCTGATTCCCGTCACACCGCAGCAACACTTGCATGCTACTGTGAACCCAGCGTTTGATGCGTTTTAAAAGTTTGGATTGCACTTTTGTTGCACAGGAAACAATGTTTGCCAGCCGTTTCTGTGGACCTGAGACTGAAGAAAATGACAGACAGTGCAGAGAATGCAGTCGTTGTCTGCATTATGTTAGCGGCTAGTGTCTTATACTGTATATGGGACCAAGCAGCTAGCGTCTTACACTGTTTATGGGACCAAGCATCTAGCGTGTTATACTGTCTAACATGGCTAATGTCTTGTACTATGTATGGGAGTTAGCGGCTAACGTCTTATACTATGTATGTGAGTAACCGGTAGCGTCTTATACTGTGTATGGGACCAAGCAGCTAGCATCTTACACTGTGTATGGGACCAAGCGTCTAGCTTTTATACTGTATATGGGAGTTAGCGGCTAGCGTCTTATACTGTGTATGGGAGTTAGCGGCTAGCGTCTTATACTGTGTATGGGAGTTAGCGGCTAGCGTATTATACTGTGTATGCGAGTAACCAGTAGAATGTTATACTGTGTATGGGAGTAAGTGGCTAGCATTTTATACTGTGTATGAGAGTTAGCGGCTAGCATCTTATACAGTGTATGGGAGTAAGTGGCTAACGTCTTATACTGTGTATGGGAGTTAGCGGCTAACGTCTTATACTATTTATGGGAGTAAATGGATAGGGTATTATACTGTGTATGTGAGTAACTGGTAGCGTCTTATACTGTATATGGGAGTTATCGGCTAGTGTCTTATACTGTGTATGGGAGTTAGCGGCTAGCGTCTTATACTGTGTATGGGAGTTAGCGGCTAGCGTATTATACTGTGTATGCGAGTAACCGGTAGCATGTTATACTGTGTATGGGAGTAAGCGGCTAGCATTTTATACTGTGTATGAGAGTTAGCGGCTAGCATCTTATACAGTGTATGGGAGTAAGTGGCTAACGTCTTATACTGTGTATGGGAGTTAGCGGCTAACGTCTTATACTATTTATGGGAGTAAATGGATAGGGTATTATACTGTGTATGTGAGTAACTGGTAGCGTCTTATATTGTGTATGGGAGTAAGCGGCTAGCATTTTATACTGTATATGGGAGTTATCGGCTAGTGTCTTATACTGTGTATGGGAGTTAGCGGCTAGCGTATTATACTGTGTATGCGAGTAACCGGTAGCGTGTTATACTGTGTATGGGAGTAAGCGGCTTGCGTTTTATACTGTGTATGAGAGTTAGCGGCTAGCGTCTGATACTATTTATGGGAGTTAGTGGCTACCGTGTTATACTGTATGGTGGGAGTATGACTTTGTGGTTGTGCACAAGGTAGTGGGATTTTGAAACCTGATGCAATAAGAATTTAAGCAGTGAAAGGTGGCTTGGCTATCTCAGTAAACCCTGAAACATTACCAGGGAGCTTAACGAAAAGCACGACACGCCACAAAGCCCCAGACCGAATCCACCCCGTGACGACGGCCCGTGGCAATGATGCCCTCTGTTCATCCTGCTGAAGTGTAAAGGAGGTGTTGGTTTTCAAATTACACAATATAGCAATAGGCTATAAAATAAAAAATGAAAGATTAATTTCTTTAAAAGTGCCTTTGAACATTGTTCATGTATACGTTCGCTTCGCCAATTCGATAGCTTGTCTGCAAACGTCAGATGATGTATACTGGCGTTTATTATTTGTGGCACTAACCAAACGGGGTCTGTGATTTTCTTGTCAGATTGTAGCTCTCATTTTTATTTTTGTGGTTGAGGCAGTTGGGCAGAGCTGTGTGCTAGCAGCATGATGAACAGTGTGACGTGAATGTATAGCTGGCAGCGTTGTCTCATTCTACCGCCAGCTGGAGAAAATCACAGATGTGTTTGAATTATTGACTCGGGTGTTTGCACGTGTGAAAGTTTATATTTGCACCTTCTGGACTGAACGGTCGCTAATCCTTAAGACTACGCACGGGTTTCTCTGTCACGTTCGTCTGAAAGGATGCGGGTCTTGTGTAGCACCTGGGTAGCCACACATTTTTTGGGAAAAGATAACTACTTTAAACAGACCATTTCTCTCTCTTTTTTTATTTTCTAATTTTAAATTTTTTAAGATGTATGTGAGAAATTGGGCTGGAACCATGTCCTTGACAATAGAGATTTGGCAGCTTATGGGAGTCCTGTGCCAGAGATCACGTTGACTCCACAGCCTGAATGTTTTACGCGTTGTGCTACGTGTGTCAGGTGTGCCCATTGGCCCATTGGCCCCTTGGGGGTGCCCTTGATGGACCCCTTTCTAGCCCCTCCAATTAACTATGCAGAGCGAAGCTTGAGAGGGGGGCAAGAAAAAAAAGAAAAAAGGGTGGGCAAAGTGAAGAGAGCGGAGAGCGGGGATGAGAGGGAGGTGAAACAAGAGGCTGAGAGAAAAAAAGGAAATGGTGAGAAGGTGCAAAGGGTGCAGGGTCCTAGGGGCCTGTGCTTGGCAGGTCTCTTTGTACGTCCGCGGTCTGACGAGTCCCAGCCGGCAGTACCCATGGAAACGGAAGCGCAGGGGTGGGCGTTAGCGGAGGAGTCGGGGAGGCCTGGAAGTGACAGGCGTGGCGCGGAGGCGCGGGCACCCCGCTGGTACGTGTCCGACCTGGCAGCATTTCGGGACACCTCAGACAATGGGCCGGACAGGCCGGGCCCTTGCAAGACCAACATTCGGTGCTGCTTCAGCAGGCAGCACCTTGAGCACGACAGACTCCTCAGAGTCCTCGCGTTGGTTAGATATTCACCTCGCTGTGATGAAAAGGCATGTTTCGGCCACAGCGCCCACCGCTTAACTGGTTGTTAAACGTGTCACTTTGGACCTCCTTAGCAGGCATCGGGTAACAAAGCAAGAAATGCGAGATTATCAGTCCCGCATCGGATGACTGTACAAGAGCCAGAAAGTGGCTTTTTTTGTGTTTGTTCCCCACCCTTTCCCCCTTCTCAGGATGATGGGAGGGCATTAGTATTAAAGTAGAGTTTGAAAATGGTTAGCGCACACTTGAATAAAGTTGACATAATAAAGTAATAAAGTTGAATAAAGTGTGATTCTGAACACCCTGGATACAGACAGCAGTGTTGGTGGAGCTAGGGGGGTATTGCAGAGTAAAAGTTTTTAATACACAGTTTGTTGTTTCAGTGCAGATTTGTAAAGAATTATGACTAAGGCTAAATGGGTGCTCTTCAGCAGCAGAACCCGCAGTGGGCATAATGACACTGCTCTGCAGTACCGAGGCAAATTGAGTGCCGGGATGGTGAAATTAAGTACCGTGACAACGAGTGTTTGGTGGGGGGGCGTTCTGTTTCTCCTCCTTCCGAAGACCTAGCAGCAGAGCCGGGGGGTTGGGGGGTGATGCTGTCCGATTAACATCCGTTACGTGCCAGTAAATATACATCTGGTTATTTCCACACTCTGGGCTGCGCTGTGCGTCAGGACCAGCCAGGAGACGGAAGCGAGCAGCTGGAGCAGAAGCGATACGAGGTGGTTATGGCAGTTGACGGCGTATCTTAGCAACCAGCGCTGGAGTGGGGTTTGGCAGCCGGCGTCCGCGTCTCCACCGGAGCTGGGCGCTGTTTGGCAGCGGGACAGCCGTCGTGTTTGTACGCAGGCTTGCGCGCACGGGGACAGGAGAGAGCGCGCGCACCCACACGCCATTCATTCATGACCCGGGGGTCCAAACACCGCCAGCGCAACGACACGCCCATTAGCCTACACTTGGGGCGAAACGGTGGCATGAATGGAGAGCCGGGTGCCCAGGGCAGTTTGTTTGCCCAGTGAGCAGAAAAACAGGAAAGCAAGGCTTTGTTTTTGTGTGAATAACAGTGAGCGAGAGAGCGCGGGGTGGTGTATTGGGGCCGAGGCTTTGTGGCGTGTTGCGCCCCTCATTAAAAGCTTTTCTGAGGGGACACGGGGGGCTGAGTGTGGCCTGGCGGCGGTCTGTCGCCAGAGAAAGCACTGCAGCAGCAGCCTTCCTTATGACTTCTCTCCCTGCGATGACTTCCTCTGCCCCTCGCCTCACCTGCATCCCATCTGCCTGCCGGCAGGGTTTCTATAGGCAGGGTGTCTGGCAGGCCCTGTCCTATTGGCTTGAACATTCATATAGTATTATACAGTAATACTATTATGCAGTTGCAAATAACTCTATTCAGAACGCTACTGTCATGCTTGCCACACAACTGCAAGGAAGGAGTTGCTCAGTGCGAAAGGAGGCTGCTCAGTGCGAATGCAACTGCAGTCACTCTGAACTTGAGAGTCAGATGCTGCATAGAGCCTAATTCGAACAGGGCTGTTTCGCTCCGCTCCTGCCAGATCGTTTCCATGTCAATTGAATATAAAATCGGTGTGAAGTTGATGAAAAGCCCTCTGTGAAGAGCGTGACCGACCAAGGTGCTTTTTGGTCATCCTTTTTTGATTTGTCCGCAAGGAGAGCCCCAGGCCAGCTTTGTGAGCGTGCGGCCCACGGTTGGTCGCATTTTGGCAGAGTGCCTTCATCCCCTCTTTCCCAGGCCGCACAGAGGACATGGGACGGAAAGTCGGCATAGGATTCCTGGGGTCCCGTGTCACTTCTCCCCTTCTCCGCCACCCCTAACTCTCCACCCGCCAGTGAGCTGTCACCCGATGGAAATAGACGGCGTTAATCTGGCTTTATCTTGGTCCCTCGATCCCCTCTGACTCGTATTGGAAAGAGTTCATTTTGTGACATGCACCACTGTCATATAGGGAGAGAGAGACTGCTTCAAAACAGGACTATGCACTTCCTAGCTAATATAACGCGATCATAATAAACTAACCCATAAGCTGTACCGTGTACACCAGGGTTGGGCAATTCCAGTCCTGGAGGGTCGGTGTGTATGGAGGTTTTTGTTTCTACCCTAGCTAAATTGAGCTAATTAGTTGGATACGCCAATGCTGGTTCACTTGTAGATTAGACCACAGTAACATGTTTCATATGGGAACACAAGAACAGTCTTCAGCTGTCACTCATGGGCTTATCAAGAAATGTAGCAAAAATGTCAGATCACATAAATTATAATTAACGGGCTAATTAAATAAGTAAGAGCAGAAGTTTGCATGAAATCCAGAAACCGATACGGCCCTCCTTCCCCACCCCTGGTGTACACAATGAAACGTGTTGATTTTAACTAGTGTAAGTTCAAATCCATATGAAATACAGGTACTTGCGTGGTGCTGTACACAATAATGAATGAGCTAGGAATCTAATATGCTCTCGTACACCCCAACTAAAATGCTGATTCTTAACACTGCTTCCCTGGAGAGAAACATTTAAGAATGGCATATCCCAGATTAAAGTATTTCACGAGAATTCAACTCCCCTTGAGAGCTACTGAACTCTGCTTTTGACACGTGTGCTCCCATCTGGTTGCTTGGCTGGAAGAACTGGCTGTGTCGTAGCTGAGTCGGAACTTTCCCCAACGGGCCCAAAGTAGCTGGGCTGCTGCCCTCCCCCTTCTGCGTTCACTGTAAGAAGCCGTTCGTTGGACGGACCCAACGATGACGACAGAACGAGATGCCTGCTTCGCTTGACGGACAGGGTAGCCTGCTGTTTCGGCGCGTTGGGAAGGTTTCCGACTCAGCTACGACACAGCCAGTTCTTCCAGCGAAGCAAGTTCTTAAGGTCACAAGAACACGAGATCTGGGCGGGGACAGCAGGGCGGCGGATGTCTGTTGGTCCTACCGGCTGCACATACATATTTATACATACATATTCATAAATGAAGCTGTTTGGGTAGAAATGTATGAATCTGAAACGCTCATAGCTCGCTGACTGCCACTAGCTTTGTGTAAATTAGGTTAATCAAGCGTTCTGATGGTTAATCAATGATCGATTAATTGCCGTTAAGAATTTGATCGATCAAGCATATCAAGGGAGGTAATGGGGAGTTAACTTACAGGTAATTGGAGCTATGGGCCAATATGAAGATATAACGGGTTGTTAGAACAGACCTCCAAGGGTCTTAAACCAATGGGAAGAAGGTTTCCTGCCGTGGGGGAAACATCACAAAAGAACAGATGTTCTTTTGAAGTTGTGGCGCGAAAAGCCTTTGTTTGCCTGGTCACTCCGAACTGCAGCGTCCCACTGAATTAGTGTCTGCGTGTCCCCTGGATGTTCTCTAGCATTCCAACTTAATACAAATATTTTTACTTCCACAGAATAAAGCTTTGATTTTGTATTCTCTGTCAAAAGCTACATTTGGATAAATTCAGAAATAACATTTAAATGCAACTGCAAATATTCCACCAAATAAATGTACATGTTGAGACCAATTGGTTTGAAGGCACAATTATGATATGTATTCTATTAGTATAGTCTATTCACACACTGAGATGTCTGTTTGCACAAGCAGTTTTGAGCAGATTCCATATACCATTTAAAAAAACTCATGTCCTCAGGGATACAGCGATGGTCACTCTCCAACATTACACTTGTCATATATGAACATGCGCTACTCAAAAAATGCAATTTTCAAAAAATGGTAAGAAGGCAAGAATTCTTTCATCAATGAATGGAAATTTCCGAAGCTGTCACGTTTATAACGGAATGCGTCACATCCATAATTCAACTATTTTCTTTACTACTTGTGAAATTGCAGTATTTTATTAAGTGTGGTTCCTGTATACTCCAAACCCTTTCCTACAAAATGACATTTAACATTTTTAGTTGTAGATGCCACAATTCAGACTTTTCTTGGAATGTTCAGTCGCCCAAAAATGCTTATCCATTTCTGTCACATCCATAACAAAAAGTTGTTTACTTAAAAAATAAAATAATAATAATAAAAACTCTACAGTGTCATCTTGAAGGACAATGATCCTCTCAATGTGTACAAGAAAAATATTCAGTACAACATTGTCTTAAATATATTCACTGCTTCACTGAGTGAAGTTTAGTTTCTCATTTTGAGTGCAAATATAACATCTGTAACGCTGGAATTGCTCTAGGCCAGACCAGAGAACTGCATTACAAATGGAACGGCTGCTCCTTATGTCAGGAGATTAGGAGTAACTGTTCCAGTTCTCATTCAGCTCTGCGGTCTAGGGGGTTTAAACCTGAGGTTTAAGTGGCACTTGCTGCCTGGTAAGTTGGTTGCAGTTGCAACCCCATTGAGTTTTGTCCAACCCCACTATCTCACAAAGCCCTCCCCTCTTCTCCTCCCCTCAGTGAACAGACACAACCATCTGAAGGACTTCATGCTGGTGGTGTCCATCGTCATCGGCATGGGGGGCTGCTGGTTCGCCTACATCCAGAACCGCTACTCCAAGGACCACATGAAGAAGATGATGAAGGACCTGGAGGGCCTTCAGAGGGCTGAACAGAGCCTCCACGACCTGCAGCAGAAGTGAGTTTTACTGCTGGTAAAGTGATTAGGGAACTGGACTTGGAACTCAGAGGCAGGTCCCCCCTCCCCAGTGGCCTGCCGATTCTCACTGCAGAGTTTGGAATTGGGGTCCTTCCAGCATTCCCCCAGCCTTCCCTTGGGGAACGATGAGGGTGGCACACAGAACGGTCCCTGCTCACGTGCTTCCCAAGATCCAAATCAAACCCAGAGTAGATTGTGGATTAGCGTTTAACGATCGGGGGCGATTCAAAAGTCACACCCCGTCGGTGGTTGAGTCCTGGGGCGACAAGCCGTTAGACCTCGAACCGTGCCGTGAGTTGAAGTCAGTCAGAGGGGGGGTGCGGGTGGGGGTCTTTTACAGAGGTCTTTTTCCTCAGGGCAGGGCCAGAATTTCCTGGCAGCAGCTGGGCAGTGGGAGCAAGGAGGACCCGCTCTGTTAAAGGATAAAAGGAAGTCGGGCTTCCTGCTGGAACATTTTGCCGACCGCTTGGAGCGAACTTGCCGTGTCGCGCCGACGGCCAATAGCGATCAAGCTCCGCTCACGGCTGCAAAGGGGCAAGATGATTGCGGGGCGAGCGGGATAGTCAGTCCTTTTCTAAATGTGAGGAAGGAACGAGAACATATCTTTTTGAAATCGGAGATGGGGAACAGGGATGGGAGTGGGCGGAGGGGTGCCAGGGAGAATGTTGTAGCATACACCCTCACAAGCTCAGAGACAAGAAAAACTAAATTGTGGGGTTTTCCCTGGCCCCGGCAGGTGGAAATGGGGAAGGTGATCTCCACTTCCTCCGATTAACGACCCTGTGGTTGGGCCTGTCCCGCCCCCTCCTCTGTCACTGCCTGGCAGCTGCTGAGGGTAGCGTGTGGCCCTGGGGTGTGTCGCCGCGGAGACGGGGAGTGGAAAGTATGCTTCTCCGGAAGGGCATTCAGCCCGGGGAGCACACTTCTCATTGGTTCAGCCCACCAGCTCGCTGGAAAGGACCCGTAAGGGCTGCCTTCCTCGTGCCTGTCTAAATTACTCTTTATTTATAGCAGTTTAGAAATTACCGCATGTCCATGTCCCTGACTGGATGACAGTTTGAGCTTGGAAAAGACTTAAACCACTTCAGTACCCCCCCCCCCTCCATACACCCCTCCCCCAGCCCTGCCAATTGCAAAATCATGCTGACTCAGACAGACACACACACACTCACATTCTGACTCACTGATATGCTAATTTGCTGTAAGCGCTCTAAATAATACACACTAGTACTGCAGCTCAAGACTGCTACCTCATTGATTTGTGGGAATAGCTCAGACATACACCGATCAGCCACAACATTAAAACCACCTGCCTAATATTGTGTAGGTCCCCCTCGTGCCACCAAAACAGCTCTGACCCGTTGAGGCATGGACTCCACAAGACCTCTGAAGGTGTCCTGTGGTATCTGGCACCAAGACGTTAGCAGCAGATCCTTTAAGTCCTGTAAGTTGCGAGGTGATGCCTCCATGGATCGGACTTGTTGGTCCAGCACATCCCACAGATGCTCGATCGGATTGAGATCTGGGGAATTTGGAGGCCAAGTCAACACCTTGAACTCTTTGTCATGTTCCTCAAACCATTCCTGAACAATTTTTGCAGTGTGGCAGGGCGCATTATCCTGCTGAAAGAGGCCACTGCCATCAGGGAATACCGTTGCCATGAAGGGGTGTACTTGGTCTGCAACAATGTTTAGGTAGGTGGTACGTGTCAAAGTAACATCCACATGAATGCCAGGACCCAAGGTTTCCCAGCAGAACATTGCAGAGCATCACACTGCCTCCGCCGGCTTGCCTTCTTCCCATAGTGCATCCTGGTGCCATCTCTTCCCCAGGTAAACGATGCACACGCACCCGGCCATGCACATGATGTAAAAGAAAACGTGATTCATCAGACAGCCCACCTTCTTCCATTGCTCCATGGTCCAGTTCTGACGCTCACGTGCGCATTGTAGGCCCTTTCGGCGGTGGGCAGGGGTTAGCATGGCCACACTGACCGGTCTGCGCCTATGCAGCCCCATACGCACCAAGCTGCGATGCACTGTATTTTCTGACACCTTGCAGCATATCATAGCCAGCATTAACTTTTTCAGCAATTTGTGCTACAGTAGCTCTTCTGTGGGATCGGACTAGACGGGCCAGCCTTCGCTCCCCACGCGCATCAATGAGCCTTGGGTTCACCGGTTGTCCTTCCTTGGACCACTTTTGGTAGGTACTAACCACTCCATACCGGGAACACCCCACAAGACCTGCCGGTTTGGAGATGCTCTGACCCAGTCGTCTAGCCATCACATTTTGGCCCTTGTCAAAGTCGCTCAGATCCTTACGCTTGCCCATTTTTCCTGCTTCCAACACATCAACTTCAAGAACTGACTGTTCACTTGCTGCCTAATATATCACACCCCTTGACAGGTGCCATTGTAACGAGATGATCAATGTTATTCACTTCACCTGTCAGTGGTTTTAATGTTGTAGCTGATGGGTGTATAGCTCAGGCCTCATCTGTGGGCACCCGTGAAACAGGCTGGGTCCTCTTCTGGGAATGTTTCTAATGGCCTCTTGATACAGTCCCTCGTTTGGCCCTAAGTTCAACAACCTCCAATATGATCCACCACACATGCCTTTTCTACACCTGCCTTTCAAGTCCATTCCATTCTGTCCTGATGCTTCATTGGGACTTCTACCTGGCCCTACTCTCATTGGGATAATCACCAATGCACCGTTTGATTGGTGAAATAACTATATGAAATGTTCCCTTGCAAAATAAAATAATTATAATAATTTTTTTATTTTTTTTCAATAATTTGTTTCAGATTTTCTCCCATTTTCTCCCAATTTAGTAGCCAATTACACCCTCTATTTTTCATGTCAATCCCCCCCTCGTATTGTAAGTTGCCATAGACCGGCAGTGACAAAAGTGAAGTATCATCTCCTCTGAGATGGCAATCGCCAAGCTGTTGACCGTAACTCCGGTACTTCAGAGCCACTCCTTTACGCAGCTAACTTCCTGTTGGCTTCCCTCCCCCCTCCCTGGGGCGGACAGCCAATTGCCGCCCCCTGCTGGCACTCCCGGCCAGAGCCGACTCTGGCGTGGCCGGTGGAACCACTAGACCACCTGGGAGGCCCAAGCCAGGTAAATTTGTCATTAAATAACCACTGCGTTTTCAAAAACAGTGCAGCGGGGGGCCTCCGATAGCGCATTGACTGGTGCTTTGCGAGTGTGAGCTGCCTGTTTCGGTTGTGGTTCGAAACCCGACTGCATCAGACCGGCCCTGGCCGGGAGCTCTGATCCGAGGCGGCTTTTGGCTATCAGCCCCAGCGGGAGGTGGGAGGGTGCAGCAGTAGGAGAACAGATCGGACAATCTCTCTCTCCCTCTCCCTCTCTCTCTCGTGTGTGATCAGACTCGTACACATGTGTGCATCTCTGTCCCGCTGCTGCTGCGACACTGAATGGCAGAGGTCAGGGTGGGCCGCGTCATCAGGAGGAGCCCCCCTTCCCTAGGTCTCCTTTCACAGGGCCTCATCGCCACCTCACTGCCCGGGGGAAACGGGTGCCCCCTGGTGACGTGACTCGGCACTGCACAAGTCTGGTCCTTTTAATTGAATTTCCATACGATTTATTTGCATGAGCAAAGCATTACTCAAACAGCGTGTGCATGCGATGCTGGTTTACATAATGTCAAATGCATAGCTGTCAGGGTCGGAATTTTGCCACGAAAGCTCCCCTTTATCCCAGGTGCTGTTGCAGGAATTCACAGGTAGCGTGTGCTCGTGTGCAGGTAGCGTGTGCTCGTGTGCAGGTAGCGTGTGCTCGTGTGCAGGTAGCGTGTGCTCGTGTGCAGGTAGCGGAGGCAGCTCAAGCAGCTGAAGTGTCTTGCAGTCTCCCGCAGACCCATGCTGCTGCCCGTCTTTATATAGTAATGTATGAGGCCTCACGCACCGCGTCTCACTTCGCCGCGCCGTGCCACGCCTGGGGAAACCGGACCCCCCTCCCTCCCGATTATGCCGAAACAGTACACCAGAGTCCGTGTCACTGTGCCCCCATTCCTCCGCTCAACCCTGACTCCCTTTTTATATTGACCCCTCCTCCGCCAGCTGCCACCGCCCACTGTTTGGGGGCACACTTAATCCATTGTTTCCTGTACAGCTCTGGCGTTACGAGGTCTTTATCCCCTCATGACAACACGGTGACACGTGGCCTGGCTCAGGGGGGCTGGGGGCTTTTCACCCCCCGCCCCCTCCAATGAGAGGCCACTTCCTGCCAGATACTGCTCCACCCCTCTGTGGAGCCTGTGTGAGCTGCAGACTGCTTTTCTGCTTCTGCTTTTTTGTTCTTTTTTTCCCCTCCCCTCTCTAAAAAGCGTTCTTCCCGGTACTGTATGACCACAGTTTTACACATACCCTATTCTAAATCATAGGAAGATGGCACGCCATTGGCTCAGCTTCTCTGTGAGGAAACAGCAGGGTTCTGACCACGGCGCTGTGGGTGTCAGGCCCGATGATGAAACTTGTGAAACTGGACCTGACTAGTGAAAACGGAGCCCGTTTTCTCTGACCTCTCCCGGCCCGAGAAGCCATGTAATCCTGTAAGCTGCAGGGCGGCGGGGCGGCGGGAGAGTCATGCAGGACCGGGTGACAGAGGCCCTTCCCCTGGGGCTTAGAGAGGGGGGGGGGGGTCAGTCTCGCCGAGGGTTTCTCCTCGAATCCTGAGCAGGGGACACTCAAGGACAGGTGACGCGCACCTCGTTGACAGTCTCTGTAGATCATGTCTCTTCCCTCTCCCTCCCTCCCTCCCCAGGCTGCAGATCGCGCAGGAAGAGCACCGCACGGTGGAGGTGGAGAAGGTGACCCTGGAGCAGAAGCTGAGGGACGAGATCAACTCGGCCAAGCAGGAGGCCCAGCGGCTCAAGGAGCTGCGCGAGGGCACGGAGAACGAGCTGAGCCGCCAGAAATACGCCGAGGAGGAGCTGGAGCAGGTGGGCCAACGGAGAGGGGGGTCGGGGGAAATCGAGATCGGGTGGGAGGAATTTGAATCAAGATCAACTGGGTCAGTGCAGTCGAGTCAAATGTACGACCGTGATCAGCTGAAGAACCGCAGAGCCGTGATCACATTTTTCATGCGCACGGAGGTTCAAATCGGCAAACTGCCCACGATAGCCAGGCCACACCTCGCCACTGTCTGCGGTTTTGTTAGGATGGTTGCCGCATAAGGTAGGTGCGTTTCTGCGTCTCGGCTCCCTGCGAAGATCAAAGGAGGTCAGATCGAATTCCTGTTAGAAGAGAAAAAGAGGTCAATGCCTTGATCTCCAGCACCAGGGGGACCTGTGACACTATTTCACTTCCCCGTTGCTCTGTAGTCCTTTGGTACCAGCCAGCTTAACTGGTTCCAAGAGCCCACTTCTGTGTGCCCTCTCCTAGGGCCTTGATGGCTCGCCGACCGTGTTCCAGGCCCGGCAGCATGTCCGGTGACAGCCGTGCTGTAAACCGAGATAACGTATGCACAGAGTCAGGACGGTAAGGAGCTGTGCGGTGATCCGGTATGCAAGCCCATTGTTATGAGCAATTCTCATACCCAAGTTTCCTTGCGTACTTATCTCAGTTAAGCGGACTGTTTTCACCAGATGTGCAGTGGGCACAAAAAGTGTTCACCCCCCTTTTTGGTACTTTTTAATGTTTTCTTTTCTTTGTGGAATCAAAAATAGATTTAATGGGGATTTCTTGCCACTGATCGGCACGAAATACTCTATGTCAGATTAAAAAGACCGCTCCGCAGGGCCTGTCCTCTGCATGGTTGCGTTGGGGTAATCGGACGTTTGCTTTCGTATGCCAGGGATAAAGATTGGGTTTACCCCCGCCCCCTTCCAGCGTTTTGTGCTCGTGGGGGGGGGTTAAACGATTTTTTAGGGCTTTTAAACAGGAATACCCCAGACGGAACTTGTACAAAAACGCTCGCTACGAAATGGACGAAAAGTCAAGCCCTCCGAAGCGTTTCTCATTTGAGGTTAAGCAGCTAACCCGGGGCATAACCGTGCTCGTTGTTCTTCCAGAGACAACCGTCCGCTTGGCTGCCTCTGCAAGGGTGAGTAAGGCTGAGTGTGCCTACTCCGTCCCCCGAGCATATTGCCTAAAGCTACACTGGGATAGCATTCCCTCCACCAACACTGGCACGAAAGCCACCCTGTTCCTAACCCCAAAACACGGGTGATACTGAAATCGTGCTCTTACCCCCGGCACAGACTAAACCGGCACTGAGACTGTAACCCCCCAACCCCCCAACACCTAGACTAAACCTCACTGGCTACCGTGGCGCTACCACCAATCCTGAGACCCCTGATGATAAAGTTGCACTGGGACCGTGCTCCCTCCTAACGGTGTAGGATATAGGACCTTCCTGTGTGAAGGTATATTTCATTTCTTGTGGCTGCACTGTTGGCTGCCTTTAATGCCAACCTGAATGATTTAAATCTCTCTCTGGAGGAAAAACACACGGCTATTGTGTTACCTGCAAAGCACGCTAAAGCAGAATGCGCACAAAGCCTCTCTTCATCCCCTGCAGCGTAATATCTCCGCTCCACCCCTCCCTCTGCACCCCCTCCCCTCACTGGCCCTTTCTAACCCCCCCGCCCCTCCCCCACCCTGTGTTGGTGCTGCAGGTGCGCATGGCCCTGAGGAAGGCGGAGAAAGAGCTGGAGTCGAGGTGCAGCTGGACCCCCCCAGATTCCCTCCAGAAGTGGCTTCAACTCACCCACGAGGTGGAGGTGCAGTACTACAACATCAAGAAGCAGGCTGCTGAGCGCCAGCTGCTGGTGGCCAAAGAGGGGGTGAGGATCCGTGGACCATGAGGGCAGGGGGTGGATTGAGGGTTGTGTAAACCTGTGTGACCCCCCCTCTCCTTTGTTTGTACCCCCAGGCGGAGAAGATCAAGAAGAAGAGGAACACGCTGTTTGGGACCTTCCACGTGGCCCACAGCTCCTCGCTGGACGACGTGGATCACAAAATCCTGACGGCCAAGTGAGCACCGCGTTCCTCTCTCGCCCCGTCTCGCCCCACCGCGAGGAAGGAAGTGCGGGGACACCACCGCCCACCCGTCTTAACTCTCCTTTCCGCTTCTCCACCGCTTCCTTTCCGCTTTCTGCCTCTTCATTTTACCCATACCCAAATTCACTTCTCTTTGAATTTTACTGTCTCCTCCCCCTCTCTCTCTCTGTCACTCTCCCTCTCTCTCCGCTCTCCACCTCTCTCCCTTTCCCTCTCCCTCCCTCTCTCTAACCCGCTCTGCCCCCTCTCTGTCATTCTTCCTCTCTCTCTCTCTCTCCCTCTCCACCTCTCTCCCTTTTCCTCTCCCTCCCTCTCTAACCCACTCTGCCCTCCCCTCTCTCTCCCCCCCCCCTCTCTCTCTGTCACTCTCCCTCTCCCTCCCTCTCTCTCTCTCCCCTCTCCACCTCTTTCTAACCTGCTTTGTCTCTCCTCCTCCCCCTCTCTCTCTCTCTCTCTCTCTCTCTCTCTCTCTCTCTCCACCTCTCTCCCTTTCCCTCTCCCTCCCTCTCTCTAACCCGCTCTGCCCCCCCCCCCTCTCTCTCTGTCATTCTCTCTCTCTCTCTCTCTCTCTCTCTCTCTCTCTCCTCTCTCCCCTCTCCACCTCTCCCTTTCCCTCTCCCTCCCTCTCTAACCCGCTCTGCCCTCCCCTCTCTCTCCCCCCCCCCCCTCTCTCTCCACCTCTCTCTAACCCGCTCTGTCTCTCCTCCTCCCCATTCTCCCCCCCCCGCTCCCAGGCAGGCTCTGGGGGAGGTGACGGCTGCCCTGAGAGAGAGGCTGCACCGCTGGCAGCAGATCGAGATCCTGACGGGCTTCACCATCGTCCACAACCCGGGCCTGCCCACGCTGGCGTCCTCCCTCAACCTGGACCCCAGCTTCATGGGGGGGCGTGCCACGCCTCAGCACTTCATGATGTCCGAAGACATGGACGACATGGACGAGGACATCATCTCGCCCGCCACCCTGCAATGTAAGGGCTCCGGGGATGGTGGGGGAGCGCAAAAAAACGCCATGGGGCTCATCGGGCGAACGAAAAAGCTGTCCTGAGAAACGGCGGGCCCACCGCGCATTGCTCTACTCTCCGTCCCGCTGGCCAATAAACTATGCCACCCTAATGGTGGAGGAATTTCAGGGTTAAAATTAATGTTTATATTTTGCGCACGCAGAAAAAAATCTGTAAACTGTAGCTCTTTTTTTTTTTTTTTTTTTAAGCCCTTTTCTGCAGAATGGTCTTGTTTTCTTTTTTGTCATTCTTTGGGAATTTGTTAAGGTAAATCTACTCTTGTGGGGTGGGGGGTGAAGGTGATGGGGGGGGGTGTTGTGCACAATGTTGTCACATGCTTTGGAAATGGCAGTTGAACAAACGCATTCAAATGGACACCGAGTTTCACATATTTGTAGCTGTTTCTTTGTCTCTAAATAGTATCGGGATTTTGCCACTGGAATTCAATACAATGTAACCCAAGTGACTACAGGAAGGAGGATCAAGAATGGAATGAAAAAAATGTATATCATGAGCTCTATCTACATGGTTTCTGTTGTCCGACAACACTGGCTTTGTCCCTAACTGTAGCCTCTTCTGGAGCCTGTCTCAGGCCTACGACTGTGAACTAACCCTGTGACACTCGTATGATAACGTTTGTGTTGTGCTGTATACAGCACAATGGCTTTTTAGCAGGTTGACGTATGGAAAAGGGCTATTTGGATGAGCATTTATGTTGATTTATGTAATTATTAGCATTGTACACCGGAAGGGTAGACGGGAATAACAGGAGAATGTAAAAACGAATTGGTGAAGGTCCTCATTAAAAGTCTGATTAACAGTATAATTGTATTTCTGACCATATTGCTTCTCCAGTATTACATTGGAAGGGCAGGTTATGGATGTCCTCTTGTTGGCACAACGAGTTCACGTTTGAATCCACTCAAAACAAAGCAGGAAAATAACGTGCTTTGTTTTCTCAAAGGCCGCTTCCTTATTTATTTATTTTTAAACTGCCGAAACAAGATGGCAGTTGTTGTTTTTTTATTAGCTTCTGGGTAAGGTCTTCATATTCAAATGTTTTGTTTCTGTATTTAATTGTAGATTTTGACTAAATTCCTCTAACCGTTAATCTGATCAAGTTTCTGGATTTTTGTTTCGGTCTGCGGATGTCGCTGACATGGTTACGCTCTGATAAATCCAACAGGCCTTGCTGTTGGCGTTTCTGAATTAAAACTTATTTCCACTAGTCTACTCCAGGTGTTCTTGGTCATGATTTAGTACATTGACTGTCAGGCGCAGTGGACTAAATCCGCTAGCGATCTGGAAGGGCTGAAAACCAGGCCGTGGACTTGGACAAGTGATAAGAAGAGGCCAGGCCCAGGATGCGAAATTTAAGCAAGCAATAACAATTTTCATCAGGGAAAAATATTTGTCTCTCTCCAAGCAATTTTATGCATTTGCTTATGACTCCACATTCCTGTGTGCTGATGCTGTCCTTCAGAAATCTCTGTTTCCTGTTAAGTTCATTATAGCCGGCTTGTGAATACAGAACGTAGCCATCGTTGATTTGCGCACCTTAGCGATACTGCCACCGCCTGCACCTTGACATACTGTTGTGTTTAAAAAAAATGTATTGATTCAGTTGTATTCCCTAACCATACATAATGGCGCGCAGAGATCTCCTTTTATGGTTTTCCATGACATTTTTTCGAGGCTTGAATGCGAGCACAGGGCTCATACAAATGTCCGATATTCAGCCAGTCATATTTGCAATGCCAATAGAAATGTTTTGGTAAGTTTTATTTTTTTTTATGGAGGTACTGTAAATGTTTTGCATTCCCTGACAGCTGTGATCATCCTAGCAACAGTCACGTAAGTGAGGGTAGGAAACAGTAAATGCTATAAATATATTATTCTGGAGTATAAAACCTTTAAATTAAGGTTTCGCTGGAAACATTTGTATAATGTGTGCATCTAGATCGCTCGTTGGGCTACACCTGGTTCATTAAAGTCGATACACTGCAAGCAGCTGTCAATCATGATTAAAATGACTAATGGAGTACACCAAAATAATAACGTTCACCAAATTAACCTGACTCACTGGATCTGTATTGTGGCCTTTGCATGCATTTTTGTTAATCTCTTACCAGTTTTTAGTGTTTGAATGTGTCGTTTTAAAAACTCCGTTTAATTGTTGTTTAATCAAGTGTTTTAATTGGATTTCCCATGATTTCCCCTTGCTATTTGAAATCCCTATTCGACAACTTTAAACTTCCTGTGACAGGTAGGCCACAAGGCAGAAATGCACATGAGTGCAAGACTAAAATACGCTTTGGGAAACTGATTTTGCTGTGAGTGTAGGAAGGCCCTATGTTTTTGATGAGGCAGAAGGAACCCAAATCACATTGAACAATATAAAGTGAAAAATTAATTATTTAACCATGAAACCGTTTTAAATGTATATAAAATTGGGATTTTGGCTGAGCACTTTTAGAATCAGCTAGGGTTTGAGATGCAATGGCGTGAAACAAAAACCGTTGTCTTAGTTCACATAGTGTGTCTGCTCGGTGGTGTGGCTGACGGATGCTAATGGCAACAAGCTATAAATTGAGATCAGCGACTTTGCGCACAGGGAAATTTCCACATATTATATCAGAAGCTTCCAGATTTGAAAATGGTGTCTCTCATAACTTTAAAATTGGTCTAAAGGGCTCTCTAAGGACTTAACAAATTTTGGAGGTTGCTCCACTACAAAGAGAATTTCCCTTTTTCTGGTCTTGAAGCAGAGGGCACGCGCATTACAGTTATTGTGTAGAATGTGAAAATCCAGGTGACTTTGGTAGAGAGGTGATAACTTTGCTCTGTAAGGAGTTTGGGAGATGAATAGAAGTCCTCATGAGATTGCGCCAGTGCCTTCATTGTGGCAGCCATGGGATTTGTTTAAATACGCTTGAGTAACAAACAACCCCTCGCCCTCCCCCCTCCTCCCTCCCCTCTTGTCCTGCCCACTTTTTTTTTTTTTTTTTTTTTGTGCCTCTGAATCGTCCTGCCATACGATTGGCCGACTCCCCAGACGCCGCCTGGCTAATGGACCGTCGAGTGAGCGACCTCTGGTCCGTCGGCTCCGACCCACAGTCCCTGTGGAAATACTCGGGTTCGGCTGTCTGTTTGTGCGCCTCCTCCACCTTTAACCCCTGCCTCCCCTCTCCACCTCCCTCCTGCCACTCTCCAGAACACATTACTTCACACGTACCGTAGTGCCCCTACAGGGGGCGCTAGATGGGGTGGGGAAAAGGTGTGGAGGGTGTGTTTTGGGGGTAAGATAGGGGTGTGTGGAGGAGAAGAAGCAAAAAGCACTTTACACATTGTCTCCTAATCCCTGGCCTTCTTTATTTCAGCTGACTTATTCTCTGGGCTGAGCGTCTCTTTCTCTATATCGACACATTACTGTGAGCACTCTTTCACTCGCCTCTCACTAACCTCTGACAGACCCACAGTCCCTTCAGAAATCAATGGACGAGGCCGATATGAGCTCGCTGCGTATAAGAGTGGTTCTACGTTTACCTGGCGAATTCTGGTTCGGAGGAGGCGGTACATCGCTTTTGTCACTGCCGGCCTCAGGACTACGGCAGTGAGCTCACCGGGGGGGTATAGTTGACATGAAAAGAGGGTGTAATTGGCTACTAAATTGGGAGAAAATGGGAAAAATCTGAATCAAATCTTTTTTAAAAAAAAGAAAAGAATTCAATCAAAAGACACACTTTAGTCTGAAAAACATTTAGCGAGGGTGCCTCCATTCTGTCAGGAAGCTAGGAGCGGTGAACTCTGGAGGACAGCAAGACACTGTACGATAAAGTGATCCTTGGATCAGAGTTTTGAAATTGCCCCCCAAAAAAAGATCCCGACGGAGCCGGGAGCTTAGCGTTTTTGTAACTGGCCAGCAAGAGTTGCTGAACCAAGGCAGTGCCTATTTTCTTAATGCAATGTTTACATGTATTTTTTATTTTTAAATGCGAAGTTAGGTGTTTGGATAAGGTATTTGTCCAGTTTGATCTCCAGACTTGCAAATTCGCAATAGGGCACGGAAGATGGTGGAACAAGAGTGCCCTTCTCGTCAGCTAACTCAAACGGAACAGAAGGGACTAGGTATGCGTTTGTCACTCTTGTGCCTCACGTGTAGGCTGTGTGTGTCGATGCTCTTGTGACAGGTCAGCCTCGCAGCCTCGCCACCGGCACTAAGGTTTTATTCTTTTCTCCCCTCCTGCCCCCCCTCTCCCCCCTCCCTCTGCTTTTGCCAACCAGAGCTGCTTCACTCTTCTTGCACTGCCCTTGAACGTGTGTGTGTGTGTGTGTGTGTGTGTGGCCCAGCGGGCCGAACACGCCCGCCCGTCGCCGTGCTAACGCTGTTCTTCTGTGCCCCGCAGCTCCCAGCATGATGTCCCTGCGCCAGCGCCACGTTGACCCCCAGCTCAGCGCCAGCTCCCAGAGGTTGGTAGAGGGCTGCCTGTTGGCCGGGCAGCAGGGGGAGGGCGGCTCGCACGCGGCCAGGTCTAGGGCCACGCTGCGCCAGTCTCGCAGCCAGTCCTTCGGGCAGTTCGAGCCCTTCCCTCTACCCCCCCTGTCGTCTGCCGTCTCTCACCCCTCCATCATCTGCACCTCCCCCAGCCCTCCTCCTCAGCCTCTGTCTTCCTTCTGCTACCCCTCCGGTGGCCCCGCCCCTCACTCCTCTTATTTCCAGCCCATGGACACCATCCCCGACCTCCCCCCTCCAGACGTCACCCCGTTGCGGCTCCAGCGATCGGACAGTTTCGGGTACCCCTCCGCTCTCGTCTCTGTACACGCGTCGCATGTGCGTGGAACCCTTTTCCTGCCCGCATTCCATCATTGGTTTCCTTTTCAGTGTCGGTTTGTTTTGTTCTTTTTCTTTTCTTTCTTTTTTTTTGGAAGCGGGGTTCTGGGTTGCAGTGATATTTTCCCCCTCTAATCGTTTACACCATTGGTTTTTTTTGTTTGTTAGTTTTTTTGTTTTTCCCTAAAATGTCATCAATACCGTTTTGGTGGAGCTTTTACCCCCCCTTGTTTTCTATCCACCTTTTCTCCATTTGTTCACCTCCCTTAACACAGATTTTTTGCCGTGCTCCTTTCCTCTGTCTCTTTAACGCGGTGGCGGCCCCATCCTTGACTTAGTCCGGGCGCGGCCAGCGGAGAAACATCCATTGAATGTAATAAGAAATGCTGCTGTTGCTTCTTTTTTTTTTGTGTGCTATTGTTAAGAAATTTGCTGCCTGAATGTGCATTCCCTAGCAAGATGCGATCTCTAGGCTCTTATCCCCAAAGGCTCAGTTGGAATGAAATCCACTAATCAGGACCCTTGATGCAAGCGCTTGGCTGTGTTTCAGACCACTCTTCGACTGAACTTGCTATGACAAACTGGTAAACTAAAGGGGCTTCGCACCTAGCAACATAGGCACTAACCCATTCGGTGCCTAACTTGGAAGCAAAAGTAACTTCTGACACAACTTCAACACAAATAGTGCCTTTGATACCTGCAGAGTGCTTACTGCTCTGATAATTAGATGCTCCGGTGTACGTCAGCTAGCTGGTTTATTGATTATAAATCGGTGTCATACTAGAACATGGCAGGCAAAATATTGCTGTGTGTAATTAGCCCGTATTACAGGGATGTCCAATCTTATCCAAGAAGGGCCAGTGTGGGTGCAGGCTTTTGTTGTAGCCCTGCACTAACACACCTGATTCGACTAATGAAGGTCTCGATTGAAGACCACGATTGGTGGATGAGTTGAATCAGGCTTTTTAGTTCTGCGCTAGAACAAAAGCCTGCACCCACACCGGCCCTTCTCAGATAAGATTGGAGACCCCTGCCGTATTACATTTGTTTTACTGCAGAAGGTGAAACCATTCAGGGTTAGCTAGATAACTGGCTTGATAGCTACAACCTTAACACTCTACGTAGGTGGTAGGGAATTTAACGGTTGGAATGAGTCATGTGAGCTACATTTATGTATTTTAAAGTAGTTCTGTCAGTATATTGCTACTTTCATTGTATGACCGCATGACCAGAAGCAGCTGGCAAAGACACTGTGCTGCAGTGTTGTGTGCACACCATTACCAGCAGTTCTCCATTACTTCCCTTGGAAGACCAGCAATGTACAGTTAAGCTATTTTTGTAGAACGCAAACACAGCTAGTGTCTTTGGAGCGTAGAGGCAAGCGCAGAATAGTGTTTTATCCCGGCCGCCACTGCTGTAACAATTTGTTCATCACCTTTTTATCACCCGCACCTACCAACGCCCCCAACTCCTGCTTCCCAAACAACTCCACCCCCCCTCCACACACACACACCTGCCTGCAGTACTAATTAGAGTGTAGCTACAGGGGGCAGGCACTTGCCCCTGCGTGTGTGCGTTAGACACAGCGTTAGAACGCTTCCCCTTCAGGTTAACGTTAGCCTGCCTTGTCTCCCCCCGAGTGTCGAGAGCCCTCAGCATGAACTGCTTCAGTTTGAATCACCGTGACTCGCTCCCCACATTCTCTCCCCTCCCCGCTGACTCTGCCTCTCGCCCGCAGGGACCTGCACCGCTCCGACTCGGACTCCTCCCTGTCCCTGTCCCAGGCCAGCGATCACCAGCGCCTGTCCTCCTCCAGCAGCTCCAAGGGCCACCCCATCAAGCCCACCTCCCTCCTGCACGACCCTGCCGCCGCCGTGGCGCACGGCCACACCCCCAACGGAGGGAACCGCCTCCACGAGGGCGGGGCCTGGGGCGAGGGCGGGGCTGACAGCCCCCTGCCGATGAAGAAGGGCTACGGCATTGAGAAGTCGGCCAGCCTCGGGGAGATCAACACGGGCATGGCGGGCCTGTCGCAGTCCGAGTCCTCCCGCTCCCTCAGCCCCAACTCCACTGACCCCGACACGCCCTCCCCCCCCGGGGGCCAGCCGGGGTCCGTGGGCGTCCGGGGCTCCACCCGCGTCCCCCAGCTCTCGTCCAAGAAGAGCCCCCTAGAGGAGGACAGTGGCTCTACAGGCGAAGACACTGATTCCGTTGCCAGCCGCAAGAAGCACACCTTCAAGATCTTCAAGAAGCAGAAAAAGTAACAAGGGGCGTGCCCTCTGCTTCACAGTGGCCAATGGGTGACTGTTTTTTTTTTTCCCCCCCCTTTCGTCCCTTCCCCCGAAAAGATGTTCCAAAATGAATCTTTTTTTTTTTTTCACTGGTATCAAGACAGCAGGTTGTCCTTTATGAGGATCTGAAAGTACTTTTTATGAGGAACTGTGGGAGCAACCAGCAATTCTGTGTACTTTTATTTTTTTTGCTAATGGATTAAAATGTAGGGATTGCAGAGGGGGGGGGGTTGTATATGGGAATGTCCGCTATTTATTCTGCAGGAAACGGTGCCAGTCCTTCAAGGGAAACCTTCGTCCCAGTTTGTTTTACTTCCGTATTTTTTCCCCCCAGTTTGCATGATTTCACCTTTCTTTGATTGATATTTGAATGCTCTTAGGTGTTGCTTGGTTCTTGTCCTTTTTCTGCTTAAACGATACTAAAATATCACCGCTATTCTAAAAAAAAAAAAGAGTTCCCCTTTCTTTGCCTAGCAATCTGTATTGGTCACTGATTAGGGAAACCGTAAAGGGCTGAACGAAAAATATATACATCTCCCTGAATCTATTGTACTAGTACTGGGCTTTGTCATTGTGCATCACGCAGAAAAACAGGGCGCAGACAGCTGGGTGCTCGGATCCCTTCCAGCCTGATGCTTAGGCACTACACCTGCAGCAGATTCTCAGAAGATGACTGCGTGCCTGTGCGTGCATGCGTGTTGTGTGTATTTGAAGAGGGGTGGGGGGAATAGAGGCTAAAATGACACGATTGGTAGATTTGGATGGACACATGGAAGGCATATGGAAAGATGATGGTATGCATACAGATTTGTGCATATATATATATATACACTGCCCGTCCCAAAGAAAAGTCACACACTCTAATATTTCATTGGACCGCCTTTAGCTTTGATTACGGCAGGCATTCGCCGTGGCATCGTTTCGATAAGCTTCTGCAATGTCACAACATTTATTTCCGTCCAGAGAATTTCCGTTGCATTCATTTTTTGCCAAGATCTTGTATTGATGATGGGAGAGTCGGACCGCTGTGCAAAGTCTTCTCCAG
The DNA here is from genome assembly GCA_029706075.1 of Aldrovandia affinis. Taxonomy (NCBI): domain Eukaryota; kingdom Metazoa; phylum Chordata; class Actinopteri; order Notacanthiformes; family Halosauridae; genus Aldrovandia; species Aldrovandia affinis. The sequence goes on from JAINUG010000149.1 coordinate 120,737, forward strand.
CACATCCCAAAGATTCTCAATGGGGTTAAGGTCTGGACTCTGTGGTGGCCAATCCATGTGTGAAAATGATGTCTCATGCTCCCTGAACCACTCTCACAATTTGAGCCCGATGAATCGTGGCATATTCATCTTGGAATATGCTGTGCCATCAGGGAAGAAAAAAATCCATTGATGGAAAAACCTGGTCATTCAGTATATTCAGGTAGTCAGCTGACCTCATTCTTTGGGCACATAACGTTGCTGAACCTAGACCTGACCAACTGCAGCAACCCCAGATCATAACACTGCCCCCACAGGCTTGTACGGTAGGCACTAGGCATGATGGGTGCATCACTTCATCTGCCTCTCTTCTTACCTTGATGCGCCCATCACTCTGGAACAGGGTAAATCTGGACTCATCAGACCACATGACCTTCCATTACTCCAGAGTCCAATCTTTATGCTCCCTAGCAAATTGAAGCCTTTTTCCGATTAGCCTCACTGACAAGTGGTTTTCTTAAGGCTACACAGCTGTTTAGTCCCAATCCCTTGAGTTCCCTTCGCATTGTGCATGTGCAAATGCTCTTACTTTCACTATTAAACATAGCCGTGAGTTCTACTGTTGATTTTTTATGATATGATTTCACCAAACGTTTAAGTGATTGCCGATCACGATCATTCATGGTTGTTTAAGAAACGAGAAGCTACTCACTGCATCAGTTAGGGTTAAATAACTTGTTGCCAGCTAAAACATATTAATCACTGCAGTAATTATCCAATGGAAGGCTCTTACCTATTTGCTTAGTTAAATCCAGGTGGTGACTTTTTTTGGGCCAGGCAGTGTATATATGCATATTTTGACAAATTTAAGCATTCACCAAATGATGCTAAAGCTCTGAAAATTCTGAATATAATTCCTCCCATAATTAGCCCTATAAGGTTAATTAATACCCAAGTACCCTACAAAAATGATTTAAAATGTAAATTGACTATAAAGTCATTGTAAATACTCATTTGTGTTTGTTTGCCGTAATCTGAAGTGTATATACGTCTGCCAGCTATGAACACGAAGAGATCTGAGCTCTTGTGGGCTTTTGGATTGCTTTTACAGATGTGGATGTGAAACCGTCTCAGAAAGCGAGTAAGAGCCAGACCTCAGCGTTCCCAAGATTGGTTTGAGAAAGGGTAGGCTTAACGTCAGTGTTGTAGGCAAAAGCAAAAAATGTTGGAACGCTGATGGTTGACCTGGTTTTCCGATTCCTCAGAAGACCACCGTCCGGTCCAGGTGCGCAGAAGCAGTAACGTTTGCTTCCCGCAGCCCTGTAGCCTACGTCAGACTTCGGGACTCCTGAGCAGAAACTACCCTCTTTGTGTCCTGTTTATGGCCCCAAATGGCCTTTTAGTGAAGAAGAAGAAGTGGTTCTTTGTCTCTGGTCTTGCTTTCTCTTCACACTTGCCTCTTGGAGGAAGGGGTGGTGGTGGTGTTGGTGTGTGGCTGTTGCCGTTGTGGTAAACGGGCGGGGTCTCACATTAGCACACACCCAGATGACTCACACACGCACACCATCATCCCAGAGTAGCGCTTTCACTTTAGCGCACACCCACGAGTACTCCAGGCCCTCCTCTCGGACTCCTGCCCATGCGAAAATGTGGTCACAGACTTGCACACGCTGATCGCTGACACCCTCCCGGCTCCTGCCCACCGGAGAACTAACTGAGCTCTCCAGCTGTTGGATGCAGAGCTGGTTACAGACCAGAAACTGCTCTCTCCCACTGAAACTCTGCTTCTGACAACTGCGGGTCTGTGTTCGCACGCACACGTGCACACACACACGCGTTCTGAATCGCACGAGAAGTATCCACACCACAATTAATTACCAAGATTGACAAATGATCACAAATGGTGCACACACATTGCAAACACACATGACTTGAAAAAGGACTGTACTGTGCCCTTGGACTTTGTTGGCTTCTCCCTGTTTCTCCCACGCTTTTAACTGTCTAATTCAAGTCAGTGTTTTGGGGGGGGGGCACGCTTGCCAAAGCCTGCTGTTGCCGCTTCACTGTGGGGTGGCCCGTGACAGGTGGCTCACCCTAGATTATGTTTTCTGAAAAGAAAATACATTTTCAAGAAGTACCTTTTCTTTTTCTGAACAATGGACACAAACTTTGCCTTGGTTATCTGTAAAGTGTAATTTGTACCACTTTTGCACGAAGAAGCTGTAAATTGACAATGCTGTCTGTTTCTGTGTATGAGAGTTTGCGCGTGCATGTGTGTGTGTGAGCGAGTGTGTGTGTGAACGGGTGTGTGTGCGTGTATCTGTCCATCTCTCCCTGTTCCCAGTAAACTGCACTGCTCTCTCGATGCATGTTACCTTCGGAAACACCTGTCTGGGGGTGAGGGAGGGGAACAGCGGGAGCCTTTTCAACCCCTCGCCTACACCCCCAAAAACCTTTATTTTTTCTTCTTTTCAGCTTCTCTTAATGAACACACGTCTTTGTACAGAAAAAAGTTTTGCAACTTCTGTGATGTTCTAGACTAAGTCTACGGAATTTTATGGCACTCCTGCATGAAAGCAATAAACTATTTTGAATGAAGGCTTTTTTTTTAAAGACTATTCTTACCAAGGATGTGGTTGAGTTACTAACTTCCGTTGCAACTCTAAACAAGGTATACATGCAAATAACTGTACTACACTCGGAAAACAATTATTCAATAATCCTTTCGACTGCTGCTGAAAAGGTTACATAATATTCTGAACTCAACTACTTAGTTGCGGCGCTTGCAATATTGCGTGACTGCCTACGTTACAAAATGGCAACAGCTCAAAGTGAAAGCAGGCCAACAACTATTTCGCAGAATAGTTTACCGAATTGTCATTTTCTTTAAACATATCATGATGGCCGACAAATGTAATTGGCATAACTAAGTTGTAAAATTGAATTGCACTTCGATACACTACCTGCATGCACTGAAGCTTAGCTGTAAAACGCAACAGTGGTTGAACAATACGTTTTCTTCGTTAGTTGAGCGCTATTACAATTTCGATCAGAATCACGTGGAGAGAAATTGCCACCTCCTCACAATTCAGGCATCTGTGAATTTACGTGAAAGTATAACTTCAATTTATCACATTTAAACACGTTTATCACGCGGTTTTATAATCTAGGTAAAGAAGGGCAAATGTATAGAGGCCGGTGATCTGAGTATGCATTGATATTTGATAAATACGTGCACACAGAGGGATGTAAATGTATAGTCTACGTGTGGTAAATCAATTTAAATCATTACCAGTCAAGTTTTAATTAACGAATATTTGTTGGATATATTGTTTGTCGTTCAAACTGCACTTCAGTTTCTGCGTTTTCATGCGTCCCCTGGTGGCTACCCCAAGAAGCGTTCAATCCGAATCCTCAAGCTTTCCTCATTCCCTCTGCCCTAATATTCTTCCTTCCGTTCTCTTTGAGTCATTACCTTATAACTACATATTCAGTCCGGCACATAGTTTAACCAGCTTTTCCAAGTAGGGTTTTGTCTAGGCAGGCTACGAGAGCAGTTAACAAAAGTATATGTATTATTATTAGCCTACTCCATTATTGTTGTTGTTGTTGTTGCCCTTGTCCGTGGCTATTTTCTGCGAATGACCTCATTAGCCCACTACACTGTAGGCTATACAGACGGTATCGCACGCAACGAAAATGTATAATCATAGAATATTAACTTTTTAATTATTCATTTTATCTCACGTTTACCCTTAAAGTAGAACCCAGTAAACCCACAACAATATAGGCTATATATATAGATAGCCCAATAATATAGGCTACGTAGGCCTATATTTATTATAAACCCAAATGTCTACTTTTTGTGATACAGGCGGACTATTAAATAGTGCTGATATTCGTAACCTAAAATGGGCAGAAGTACTCGGTCGAGTTCAAATATTCTGCCCCGACATAGGCTAGCGGTATTGAGACATCCAAGTGGAACAGCGTGCATGCACTTACATTTGAGGGGAAAATAGCACTTAATTAAGTGTCGTATACATTTTTCATTCACAGTTTCCGAGCCGCAACGAGGTGTTTGCTGACAGGTGGAGCTCTGTACACATTGCTTTATTTATTCAAGCACTTGAAGTGTGTATCAGTATGACTGAAGCAGGATATTATTCCGGGTCCCTCTCAGAAGACAACGTGGAAAATAAGTAGCCTAAAACAACACTCTCGAAATGATACATTCCTTCAGGATTATTCTGCAGTGTAGTAGACGTTGTTAATCTTTAATACACTGTATAGCCTACGTTTATACGATAAAAAGATTAGTTAGTTGTTAGTAGCAAGGTTAGTTGTAGCCTTTTTTTGTAGTTTTTTTTTGGTCTTGTCTTTGAAGTTGACGTTGCAAAAAGTTTTTATAGCTGTAAAATGTCTCTATAGATAATTATTATAGATAATAAAAAGGCGTAGGGCCTACTTAGGCGTATCAAATTAATTGCGTATTCGCATAGCTATATAGCCTATTCAGCTCTTTTTTGAAAGTGGCTGTTATTTACTGGGCAAAACTAATCGACATCTGATAGCGGATATTACTGATTTGTTCAGTTGTTAAATCATGGAGAAGATTATACTGGGCAGGTGTATTTCTCTGTTTATCTACCATATAGTGTTGGTGAGTAGGCTACACTTTAACCCATGGTCCATTCAAGGGCCCACATCTGCTGCTTTGATCCCGTATATGTTTAAAGTACGTTTTTTTACATTTACCATCTCGTCTGTCTCCTCTCGCCTCAGACGAATCACCTTATGAGTGAATCCGTCTTTCCCAATGCCTTTGAAGACGTGGAATTTCTTAATCCCCCCGAAGAGCCGGTATCCAGCTACCTCCTGCACGTCCGGTACTCCTGTTCGCGGTCTGCCGTGGTGTACCTGGAGGCGCTCGTCTCCTTGGACACCGAAACTGCCAAGCCCGTCTTCGAGCGAACCTGGACCTGCGATCCAGGCCCTTCCCGGATCCGGAGTCTGTTTATGAACTTCCCAGATTGGCTGGTTTATCGACCAGACTGGAGGATCCCGGATTCCGAGTGGGTTCTTGGCGTCATGCTCCGGGTTTGGGTCAGTGGGGACGGTTCCCCAGACCAGTACGGGACCGCTTTGGCCCGTTCTCTGGTTCTGTTGCAGCACCTGCCGCCCTACAGCCGCCCCCTGAAGCAGCATCAGCTCTCTCCGTCCTGGGACACGGACGTGCTCTGGAGGATTCGCAAAGACACCACCAATCGTTGCCCCGCGGAACAAGGTAGCCAGAAGAAACGAGATGCCTCGGTCCCACTTTCTTTTCTTAAGAAATGAACGCGAATATAAGCTTTGAACTTTCAAATTGTGTGCTTCGCGCAGTGTTGGCGTTGAGTACAACAAAATCTTTCTCCTGCTCAGAGATTGCCCATTTCCTGTCCGTGCTCTATGCCTCCACCGGGGAGAACTTTGGCGTCGCCAGGAGTCTTAGTCGCTATGGCAACACGGTCCTGGAGCATCTGAGGGCGAAAGCTATCTTCTCTCCCTGGTAGGAGTCGTTCACGGACCCTGTGCGACGCAACCAGAGAATGATATAATTTATACCAGCCACCTTGCGAAGGTTAAGCTGGATGGGGCAGGCTGTGAGTGATGGCATCTGGCGGTGACCGTACTCTTCCCTTTTGTACCCGCTTGTTTCCAGGTGTGTGTTTTCGACCTGGCTGTTCCTGACCCAGCCTTGCAGGTACCGCCTATGTGGAGTGCTGCACCATATCGACTCAAAAAATAACTACGCCTCCCCAGCTGTGTTCCTCACAAGCTCCGGTAGATACCTATCCCGATGAATGAACAAATAAACACCTCGTTATGCGTGGCTGCCACCACACCTTTGGAAATATTTTCCTGAGGATATCAGAGTTTACTCGTTTTTAAACTAAGCTCAAGACGCTAAGCTGTGCACTTTGATTTTAATTCTTAAAATGTCCAGTGCTTTTTATATTGTCCGTATGCTTGATCTTCTGTGAATGACTGTGCATTTAGTGTTAGAGTTAGGGTTTATTTTGGAATACACTTTATATGTACAGCACTTTGAGATGTACTATTCACGCACTGAAATACTATTACTATGATTGTAGTGTGTGTGGTGCAGGTGTCTTAATGATAATAATAATAATCTTTTAAAAAATATATATTATATATACATATGCTTTGAAATGTACAGATGTACTATTCATGAATTGCCCTTAGTAAATAGCGATGATCATTACTGTTATAAGTATTACTGCAGTATGTGAGGTCCAGCTGACAGGTTGACGTCTCTTCTGCAGCGCAACTCCATGTCCAGATGCACGGAATGCAGGGGGCATCCACAGCCTTCCTGAGCAGCTTCCAGGTGCCACTTCACCAGTGGTGTCGCATCGACCTGGAGCTGCTCGGCAGAGCGGTCAGTACACCCGGGCCAGACGGGCCCGTCCGTGGGCCTGTCCGCTCCGTCGGGCTCCCCCTCAGAGGAGCGGGTTGTCACGCGCTCTTCGTTCTGTCTGTCCTTTCAGGTGAACATCACCGCAGTGTGCATCGGGGGCCGGGGGCGTTCTGCTCAGTTTGCAGATCACACGTGAGTCAGATGCACCGCCAGCAATATGTGGGTTCATCCTTGTTTTAGGTCTGTGGTCAAACCACACCCCCAGCTCGGTCAGTATTTCTGCCACCTCCGGCCGCCTGGCACTCCCATCCCTACTAGGAATACCATAATATAACATACCCCATTTAGCAGACGTTTTTATCCAAAGCGACTTACGGTAGTGAATGCATACATTTTTTCAGTACATGTGGCCCCAATGGGAATTGAACCCACAACCTAAGCGTTGTCAACACCATGCTCTAACGACTGAGCCACGCAGAACCACGGAGCCCACAACAAGAAGCCAAATGCTGCTCATCTCGATCTCCGTCCTGACACCTCAGTGTGTGGAATGACCTTCCCCACCACTGTCAGGACAGCAGAGTCACTGCCCATCTTCCACAGCAGACTGAAAACCCCACCTCTTCAGACCGCACCTTAGCACCCCCAAAAAACATTCTCATCCTTCCCCCTAGCACATCCCCAACATGGATCACATATATCACATAGCTCTGCTCCTAACAGCTATTTTTGCAAAGAAGCTGTACCTTCTATTTTGTAATTTGCTGTCTGTCCCCACTTGGTGGAGTGCACTTGCTGTATGTTGCTCTGGATAGGAGCGTCTGCTAAATGGCGTAGTTGTCCTTGTCCTTGTTTTGGAGTAAACCGTATGGGCAGCAAACGTTGCAGTGACCCTTACGGTGTCCTCCTCAGGTTCAGAGACCCGATACTGTTGGACGACACCGACGGCTACTTCGTGGTGGGAGGTGACCAGTTTGTGAGAGGCATCGAGGGTTTTTATGGGCCTACTGCCTTCCATCGGAACAGAGTTCCTTTGTTCAATGAGGTGTGACGCACTCATCTTCTCCCTTTAATGTAGCTCACCAACACAAACCGACAGAAAGACTGTTTACATTCATTATGGAGATACAAAAATACGGTATCTGTAGTACAAAGTCAAGTTTATACATAAATACAAAGAGGGGGAGGACAGAGGACAAGAGACAGCAGAGTTTAAAATAACAGACAGGGCAGCGCGCATGTCTAAACATTTCTACTGGTGATGTATATATTTATTTTGCGGGAATAGGGCAGTGAAAGGTTAATGTTCCATAATGTGAGGAAACCAGAGTAAGAGATGGGATACCAGGTGATTTCAAGTGTTTTGGTACAAACATTTAGTCAGCCAGTCAGAGACTGATGGGTTTCTCTCTGTCACTGCAGGCAGAGGTCAGCATTCCACAGTCGGTCCTGGCTTTGGATATGACACGATGGTTCCATTCCTGTCAGGAGTTTAAACTGGAACTTCATTTAAAAATGGCTGGATATTCACTGAGGATCAGAGAGGAGCAACAGGCTGGTAAGAGACAGAGAAGGGAGCCTGATTTCAGGAAAAACTAAAGGGAAGATCATATTATTTTGCTTGATGGTCAAGGGCCAGTCTGATTGGCCATATTTAAGGGGGCACAAAAACACCAATAACTAATTATATCCACTAGGTGGCATCATAGGTCTAGATATTTCATACTTTCAGTTTATGACTCAGTGGTCCAAAATGAACCAGCGTTGGTGTATACAGCTGTTTTAAAAACAATATGTATCCAGAATAGTTGGTTGGGATAAAACACAAGTGTACACATTGGCTCTCCGGGTATAGAGTTATGCACCCCTGATATACAGCTCATAGGCATTTATCATTTCAAAGCCCTAATAACCTCATTCTGTTGTAACGCCTAATGTTTGTAACCATCCCAGTTGCATCATTGTTCTTGGGTGTCACTGCTGATTGGTCAGTGTGCTTTTTCAGATAGCTGTGCGGACGTGTACGGTGGTTGGGTGTTCCGAGGGGTCCCCTCACACACACCATCTCAGTGTGAGCTCTGGGAGGTACCCGACGCCCCCCGGAGACGCCATGCGGCTCAGCTGGCACGCCTATCCGCCACCAGACACGGTAACAGTGGTTTATGGGCGTTAAATACTGCGTCGTGAACATGGGCTTTTGTTTGAGTTTGACTTCCTGTTTCTCCTGTTCAGGGGGCAGGGAAGGTAACCTGGCCTCTGTGGGGAGAGCTCTGTACTCATTGGCCCTGCGCAGGCTGACGCACGAGGGGAAGATCGAGAACCTGAGACGGGTGTTGCCCCTCTTACTGCAAGCTGGTTGCCTAGGGAACAACAGGGCGCTGTACCTGTCGTCTGTGCTCTTCAACACTGGTCTGGGAGTAAGGAGACAGCCCAACAAGGTGTGTGTGTGCGTGTTTTTGTGTGTGTGTGTGCATGTGTGCATGTGTGTGAGAGAGAGAGAGAGAGAGAGAGAGAGGGTGTGTGTGTGTGTGTGTTTGTGTGTGTATGGATGTGTGAGAGAGAGGTAGCCAAACAAGGTGTGTGTGTGTGTGTGTGTGTGTGTGTGTGTGTGTGTGTGTGTGCATGTGTTTGTGTTTGTGCATGTGATTGTGTGAGAGAGAGGGTGTGTGTGTGTGTGTGAGAGAGAGAGAGAGAGAGAGTGTGTATTTTGTATGCCACATTCTTTTCACTGAACACTTGACTAAATAGAAAAGTTGATAAATACATTAGTGCTCCCGATTTGTAAAAAATGGGAGACTAAAAAATATTATATTTCTATGGCTGTGCAACCAACTGATTCTGCTCTTCAAGAGGTTTCATACAGCAAAAGGCATTCGTATTGCATTCAGTCTACTTCAGCATTAGGATTGTGATTAGGGCTGTCACTCGATTAAAGAATTGTTTAATTTTGTCCCATTACTTTATTAATTGGTCGATTAATCAGATTTTTTAAATGTTTCATTGTCTGTGGTTCATTTCTATGAATGGATCCATTTGGAAACAGCTCAAAACTCTATTTCAAAGGGCAAATTGTGGCTGAAGTTATATAAATCACACATGCTTGCAACAAACACCTGCTATGCTTAACATAATGTTACCTTTAGTGCAACAAGAGCCTTAACTAAAAACTCATAATTTTAATTATGGTGAAAATGATGGCTGTGTCGAGCATTAGCGTGTGTTTTTGTATGTCAAATAACATTAACTGGCAAGTATACAATGAGGAAATATGGTAATGTAATAATGATCAATTTAACTAAATCTGATTAATTTGTCTCAGAGTTGATTAATTGGACCGATTAATCGATGAATTGTCACAGCCCTAACTGATGTGTCCCCCTGTCCCGTAGGCGTGCCTGCTGTCTCTGTTGGCGGCCCAGCAGGACTGGAGACTGGCACTGCTCCGCCTTGGGCACCTGCACCACCTTGGCGAGGGAGCCACGCCCCCAGACCCTGACCTGGCCTACGCCTACTATGCCAACATGGCCGCCCAGACCTCCTCGGACATCCAACACCCCTCTCCTCAGCAGGTGAGATCAGGGATGGGGATGGGACGGCGAGGTGTGGGTCAGACCCGGGTCGAATACTTACTTTAAATGCTTGAATGCTTTAGAGGTCCGTAAAAAATCTGCTCCTGCAGATTCCCAGGAGAATTTTCAAACAAAATGTGTCCTAACCAGGAAAAATACTACTAACCAAAATATACATATCATATTGAATTGAAGTTTTGTGATGAATATTGTCGAAAATGTATTCTTTTTTAAATTGTCAGTAATCTACAGAAATTGTACTGGCAGCTAAAGGGTTAAAGGAGTTTCACATGAAGCGTTTGACCCAGACCTTTTCCAAACACAGCCAGAACCAGAAGGCAATTGTAGTATGTTACTGAGGTGGCCCTGTGCTTCCCTCTATCGTCAAAGTAGACCTTTGTGGAGTCGATTTACCTGAACAACGAGGAAGTGCTGGAGCAGCAGACGAGTGAGAACGGTGACCTCTTCCTCTGGCTCAAACTCCAGGCGCGGACAGGAGCTGCAGAGGCAGAGGTACAACATGGCCGCTCTCCTCCCACAAAGGGCCAAAACTACACTATTACATATTACATACAGCCAATATATTGGAATGTTACCGCACGTGAAGAAGCATTATTGTACACATAGTTCTACAGTTAAATGGCATATATCCATTTACAGAGGTTTGTAGAATAGTTGACGGTTGACAAATAATGTCGAATTTAACGTTGTAATATTTTGTCATACTTGGGTTTTTACGGCTGGAACACTTGCATTCTTCCTCAGGGAGCAGTGGCTCGGATGCTGTTCTGGGGACAGCAGGGAGTGTCTCCAGACATAATGACTGCCATCAGACATTACGAGAGGGGGGCCACCAGGCTCGAGGACCCCATGTCCATGTACAACTACGCCGTAGTTCTGCTCAAGGTCAGGCCCCCACAGAGGCTGCCCTGTGATTGCCTGTTAATTGTGCCGCATGTGGACTTTGTCATGGTCCAGCACCCCACTATGGGAATTACAAAGTAAATAAGAGGCCAACTAGGCTTGTAGCAATTGAAAATCTTTGAAATGTACAGCCTCTATTTTGCTATTATAAATCGACGTTCGTTTTAGGGACATGGAGTGGAGAAGGACATTCCAAAGGCCGTCACGTTCCTGAGGAAAGCCGCGGAGCAGGTAAAACAAATTATAAATGAGAGGATTTTTCTACAGGCATGTGTGAATGGGGTATTTTTAACGTGGCCTTCAAGGACCCGTTTCCATATGAAACCAATTGCATATCTGTGCAGACTTGGGTTTTACGGCTTTGGTGGATGAATTCAACATTTGTTTGTTGGTATTCGTCTTCAGTGTCTGCCGAGATTTATGTTCATGTCGCGCACATGTGAGTGTTTCCGTCCCGGTTCGTTCATAAGCAACGCTCCCAGGATGGCGAGGTGACGCGGTGCTGTGGGCGTTTCTGTCCCTTGCAGAAGTTTGTGCCAGCGATCAATGCCCTCGGCTGGTACTTTGAGCAGCACGAGCAGGACTACGCCAGGGCGGTGGAGCTGTGGGAGCAGGCGGACGCCTTGGGGAGCGACGAGGCGGCCGTCAACCTCGGGGTGATGCACTCTCAGGGCCTGTACCCCGGGAAACCTGCCAACCAGGTGAGGCGAGAGCCGCCGTGTCCTTATTCATCCTCTATTTTTGCTATTTATTCCCATTTTTTCTCCCAATTTAGTATCCAATTCTCTTTTTCATGTCAATTATCCCCTCCCTTGTGTGAGAACTTGCTGCTGTAGTCCCGAGACCGGTAGTGAGTGCTGCACCGCCTCCTCCCAGCCAGCACCCGCCTAAGCCGAAGCCTGTCACTGTAACACGCACCCCCCACTCATATATGCAACAAGCTCCTTCTGCTTTTATCCCTCCCCCCTCCCTGGGGCAGACAGCCAATTGCCGCCCCCTAGTGGCACTCCCGGCCAGAGCCGAAACTGTCGCAAGCCCTGTCGCAGTGGGCAGCGTCAGACGTTCTACCGCTACACCACATGGGAGGCTCTGAACTTTTGCCTTTTTAAATATCCGTCCACCAAAGCTGTCCCGCTTCTAACTTTACCTGTAATAATTCATAATGGCAAATAGCTGTAGAAGCACAGAATACACAATCTCGGAACAGGTTGCTAAACATACTTTTGTAGAAATAAACATACTTTTACTGCTAGTCATAACTATTCAGTGTGCATGGTGTGTTATCAGATTGGTAAGCTGTATTTTTGCCAATTTGCTTATTCATCCGGTTCAATTTTGTGATGTCTCAAATAAATGTATTTTTCCTCTCGCTTCTGAAAGTTCATGGCGTACACCTATTACCTGAAGTCTGCCCAAAGAGGACATATTGACGGAGGGATCCGATTGGCTGAGGTGTGGATCAGAGGGATTCCTGGCCTGGTTGAGAGGCTACCATTGGATGCAGTGCTGTAAGACAAACCAATAGGATGTGAACCAATAGGATGTATCGTTTGTCTTTCAGCACAAGGAGAGCCTTCTGTGCATGATTGCTTTAATGGTAGTACTGTATGGATTTTTGTTCAAATGTTTTTTTTTTTTTTTTTTTATTGAACATACGTACTTTTTTTTTTTTCACCTCTGACCTCAGGTGGATGAAGTGGGCATCTGAGCGGAATGGGTATCTGGGAGCGGTATTAAGGAAAGCCTTGGATGCCTATTTTCGACAGGACTGGTAAGTGAAAATGTTGTTCTTAATAAAGTCAGACAGGGCCTCACGGGTAGTGTAGTGGTAGAGTGTCCGATGCTGACCACTGCGACGCAGGTTCGATTCCACTGGCCGTGCCAGTTTTGGCTCTAGCCGGTAGTGCCACTAGGGGGCGGCAATTGGCTGTCTGCCCCAGGGTGGGGGGAGGGAAGCCAATATGAGCTCCCTGCATATAGGAGTGGCCTTGTGTGCATACCGGAGTTACGGTTGATGGCTTGGAGGGTTCCGGCTCGGAGGAGGCGGTGCTCCGCCGCATGTCACTGCCGGTTTCAGGACTACAATATGAGGGAGGGGATAATTGATATGAAAAAAGAAAGAGAAAATAGAAAATAAATAAATAAATAAAGTCAGACACCTATACCAGCATTTAGGTAGTTTAACACAGCCGGTCATGATGTTGCTGTAGAATAACTTTGAGAGAGTTTGTGCGTTGCATACTGACGCATTAAAGGTAATGTGAATTTCACCTTGTCCAGGGAAATGCTGTAGTTCATTTTCAGGGACTGTGAATCCAGTGTGAGCTTCTCCCTGCTGTGGCTACAGGTTAACAGCTCTCATCTATTATCTGATGGCGGCCGAGGCGGGATTTGCAGCGGCTCAGTTCAATGTGGCGTACCTGTGTGAACACAATCCAGTGAGTTATGTGTCTGGAGTCAATGCTCTTGCTCTCCTGCTCTCTATCTCTCTCTCTCTTTCTCTCTGTCTTTTTCTTATTCTCTCTCTCTCTCTCTCTCTCTATATATATATATATATATATATATATATATATATATATATATATATATACACATATACACTGTATAATCAATGGCAACAGAAAATAGAGGAGGCAGCAATTTAACTTTAAAACCCATCACAGCTCCCAATCTGTTTGCGTTTATTTAATTGATTAACAGTCAAGCAACTGATTAGCAGAATAATCAATACCAACCGCCATAGCTAATGCCTCTAAATTATATTTTGTGGCAGCATTGTTTGTATTTGCATCATGTGCAGCATTTGGCCATATGCCCATACTATTTCAATTTGTGGTTTAAAGGTGATCAGTCAGTAAAGGGGAACACTCTCAGATTTATGTAATTCTATATGTTTTTGCATACGTCCTTTCAGCGGTCTCAAAAACTATTGTTGTGACTAATCAACACTCCATTTCTACTCTCTGTACCCAAGGAGATATCTCCCGCCCCTAAACGTTTCTAAAATGACACGTGAAATACGAATCCTGCCCTTCTAGGATTCCCCTTGAGAGAACGCGTATACGCAAGGCCTCTGTCCTTGCATCCTTCTTAGAAAAGCTGGTGAATATTGATATATTTGCACGTTCAGTGAATAGTACAGTTGATCGCCTGCTGTTACATGATTTTTCCACAGGGAGGCCTGCTGGATCCAGCCTTTGTGACAGAATGTATGTGGAAATACTATAACCTTTCTGTTCAAAGCCAGGATCCTGCACCTTACGGTAAGTACACTACCGGTCAAAAGTTTTAGAACACCCCCATTTTCCAGTTTTTACTGAAATGTAAGCAGTTCAAGTCCAGTGAATAACCTGAAATGGTACAAAGGTAAGCAGTAAACTGCCAGAGATTAAAGTTTAGGTTTTCAAAAACGGAAAAATAATGTAAATTTCAGAGTTATAAAAAAAGACCCTTTTCAGGGAATAAGTAATGGGTTAATGTGGGTTAACAGCCACTCTGTGCAAGTCACTGACTCTGGATCCAGCAAAAGAGCCCCAGACCATCACACTTAAATTTCAGTAAAAACTGGAAAAATTTGTGTGTTCTAAAAGATTTGACCGCTAGTGTAAATCAGTCCAAACATTAGATTACAGATTCGTCTTTCTAAATTCCAGCAGTATCTCTTCCTCAAATCTTTATCAGTGACAAAGCAATAATGAATGTTTTTTTTTATTTATTACACTTGCAGTGAAATATAAATTTGCACTTTTGAATGCCAGATGTTGTAAGCATATAAGAACTTAAAATCAGAACTCACCTTTGAGAGATGGTATAATTAACACTGATATTAGAGGTTTGATGGATAATACCTTGTTACAATGGTTCATTTGTAGCTGATTCATATTTTCATTCTTGCCTCTTGAAGTGACTAGCACAAAAGGGCAAAGTGACGTTATCCATGGAAGACAACGAAGCCCTCCAGTAGAGCTCGTCTCGGTAAAACAAAACACCAAAAAACAGAAGGATCTCATGTAATCTAGTGTAGAATCGGTAGTACATTTCACATATTCTGCTCTCTATATTTAGGGGTAGTATTTTTGTGTTCACTTGTTCCCTGCAGCCCTGATAAAGATGGGAGACCTGATCTATGCCAGTCGTGAGCGGGGGAGGAGAGATGTGGCCACGGTGGCAGAGCTGTACAAACAGGCTGTGCTGAGGAATGACCCACAGGTGTGTCTTAGCCCAGCACTGCCACAAGCTCCCGGCGGTCTGCTTCCTCCCAATTTAACCCCCTCACCTCTTTACAAACACTATCATTCTTCCCGTTCTGACTATATATCCTCTCTTTGTTCTGAAAGGGGTTTTCCTATGGTAATGGAAGCCTGCTTGCTGCGATTATTGTAGCGTAAAACTGCTTTCCGTAAAATGTATAAAGGTTTTTGGAGAAATCAATCAGGGCACAGACCTCAAAAGCTTGATAGCTGTATGTTGTTTTTTCCCCCCAGGGGTGGTATAGCCTTGGTGTGCTGGTCCAGGAAGGAGAGGTGTTACCAGGGTCTGTGCTGGCTGAACTAGATCTGCAGGAACTACATGCAGCAGACAACCACACAGTGCTTACCACACTCTACCAAAGGTGAGTGCATTTAACACACACTGCCTACCACAAGCGGGTACACTTACCAAAATATCCTACAGGCAAGTACACCTACCGCACTCGACCGCAGTAAAGTATACTTACTAGGTACTACTCTATACTACAGACAAGTGCACTCACCAGTCTACCACAAGCAAGTACACTGCCCACAAGTAGTCTTAGGCCTTGCTTGTGACATTTCATAATCCACTCCTCCCATAATTCAAGCATTTGCTCTTTCCGACACGCAAAAATGGCGAGGTAAAACAAAATTCCAATGTGAGTGATTTGCAGTATTATTCTTAGTCTATAAATCATATTAATATATGAATATTATCAGCCATATTGGTAATCACAAAGCTTACTCTTCTCTAAGAAATTTAACATGAGATCTACCACAGGCAAGTGCACTTACCATAAGGTTCATAGCTGTTCTTTTGACTTTTTACAGCGAGTGCATACGTTTCTATTCCCCAGGTGCAGAGACCATGAGAGCAGGGAGTCCTACTTTCCCTGCGGCATGGCTCTATTCTACACACACCTGCACTCTGTGTGGAGGCTTCATGGCAATGCCCTTAAGGTCAGGAGAATCAACGAGTCAACCGTTCAACCAACTCATCTTTATTTCGCATGACGTCATTTACAGTCGGATTGTCACGCAGTGCTTCACAATGGAAACAAAGAGGAATAAAAGAGGGAAAATGTGGGATAAACGGGAAACAGTATGTTCCCGGACTCCAGGAAAATAGTGGGATATTAAAGAGTTCAAACAAAGAAGAACGTGTTGAAATGCTGATCGTAACCAGATAACCCAGATAAAGATAAGGATAGTAATTTCGACCTAGGTGCAAAATCAGGGAATATACTGTATACGTGTGCTCTGACACCTCTTGATATTTGATGAAACGGCTGATACTGTTTGTCTTCCAGGTCTCCGCTGCTGTCGCCATGGCAACCGTCGCTCTTCTGACGCTCTGTCTGCGCAGGCTCTGGGGGCCCCTCGTCCCGAGGCTCGGGCCTGTGACCCCCTCGGGGTAACGGCCAATGAGGAGAGGGGATGGGGGGCGCTCTGAGGCTCTCTTCAAAGTCCTTGTGATTCAGAAGCCAATGAGGGGGTGGCACCAGTGGCATCTCTGTCGCGATTGGTCTCTGGCTCTGTTCCCATCTTACAGGGGAACAGTTGCTCATGCTCTAATTAACCGGCAGCAGTCAGACGATTGCCAGGCAATGGCTTGCTAATCAGAGACTGTTTAACAATAACATCCACCATTAGACAAACGAATAACAAGTACTCCAGTAGATTCTTCCAATGTGACTGGTTTTCTTTGCCCAAAGACATCACCATTGCACAGTCATGCCCCTTTTTCAAAAAGATCTATAAGTGTTTTGTGATACTCGTCCACAAGGCACTAAATATATAGCTCTTTTATTTATTTAGAAACTTTTCATGAATAAATAAAAACACCCTTTTCCTCGTTTCCTCTTGGGTTGTGAGATTGAGTTTGTATTTTGAACATTGGGCAGTTTATTATTTAAAAATAAAGAAATAAAAAAGTCTAGTTAGTTCTCAAATAAAATTGATATAGAGAAGAAGCGAGCAAACTTTGTGTGGATTATGATAAATGGTGTGTTTACTCCTAAACAGAGAAAAGCATTAAAATATTGCTGCCTGAAGGAGACCGGGTTAGTCGAAACGTGTTGCTGTGAACTATTCTGAGTGCTCAAGCAGTAAGACTGTCGGTGTTGAGCACTGCTTTGTGCCATTCTATAATAAACAGAAGTCTCTGATTATTCACGCAGTGGCTGCTCACAGGGCTGTCCATTGTTGGCCAATATTTTTTCAGTTGCTTTGCAGTCAGGCTAAATAGAGGCAGACTTCAAAACCCAGAGATGAAGCATCGCGTCCACGACAGCCGGGTTCCATAACCAATGCAAAATAATTAAAATGAACCTTTTTCACATTCATTAAAAAAAACATAGATCCAGCAATATTGTGAGCCAGAGCATTCAGTCACCAGGCCCTGCCCTCGTTCCCATTCGCTCCCAGCACCGCAGGGATGTCTGTCCCAGGGCAGGGTCGTTTTGCACGCCCACGGAGGACCCCGGGACCTCAGGGCCGCCCTGGCTCTTCAGGTAATGAATCCGCGGTGGCCCCATGGCGAGCACAAACAGCAGGTGTGCTGTAAGCTGAGACCTGTACACAGGCACACCGGGGGGCCCCACCGGCACAGAGCCGCGCCTTCTAATTAAAAAAACACAACTGTGGCTTAATGAGACTGGTGAGAAGCCGCACTGTAACAGTACTCTGAACTGCGTAATCGTTATAAGGCCGTGTGTCCCTCAAAATCCTCTCTGCTCCTATCACACTTGTACGGACATGTATACGGACACCCCCACATTTGTCCGTGCATACACGCACACACACACACACACACACACACTCACTCACACTCTCACACACACATACATACATACACACACACACGCACACCTTGCCCTTGGTTTCTGTCACATATAATGTCACATCCTTCTTCCCGTTAAGATACAAAATTAAAATGATTAGTAAATATCAGTTTTAGAACCCAACCTCATGGCAACAAATTCACTTCACATTCATGTTAAAAAACTAAAATAAAACATACACAGTAAAAAAGAAAAAAAGACAAAGGCTTTGCCGGACCAAATTAATTTAATGGTAACTTGACCCCAGTAGTGCAAAAGTAGTGCTTTGTTTGCTTTGGTGGCTTATGTAATAAGAAGGATCTACATATTGAACTGTCGACATGCCCTTTCTGTCATTTATAAAGCGATACTGATTCAAGGGAATGTACTGTAGTGCTTGTCTACTGTTGCTCTCAGGGAATTAATGAGAGATATGTCACTCAATTTTCTGTCACCTCTTTTAAAAGTAAAGCTTCACAATTGTATATTTAGCTATGAAAGGGAGGCTGCAGGAAGGTGAAGACGACAGAGGAACAGTAAAGCAGGTCCACTGATTGCTTTGTGTCAGTGTTTTTCTCATTGTGCCTCTGTCTCCTTCTCTGGGGACCCCTCCTGTCCCCGGGACCCCAAACCAGTATCTAGAGAGCTATCGCTGTTGGTTGGGGACGAGACGATCTCTTCGCCTTCCACCGGAGTCTTCTCTTCCCCTCGCTCCTCCCCCTCCACCTTTTCCCTGTGGAGCACGAGCAGAGGGGTGTGGCAGCCCTCGATTTCTGCCTTGTTGTCGAAACCACGGAAGTTGTCCTTGGCCCCCGCGATGTACCTCCCCAGGATGGTCGCGCCCTCGCTCTGGCGCGCGGTGTTCTGCAGCACGGTCTGGTGGATGTCCTTCATCTCGGAGTGCAGCCTCCTCACCACTTTGTTCAGCTCCGTGATCCGATTCCCCACGTCTGTGGATAATTAAACGGGCCAGCGCTCATATGGAAACATGTCCAGCTTGCATTAAATACATTAAACATAATAATAATAATAATAATAATAATGATAATAATTGTAAAAAGGCAACATTCTTTGATACTGAAATGTAAAGATGCCCAAATCTGGTTTGTGTAATGAGAGATTAGATAAATAATTAGTCAAAGCCTTAACTCAGTTCTAGCTCATGGTTGGAGTATGGTATATATGGGTATAGTAAATCATGCCTCGCTCTGCACCTGAACGTCAGTCCTACCTTTGCGCTTAGTCTCCTCGAACTCCCGCCGCGCGGTTTCAATGTACCGCTGGACCAGGGCCTTGATTACCTGCAGCCGGTATGGCACACGGCTCTCCCCGCCGCCCCCGCTGTCATTCGGCATTGAGTTAGTAAAGGAAAGCGGTACACATGCATCAAAATGTAAAACTTTTCAAAATGGTACACACTTTAGCATCAAAATGTAAAACATAACACATCCGTATAGCGGCAGGCCCACTGTAATTGGCACTTTCATTTTTTATCATCTGATAATGCTTTGATTTACTTCGTCTGGTGATGATCCATATGGAACAGAGCATTAAAAGTGTGTTGAATGAGCTAAATAGTGTGCCCCTATATTTGTGACAGCCAAACCAAGTTCTATTTGTGTTTGTGTTAAATATTCACACACACAAAAAAAAAAAAAATGTTGCTGTTTATTTACCATGGAGGCGATGGGAGGATAGTCTGGGGTTTTGTTGAATTTGCAGCAGCAGCAAAGCTTCCGGAAAAGGCCCCTGAAAAATCAACATCATTACAACATGTAGCAGCTAGCCATTCTGGAAATTAATAATGTTGCATTATTAACTATGTTAACAATGTTGATAGTGTGTTGGGGTGGCTGGTTACTGGACATTGTAACAACAAGGGTTTCAATAAATGGTGTGTTTAAATACTAACTCATAGCTACAGAATGACACATGTCATGCTGACCGGCACACACAGATGAGCGGTATGCTCAACGGGTTCAGCGTACCGTAGCAGGTAGAACAAGGCCTTGGGCGAGGGGATGATGTTGAAAGGAGCGGGCATAGTGAGACCTTCCCGGAAGTAGCTCAGGTAGAGCTTTGAGCGGGCAAACTTCCACTCCACGTCGGCATCATCCTGGGAAGGGAGGCAAAGAAGTGCTTGAAACCAAAATGGCAGAGAATTTGGCGCAGGGCTCGCCCTAGCTGCTGCGCACTGTTCCAAGATGCAAGGTGAGATGCAGAGACACGTCTGTGTCAAGCGTGTCGAGATATAGACGGCATCCCCGTGGCTGAGGGTGCATTTGATAACTGCAGTGTTCCGGAATGCTGCTTTGGGCAGTTCACACCTCAGAAGCCACTCGCGACACGTGGGGACGACCTTTGATAGAAGTTTTATTTGGCTGCATATGTGCGTCCCACTGTGTTGGCTACCGTGATGGCGGCTGCCCCTCGCGGGAAGCGTCTGTTTTAGATAATTGAAACTGAGCCAAAGAAACCACTAGTGGCGTATAAAACACAGCATTATAAATGTATATACTTACATACTTAGCAGTGATGGAGGGCATTAACAAATGTTTCTTTATATGCTGTGTCAATAGTTGCATTACATGTCAAATTAAATTGTAGCTTCACAGCGGTTAGATCCTATATTATGTAGATCCTACATTATATCTTATATTACTAATGCTTATGTAGCTCATATATTATATGAATTAGTCAGTATCCGTTGACTCCATTATTGACTAATGCAGATACTAATGGGGATGTTTCTGCAACTGGATGTTAAATTAAGCGCTGAAGCATTTTTTTGTGCTTTAGAACACTTTTTTGCAACTGTTTCATATAGTGATTGCAGTACTGGCTCCGTATTCAGTCCCCGGAAGGAAATCCCCCACCCGGAGGGTTTGAGGCACCCCCGCACAGGGACGTCTCCCCCTCTTGTCCGTCCTGACCGACGTCCCGAGGTGAAAGTAATGCTCTCTGACAGATCTCCCTCACCTCGATCTTCTGGAAGGAATTGGTGATCATGGCGACAAGCATGTTTAGCAGCACGATGACAATGACCAAGGTGAAGATCCCATACAGCATCCTGCCTACGAACTCAGCCAACATGAAGTCTGACATGTCCACATAGCCCTGGTTAGCCACGCCAAACATGGTCCAGAAGAGGAAGTGGAATGTTTCATTGAACCTTAAATTTGGAGACAGGAAGGAGTAAATTTACACATGCATTGTGTTAACCCCCCAAAAAAAAACCATTCAGTTTTGTCCTGATTTGATTGAAAAGGAAATGGCTCAATGGGTAAAGGTTTAGGCTGGGCTCTACAGCCTATATCTGGAGTAGGCAACCCTGATCATGGTGTGGCGGTTCTGGTTTTTGCTCCATCTGAGCTTGACTACATGATTTGATTATTAAGGGTCTGAGCCTGAACTTTCAAAGTCTGAATGGTGAAACGTTGAGTACCTCCAACACATGGTCAACTGCCTTCATTAAGCCTAACAATTTGTCCAATTATGTAATTAGGGGTTAGAATGGAGAATAAACCAGAAACATCTCTGGCACTACAGGACCAGGGTTGTCCACCCCTGAATGGTGCAGGCGCGAGCATTGGGCTGTGTCATCAGCCCACATTGACCATCACATTAATTGGCTTCTTCCCACGAGAGGTATGGTGGGTTTGACTCTGCCAGGGTTCCCCTTGTTACCCCTGCATTAATTCCTCCCCATGACAGGCACTCAACAGGCACCTCCAGGCTTGCATTTGTCGTCAGTAGGATTTCTGATTTCTGCTCTATCATCTGTAGTGCTGTGTGCCCTGTAGTCTGGACAATAGTCACTTGCTCACAGGCCTGTGCATGAAAGGAGTGCACACGCTCCAGCTGCAGTGCTGCTTGCACAGTCACGGGAGGCACAGTGGTGATTCAAGAGCAACTTGAAGTTAGCGGTTAGTAAATTGCTAAATTAGCTACTGAAGTACTGTAGAGTATATGACTCTCCATACCACCAATAAAGTGCTCGTCAACAAGGAACAGGAAAAAACTGTCGTACTTTCCAAGACGCGGAGAGATGACGTAGGGCACGTAGATGTTATTAACTCCACAGAGGAAGGCCGTTCCTATGATCATCAAGATGAACAGAAACCTAGAGGAAAAGGTGGAGAGGTGACATATTCAGGACGAATGACCACTGATCAAACAGAACAGGGCATTCCCAAAGCACATAATCAGGCAGACAGGGCTAGGTCAATTTGACACATTTCACTGCCTAAACCAAAATGTAATGTAATGTAGTCCAATGTGGCCTTCGTGCTGCCCTCTAGTGGCCGTACCTCATCATGTCATCGATCATCTTCCCGATGGATATCTGCAGGGTCCCCAGGGACTCGTGGGCCGGCAGGATGTAAGCCAGGCGGGTGAAACTCAGCATGCTGGTCACTGCAAACAGCACCTCTGAAATGAACTGAGGATCCTCCTGCCACCAGTCCTGCCTCTCTGCAAAGGCCCAGAACACGGCAGACAGTGTCGTCACAGGGTGCCGGGAGGTAAACGCCAAAACAAGGTGTTCGGGGGGGAAAAAAACATGACAGCCAATGTGACAAACAGCTTTGTGAAGGAAAGGCCTTCAACACTTCAACGAAAAAGTCACAAGTCCGTGAGGGGAAACAGTGAACGCAGTCAGACTTGGATTCAGTCAACATTCAATCCTTAACTTTGACTCATGAATAAATGCGTTCATTCATTTGTTTCAGTGTTTGTTTTTCCTTCACCGACACAGTTTAGCATGCGAAGCAATTGCCAAAATTAGCTTGCCAAAAAAAAAGCACTTAAAATTAATGGTAAGTTAAGGACAAATTGTTTATTGAATACAAGTCCTAAGAGTTGACAGGGCCTCTGACCTGTCTGCGTGAAGTAGGTACACTCCTCTACCGGGCCCGGTGCCTGGCAGAGGATGTAACCCTTGAGCATGATCAGAATGCGCAAGGCGAACGAGGCCAGGTACATGCTTAGAACCATCATGTCCACAATGTTCCACCAGTCCAGGAAGTAGCTTCTCAGGCCCTCGATCCACACCTCCTTACACTCAAACCAGAAGAAACCTGGAGGATTGGGAGAGTGTAGATCCAATTCTGATGCACAATTTTGCTGTTCTAAAATGTTTATGGTTAACAGTCCACAAAATGTAAAAGAAATGATACGAGGCAGCTGAAATCAAAGTAGTTGGACCCGATAATTGGTAATTCATTTTTAATCGGGTGTGCCCAGCAATAGCTATAATTGAGCTATTCAAGAGGTCAACAGTCTGTCATCTCCTTCTGCTTCTATTTCTCTCTTTCTCGCTGAGAAGACCTGTTACATGCTCCACAAAACGCACCTCATAACGATACACAGAAATGCACCCGAGAATTGTTACCCCACAGTGTCAAGGTCTGCGAATCCAGGGGAGGACGTCAGCTCGACCTACCGGCCACCCAGACCATGTGGAGAGAGCTGTGGAGGATGTTCTGCTTGCGTGAGGCGAAGTTGTGGCGATAGATCTCCATGGTGATGGACTCGCCCAGCAGGGTGATCAGGAACCACATGTAGGAGGCTGAGTGCAGCAGGAACTTGATCACTGGGATCTTCAGGGTTTTGCCAATCTGTAAAAAAATGATTTGTGGGACCCCACTCAAAAGTCCAGTGGAGTTCAAGGAGGCCAGTGCAGTGATGGCATGGCAACAGTTGCCATTCTCCAACGTGGAGGAAAATGTAATATATACGTAATACGTAGGGAATACGTAATCAAAACCGGGTAAAAAAAAAAGAAAGAACAAAATAGAAAACAGCCGGCTGGAATAGAGTGAAATAGAATATCGTTAAGCGGAACTTTATTCGTTCCTAATCTCACCTTGGACTTGGGAGCTATCCAGTAAATCAGACAGAGGAAAGGCATAGCCAGGAAGATCCCCAGGGACACCAGCAGCTTCCAGGCCGTCCTGCTGCCCCTCCAGCCGGAGAGATTGCCGCACCAAATGGAGGACAGCACTTGCTGGCAGATGGGGTGAGTCACAAACTTGGAGGAGGAGAGAGAAGATTACAGCACCGAGTGCCTGATGAGAATAATTTCCCCACAGTGCCATGCAATTTTACTCAGAGCCCATTTAACACAGCTGGAGTACTTCCTCTAGTGTCGCGCTCATGGGCATGCTATCGGTATATCAATGAGAGAGAGAGAACGCACACACGAAGTAATGAGGCGCAGGCCATTGGATGAAGCAGACGAGAGACATGAATTGAGGCGGCACACTTTTTGTTAACTTCAAAACTACATTTATTAATGAAGAGCCCATGGTTTGGCACCTCCTTCGTGCTTTCATCAGGGATTGTGACCCAGGGATCGACCCTGACAAAGGCATGGAAGTGCTGAAATATTGGCTCTTTATTAATGTAGTTTAAGAGCATGCAACCTCAATTTCTGTAATCGGTGTCCCAGCTCTGATTTAATACCCATGATGCCTGGGACAGTCCAGTGCTCTCCGCATTGTTACGCAGGTAACGCCACCTGTTTCTGGTTGTAGTTGATGGCTAGGCGGAGGCGCGACAGGTTTGGGATTCCCTCCTCGAAGGCCTGCTCATCCAGCTCTTCCTCGCTGTCCTCGCCACAGTTGTTCAGGATGGTGGTCACCTCGCTTTGGTTCCGGCACATTCCCAGCAGCTCCACAGCAAACTCCTGGCACAGCTCCTCCAAGCCCAGGTACTGGGGCTAAGAGAGACAGCCGCACAGAGACAGGCTGTTACGACCAGCCCCTGGCCAGTTGCAACATAAAAGAGAGCACAGAAAGTTGGTGCAATTCAAAAATGTTTTTAATTAAAGGAACCTAATAAATAGGGAAAAAAGAACAAGTAGCGTAGCCAGACTGCAGGTTGCCCTCTGAATGGAGAGAGAGAGAGAGAGCAAACCCAATGCCAAGTGCTCGGGGAAATGGGAATGGGAATATTCCAACTGTGTGAAAGGGAAGCCCTCCCTGTGTGTGGTGAACATTTTACATTTTTACATTTTAAGCATTTAGCAGATGCTCTTATCCAAAGCGACTTACAAGATGTGCATAAATACATGGTAGGAACAATCATAGTTCGCGCAAGAGTTCGCGTGAAGGGAATCTTTATTATTATTTTAAAAATTTAATTTTTGACCTTTTCCCATCTGTCTCCCAATTTAGTAATCAATTATAGCCTCTATTTCTTTTGATTCACCCTTGATTCACCCCCACAAACTCGCCACCCGTCACTATGGGACAAACTAATTCCCTGAGGTCGGCAATGATCCGCCTCCTCCGAGGCAGAACTCGCCCACCTACTTTCTGGAGACACCCTTTGCACTTCTCGGCGAACTCGTGCCAGCTCACCCTCCTCCTGGGGCGAAAAACCAACCAACCAAACTAATCTCTCGGCCAGGGCCGGTCTGGCACAGCTGGGCTTCGACTCGTGGCTGTAATAGGCAGCTTGCATTCGCAAATCGAATGCTTAGACCGCTACGCTATCCGAGGCCACCAGATATTCTTAAAACTCAGAGCTCTAGCATGGCATTTAAGGATGGCATGGGGGAAGAGGACATCGACCTGGTGGTCTTTGCTGGTGGTTACAGCTTTCTTTGCCCTTCCTTTCCTCGTCTGTGCTCAACATCACAGAAAACAAGGTCCCACTTTACAAGTATATGTACCCTTCTGGCCTTGAGCGCCCCACACTGGCCATCATCGGTCTGCTCCAGCCACTGGGTGCCATCATGTCTGTATCAGAGATGCCGTCAATCCGCCAACGTTTTGAAAATCGGCAATTGGCAATACAATGGTCCTCTAGTGGACACTTGAGGTAAGGCAGTGGAAGTAAGGACCAGCTATTAATTAAGAGGCAAAATAGTTGCACCAGCAGGTCACTTTAGCACCGACGGCTGTTGCTGAAGATGATGCGATAGATGCTTTGCTTGCTGGGAAATTACCAATCTACATGTTGTTACTCATATGAAGGAAAAATATGTCCAACACTGTTACCAAAACTCCAATACATGTCTCAGAGAATCCTATTAATACTAATGTTGTTAGCAATACCGCTCAGAACATGGCTCAGAGAATTCTCATGTTAATACTGATATTGTTAGCAATACCGCTCGGTATACGAATACCCTCCCCTCTGACCTTGAACTCGGGCTCCTTCTTGGAGAGCTTGCGGAGTTCGCGGCTGAGGCGGAAGGCGGAGAGCATGGCATCCTCGGAGGTGATGGACAGGTAGGCGCGGCTGGCGATGCCCCGGTACGTGTTGATGCGGGAGAGCGAGAACTTGAGCAGGTCATACTGGCGCCCGTTGCGGCACTCCAGGCAGGTGCAGGAGATGGTGTGCGGCCAGGGGATGTCGTGGCCCTTCCTGGTCAGCATGGTGACGATCTCGTACAGGTCCTTCTGGCAGGCCAGGGTCAGCGGGGTCACGCCGGGCGCGAACTGCGAGTTGTCGATGGAGTGGTCAAAGATGGCCAGCGAGAAGGAGCGCACGTCCACCTTGTTGTTGCCCACGCCCTTCTCCTGGTCCAGCCGGTCCAGCAGCCGCTTCACCACGCGCGGCTGGTTGGTGTCCACGGCGACCAGTAGGGCCTCGTGGATCTGGCGGAAGTCGAACTTGGCGCTCTGCAGCAGGGTGGCCATGGTGTCCTCGTTGCCCAGCCGGATGGCCAGGTTCAGGGCCTCCCTCCACAGCCGGTCCTCCGAGTCGTCCAGCTGCCGGAGGATTCCGTCCGCCGTGGTGAGCAGCCGGCTCACCAGCGCCGCACTCCCCTCCTGTATGGCACCGATCAGCTCCGGCGGAAAGCGCATCTTCTTGTTCATGATCTCCCGCCATTGCTCTGGCTGCAGTTGAAGGAGCAAGGGTTTAGTTTAGTAGGGTTTTGTATCTCAATCTGAATCAATATAGGTATATGTAGCAACAAGTTAAGTGAAAAGGCATGTATGTATTTTTTGCGCTGTTAAAATGCTCGATTTGCCTTGCTTGCCTAAATCCTTAATAATAATTAATAATTAATAATTAAATTCAAAACTAGCTACTATAATATGCCTGAGTCTATTGTACCATGCTACATGGTTTACAGAGCTTCTTAATATATTTATTATAATTATTGCCTTTGATTCTGAGCTCATTATGTAACCTTTTGATAAATATATTAGATTTGTTCCATCTATTATGTAATTACTCTGTTACATAAGAGCATTATATAGATTCCTGCTGTTTGTTGTTGGTTTTATGCAAACAAAGATAACTGAAAATACCAAATAAATGTTTGAATAATGCTTAAAAATATTGTAGCTGTTATGATATATTTTCATTGCCAGAGGTTGAAAAAGAGTGTATAAATTAGCTCTATTCCCACCAACCAGATGAAATCATTCTTACCGTAAGGTTTTCCATGTTTGTCAGCCAAGCAGGAAGAATCTCTAAATGCAAAGACGTTTCCCCCCTCACACAGGTCTGATCTCACATCATGATCAGAGGTTCACAGTCCTGGGTTTTAAAAAAAAGAAGGAACGTGAGAGGATTTGCAGCGGCAAAAGGGTCACCAAAACCCAATGGAAGGCACACGGTGAATGATTCCTGTTTTAAGTCAAAGAGAAGAGATGTGGAACGCTGGCTCCACTGGCTCCATTCATCTGCTTCTGCAAATACGGCTTGCAAAAACACCAATAACAGAAACGTCCCCACAGGAATAGTCCAATTAAGGCGCAACAGTTTTTTGTACCTCATTAAGGGCATTAATGAGGTACGGAACTCCTGTTAACCGCCTGTTCTTTTTTTGTTCCTTGGTCCCACCATCTCATTAGTTCATGTTTTTTAAGAATAAACACAGTTTTTTACAAACTGCCCACAAACTGTGGCCGGTGCCACTGTAATAGCCTCAAAGAGTAGCTGGAGATTTTCAAACTGAGAAAAGAAGGAAACAGGATCCTGCTCTTTCCATATTTTTCTCCATACCGATTAGTCCTGCAGTTCCACTAAATTCCACTAGGTGGGGAACAAAGTCTGTCCTGCGACTGGCACCCTTCTTTTTCCTTTAGCCTTGGTCTTCACACTTGATCAGTTATCTTTTAAAACATACATTTGAAAGGGAATTCGAGGAAGAAGAAAACAGCCGTTGTTACTGTTTGTGACAATGTGTGTATGAGAAAAAAAACCCTGAAATTCATAGGCATTGGTAGTGATGTCACCCCATTCCTTTTGAATGTAAAATGTACTTTAAAATGACAGTATTTCATCCAATATCATTCAGTACAATTGAATGTGTCTTCTGTCTCTTCTCGGCCTGAGCATAGATGTATGCTCTCTTCAGTTTGTGATGTGATCAGTGTTCGGAAAACAAAATGGCTGCCACGCATCAACAGCGCTGCACATTGGTCGTAACTAAGTTCGAAATACACCCCCTTCTTTGTTGTAAAGCACATAAGATCCACGAAAGACCCGATACAAATCATATTTGTTCCTTATGTGGGTGGTTATGTTTTATTTATTTATTTACTTGGATTCACCCCCCTCCCCCCCCTTTCCCTATTGTTGGAATCGGCAATTGATCTGTTCTCTCCTGCATCTGCAGCTGAGCGCATGGACTCCTCCAGTGCACTTTTGCTTTGAACCAGTGACTGTAATCCACACTGCAATTAAGCCACACAGAGTACTGCAGCAGAACTAGTGTTGGAATGAGGAGAGCCACACCACACACTGAAGACAGCTGGTCCTCACGCTACAAAGGCAGGTGGAGTTGCTGGTTACCTCTTTTGTTTCAGATTTTTTTCACCATTTTTCTTTAGTGGGCAATTACACCGCAATTTTGATTTCCCACTCCCACAAACTCGCCACCGGCCTCTGCGGGACAAGCCGCTACCCCGAGGCTGGCAATGAACTGCTTCTTCCAAGATGGAACTCACCTATTATTTTGTCTACAGGGAAGTCCTCCACGCTCCTCAGCAAGCTCGTGCTGGCTCACCTTCCCCCTGAGACGGACAGCCAAATGGCGCCCCTGATTGGGGCTCCCCACCAGGGCCAGTCTGTCACAGTTGGGTTTTGAACTGCGACCATGATAGGCAGCTCACACTCGTAAAGCACCAGTCAAAACAAGTGTGTTAGACTCATATGCTATCCGAGGCCCCCTGCATGTTACCTCTTAGTTTAGTGAGATTCTCAGGGAACCTGATGAAGACCATGCAGGTTGATATCACTGGGGGGGCATTGAAACGTACAGAGGTACTTTCTTTGCCCTCCCTTGTTTTTTCAGTTTCCCATCGGGCCACAGGTAAT
Source organism: Aldrovandia affinis (assembly GCA_029706075.1). Taxonomy (NCBI): domain Eukaryota; kingdom Metazoa; phylum Chordata; class Actinopteri; order Notacanthiformes; family Halosauridae; genus Aldrovandia; species Aldrovandia affinis. The sequence goes on from JAINUG010000149.1 coordinate 149,973, forward strand.
GCATTGGACATGGCCATTGTTTAGTGGTATAAAAAATTGATTTAAAAGTATGGTCACAAAGCATGGCCAGGTTGTGAAATTTTAATGTGCGCCTCATTGGTCATGATGTGTGAAGACACAAAATAATTTGATGTCGCTCAAAACGGGAGATGTGAGAGACTAATAAAAAATGTTTTACTGTAGTGTTTCTACTTTCATTTCCTTTCAAGTAATCGTAGAGCTATTCCTGCTGTTAGTAACACAACAGCTAAGCTCAAGCCACACAAGCACCCACACAACACACCTGTTCACTGCTGTATGGGTCCCAGTATCAGCCCCAGTGTGGAGTGAGCTTAAACATTGACATCAACACTAAATAAACCAAGGCTCATCCTGTTACTGCACTTTTTTCGTTTGTGGATGAGACCGCACCAGTGCTGACCATGGGGAGTAGCATTTGCATTGTGACGCGTAATTAGCTGCACATGAAGTGTCCTTCCTCCGACTCGTGTCTGTGCGAGCTCGTGTCTAGTACTAGTACAAGTACTAACTCCACAGGGTGTAGACTTCCAATCAATCCAAGTTATTATATATTTTTTTATTAATGTTCTGACATTTTTAGAAATTTTTCCCCCCACTTGGAAGTTGCAAGGTAAAATGTGGAAATAAAGGTGGAAAAATGATTTAATGTGTTTTAATTTCAGCCTGTACAGCAACAAAAAATTACATTTTTGAGACAGGGTGTAGACTTTAAGGGGCACTGTACATACCTCCCTCCAGCAGAAGCGCTCTTGCTCTCTTCTCCTTGTAAGAATCTGATGAGGCCCTTGGTTGCTAGGAGAATCGAATGCTCCGACTCTTTACAGGAGTTTTAGCAGATCAGGTGACCCTGATAAGTGAAACGTTGTTTTGGGCTTAGGTTTTTTTTTCAAGCAGGGTTACGTGGCGTTGCTTGCGTGTTGTTCAGTCACATGTTCAAGTTGTGTTCGGTAATCTATAGTGGTGATTCAAGTAAGCACAAGGTTCCATGGAATCATATTCTTTAAAAAGAATTGTTGCAAAATTCACCAAAATTACTGTTTCCTCTTTTTGTTTCCCAGAATGTGGGGTGGAGTGTTTCCTTTCCCCAGAAAGTAAATGAGGGATACAAAGTGTATTGAAAGCAGGTGCTTCCACGCAGGTGTGGTTCCTGAATGAATTAAGCAAGCATTTATATCCTGATGGGAGTTGTCTCTTCTAGGATGACAATTCCTCCATCCACAGGGCACAGGTGGTCACTAGAGTGGTTTGATAACCATGAAAACAATGTTAACCATCATGCTATTGCCATGGAAGGATGGTGCTGTATCCGTCCAATAGAGTTCCAGACACTTGTAGAATCTATGTCAAGGTGCATTGAAGATGTTCTGGCAAATCGTGGTGGCCCAACGCCCAATTAAGACACATTATCTTGGTATTTCCTTTATTTTGGCAGCTACCTGCATCTGTCAATACATATCTCAGTATTATATTTAATCCGTGCTGTGGGCAGACAGCCGTTGCTGGTGAAAATATCAGAAGAGAGAATCCTAAAAAAACCCACAGACAAATTAAAAAAAAGGTGCACTGCAGAGCACAATGAAGCACGGGCACGTTTCTCATGACTATGGGCATGCGTATTTCACCACCTCTGTCAGGAACTTGAAATTCCGTCCTCCAACACCAAGAGGTTGACGGAGCACTTTCTGACACTACTTGTTAAGCGATCAACGCATTACGATCTCAAGTAGTCATTCAATTACAACAAATGAGGTTTGTATTTCAGTGTAGTAGACTAGTCAGCAGTTGGTGCTGCACACACCCATAATTAATCATACTGATTGATTTGTAAGTAGGCTACTGCTGGAGCAAAGAAACTAAAATGTTGAAATTTATGTGCAGATATTTTTAGACTGCACAAACTTTTGAAAGCAAAAGGAAAATATTTGTATTGACAGAATAAAGGCAAAATAAAAATATAAAGAACAAAGTTGTTATATATGGTTATATTTTGTTTTTTAAATTCAGTTAAGGGAGCACAATATTTTATATTTTGGTGTTCAATTTTATTATTGTCAGATAATTTGTTGTTTCCTCTTTCATGACTTGTCGTAGGGGTGTAAAAACATGTCCATAAGAGGAAACACTCAACAACGTCAATTTGTAGACTTGCGCCCTTGCACCAACACTCAGATTGACGCTTAAATGTATAATTGGTCATGTTCATTTCAGTAATTGCCACTAATTACTGAAAATAGAGTGCCTACAGCAATGCCTTGAGGATCAGAAAGGAACTGCAGCACCTTCTTGAGAGAGGTGGTGAAAAACGCATGCCAGATTAGTCTGGTATATGTGGAAGGGGCATGTAAATTGGCTACAGATCAAAAACACAATTTAATCATTGCTTTAGGTTTATAAAAAAACAACAAAAAAAACAGGTGTGCTCACTTCACTTTCAGTTATCGTTTAAATTGAACGACCATTATGACCAACTGTGAATGCGCACGCATTTTAGGGAGAACGCATTTTTTTAAGCAAACGATAGGTGACACCTTTGAAACACAAAGGCACATTTATGTGTGATCTTTGCATTACAATACGGATGACACATGATCCTATTTGTGCGACTATCATTGTCACTGTGCTGCGGTCACTTTTTATTTCCCCTTGTGTCATAATGAGGCCTAGCATTATGTAGTCCACCAGTGGGTGGGGTTTCTGACGTTTGGTGGCTTTGTGGTTGTCTCAGGTTTTGTTGACATTTCCATAGCAGTCCTACGAATGAAGAAGCACAAGGATTTTCGACGTTATTATCATGGAGGAATATAACCTGTTTCTGCACATTTATTTGTTATACTCGTGTATATTTCATGAGTTGGTGTGCAGAAAGCTCACTTCAAAGAGTGACTGGGGGGGATTTCCTTCTTCTGTTGATCTGCCACTGGCTCGGGAATACACATTTCACATACCACACATTTTATATAGACTTTCTCGCTCACTGAATAACAAAGTAGTAAACCTTAAGAGAGGAAATCTTCTGTAAAATAAACAAAAAAAGTATAATCATTTAAATTTGAAGCTTTACTTCAAGATAGAAGTACAGCTTGTTTGCAACCCCCATAGGCTTCTGCATATGAGGCAGGTGCATTGTGGGTAACTCCCCCAGCCTGTGGACAGGAAGATGGCATCTTTAAGGAGGTAGAATACCTTTGAGCATGTTTCATTGTGATAGTGCTACTGTGTTGTGTTACATTTACATTTACATTTTAAGCATTTAGCAGACGCTCTTCTCCAGAGCGACTTACGAGATGTGCATTAATACATGGTAGGAACAATCATAGTTTGCGCACGAGATCAGTGCAGTAATACAGAAATAGACATCGTTGTAGGCAGCTGCATACCATACCTGTAACACTGGGAAGGAAAAGGTTAGTAATTTTTTTACATTTTTATTATTAAATGAGAAGGCAGGGATACATATACAAGAAGTGTTGAGCAAGTCGGCAGTGGTGATGACAATTGGCTAGATGTACAGAATTCAGTGGTAGTGGAGTCTGAAAAGGTGGGTTTTGAGTCTCTTGCGGAAGATTGCAAGTGATTCCGCGGTCCTGACCGATTGTGGAAGGTCATTCAGGACAGAGAAGAGGCGAGACCGCGAGGAGCAGCTGCCGGGCGCCCGGAGGGATGGGACAGTCAGTTTGACAGACAGACATCCCTTTGTGATCAAGTTCCCCCGAGTCTGGCCATCCCTCTGTCTATAACTGAAATAGGCTGAAATGGAAATACATAAATATTCCATATTCTTTATTAAGCTTATTCCATAATTTTCCAGAAGTTGGGCAATGGCAATGTATTGCCCTCTTTTGTACTGTTGCACTGTGCAGTTTCATATTAGCATGGTTCTTGAACTGTTTTGAAAGTTTTTTGTATCATCATATATAATCGGTACCAGACGATAAATACATTTTTAAAATGTATAAGTGGTATATTTTGTAGCAGAATGATGGGTAAAATGATCCAGTAACATTACTATCGCAATATATGGCACATTCTGGTCTAACATTGTGGCATAATATTGAGGAACAAGGATTGCACCTTTGCATATCTGCTGATAGTTTGATTGATAGCTCTACTGTTTCATAACCCATACAGAGATACCTAAAAGATCCACCATACAGGCATTCCATCTGTCAATCAATTGAATAATATATATATATATCACTCATGCTGACAGAATGTCCAGAAATGCCCAACTCTTCATCACATCCCAAATGTTTTATGAAAGCATATTTGTATCCTGGCTTGTCACAATGCGGGAAAAAACAGGCACCATACTACTATTGAGAATTTATATTGATAGATTTAATTATCTGTGGCGATGTTTAAAATCATGCCAGGTAGCCTTTCAAGAGTAAATAATTGTTAAATGGCTCCCATGGAAAGGCATTCTGTGAAATGCTCAGCTAAGCTGGGGTCTGAACTGAGACTAGCGAATACAGCCCCCAGGGTAAAGTTAGGTTAGCCCTGGACTAATATAGGGGGAGGTCTTTCTCCTAATGTGAGAAAGAATTGGTTCACTTCTCTATCTTGAGGGTTTAGATGAGCAAAGGGAAACCCTTCAGATTCTTCCCTGAAAGGGATAGCTAAGATTCTGAGGGGAATAGAAAGTTGTGATTTCCACATTATTGTTACAGCGAACACAAGGTGGTTTGGCCTCTTCAGCACGCCAGTTGCGGTAATTGTGTTTTGTTGTCTCCATTGGGACTGTAACTGCAGCGCTCTTCTTTCTCACCACAAGCTACTCACACTTCACCTCTTCTGTACGAAGCCATCTGGCAATTTTTCAGTTTTTAGTAGTTTTTTTAACTTCCTGTTGTGAAATATATAAAGGCTTGTAGTGCACTGCACCTGTCTAACCGCACAGAAGAATTATGTAATGCAGAACGGATCTACTTAATTATGCATCGGTGAAGTGGATGTCTTGTATAAAAAAATGGTAAAGCCAGTATTTTACAATTATTCTGTGAATGTATCACATCATTCTTTTACCCACTGCATCATTTATTATTGAGTTTAATTTACAGTTAAAGCACTTCCGTTTACGAAGGTTCTGTTGAAACATGTTGGGTTATCGTAGATGTGTGGGCAGCGCTCCTCAATTTTTATTTTTGTATTTTTTTAATGTTTCCCCCTTTTCCCAAATTGGAATGCACTACCTCACCTCAGCTGCCACACCACTTCTTTTCACACCACAGTCTGCAAGTTAAGACAGACATTAGTCAGAAGACGCTTCATGTGCAGGTTTATACCGACATATTGTAGGTGCCCGATTTGCCAGTGATGAGACACGGACCAGGCCAATAGAATCCCTTCCTCCTTTGGCAATGCTACTAGATGCTGGCCACGGTCGGCCCCAGGCATGGTCTGAATTCACTAGCAGCAGCCAGCTGGCAGCCCCCAGGGCTAACCTGAGAAAATATAAACGTTTTATCTCGTTGATTTGATCTTGGTTTTGTTGTTTTGGCTGATATTAAGAGCACTTTCCCATTCAATTTTATTCAAAACTTTTTTCCACATTTCCCGCAGCTTCCCTGGGAACTATATCTGTTGTAGTGTGAGGACTTTGATAGATTTTCTGCCAATGATGCTCTGTCACAGCTCTTTGACAGTGAAAATGATTTAAAGGACAATGTGTCTGAGGCTGAGGATAATGTTGTGGAGGACCCTGATTATCAGGCATCCTCCACTGCATCCCTTGGGGTTGACCCTCCTGTGGTCTCTCAACCACCAAGATAGCCTGTTGTCTCTCAGTCACCATGAGTGGACACGTTCACTTCCAAAAATGTATGTTCCCTCTTCCCACAGGGTAGACTTAGCACTGGTCATAAAAATGGTTCCAGGCCCCACCAGATATGCTGTCAGCCATGTCCAAGACATACAATCTGCATTTGAACTCTTCATATCACCATAGTTGTAAAAGGATATTCTTGAGATGACAAACATAGAGGGGAGGCAGGTATCTGGTGGCAATTGGAAAGAGTTGGATGTGACCGACTTGCAAGCCTACATTGGGTTTCTTATTTTGGCAGGAGTGTATAAGTAAAAAGGTGAAGCAAAAGCAGCCCTTTGGAATGTTGACACTGGTAGGGCAATATTTCCAGCCACGATGTTTCTGGAGACATTCTGTTTTATCTGACATCATACACTTTGATGACAGAGAAACAAGGCAGGGTTGGGATAAGACAGGAGCGTGACAAACTTGCAGCTATATGGGATGTATGGGACAAATGGGAGAAGACGGTGTCTTCCAAGAGCATCAACAGCTGCATCTGTTCTAAAGGAGATTCAAAAGGAGACACACACCAAAACTCCTCCAGTGGTTCCACCAACAGCCAGAAAATGTGGCAGCTGCCAGGTCTGCCCTAACAGAAATGACTAAGTCCAGCACCACATGTGTGAAAAGCAAGAAGAACATCTGCAAGGAGCACGCACACACACTCTCTCCACATCATGCCCACATGTGACACTGGGAGAGGTGGAGGGAGGAGTAGAGAGGGCTATGCCTCCCTTTTGGCTGCTGTCAGGTGTTCCTGTTCCCTCCCACTGCCTGGAGAGGACTATAGGGCCAGTGGCCCTCCCTCTCCCCCTCCTTCCCTCTCTTTCTCTTTCCCTCCCTCCCTTTCCCTCCCTCCTCCCTCTCCCTCCCTCCTCTCCCCCTCCCTCCCTCCCTCCCTCCCTCCCTCCCTCTCTTTCTCTCCCTCCCTCCCTCCCTCCCTCTCTTTCTCTCTCCCTCCCTCCCTCCCTCCCTCCCCCACTCCCCCACTCCCCCCCTCCCCCTCTCCCCCACTCCCTCCCTCCCTCCCTCTCTCTCTCACTCACCGATCGCAGGGCGACAGCTGACCATCTTCAACAGCCAGGCGGTGATCAGAATCGGTGGTCAGGACAGAGGGCGGCCGTTCCAGGGCCAAATCTCGGGGCTCTACTACAACAGGCTGCAGGTGCTGAAGCTGGCGGCCGAGGGGGACCCTAACATGTGGGCGGAGAGTAACCTGAGGCTGGTGGGGGACGTCCCGTCCGTCCTCGCCATGGAAACCACCACCTCTGCCACCGCACCGGGTGACATCTCCACCACCGTCATGGAGACCACCATCACCATGGCGACCACCACCACGTGCAAACAGAGCTCGCCCACCATGCGGGACAGCATCACACAGGTCAGAGGTCAGGGGTGGGGGAGGGGGGCGGCTGGAGCAGGGCATGGGGGTATTGGGGAGTGGCTTTCTGCCCCCACCTTCCTCTCCTACAGCAGGCTTTACCCACCCTGCTCTGCCCAGGTTGGGTGTATGTATATAACTATATATTGTGGTGTCCCTAGGGGTTGGGGCGACACTCACGGACCTTGCAGAGGGCGTAGGCAAGTTAAATAACCCGTAGGAGGCAGTAATATAAAGAAAACAATAATTTATTAAACTAATAATGGGTAATAATAATAATAAGTAATGAGATCAGAAAAAAAATATAAACAAAACAATAATTTATTAAACTAATAATCCAGCCAACCCTAAAAGGTTAATAATAATAATAATAAGTAATGAGAGAAATTCCATCATTTGTTGTTTTGTTTTTATGCCCAGAATCTCCCAAAAAATGACCGAAACAGCCATGGCAAAATGCTTGCAAACCTGAACAATAATGGGAGAAAATCCATCAATTGTTCACCAGGAAAAATCAGAATAGTATTTATTGGCATTTATACAGTTGAGTTTTTTCATGTATCAGAACAACATCTTGTGATTGATTTGGTCCTACTGCAAAACAGCGTACTACCTGAAAATTCAACTCTTTTCTCCATAGCTTAATAAATTGACAAACCCTTCAGAGTAGACTGGAGACACGGAGTGGAGTTTGTCCTAACTATTCCCCCAGACATTTAAAATTGAATAACATATAACAAAACAAAAAACAAAATCTTCATACATAAAAACAATAACAACAAATTAAAATTATTTGAAGTTCATTGTGAAGGTTATGGACACTCAAACTAGTTCTCTTTTCCCATGTGGCCTACAATGGTTTCCTGTTTCCCAAAGGGTATAAAAAGGAGGGCACCCTCTCGGAACGGACACTCGCACCTCTCCCTCTTGAAATACTGTGGTCAGCCATCATCATGTGCACGCACACTCACACCCATGACAAGACAAACTCTCCTGAAAGCATCAGACCTGCTCTTAAAAAAGTCTCTGCCCGGTTATTGACTTCTCACACAGACACCCAATCAGCCAATTGACTTCCATATAAATTGATGATTGACTACAAAAAAAAATCACTAAAAAGTTAAAGATACCACTTTCCACTGTTGTGTCAATTATTAGGAAGTTTAAGACCACTGGAACAGTGGCTAACCTGCCCCAGGTAGAGGACACAAGTCTATCTGCCCCACGTGTAGTGAGACAAATGGTTTGACAGGCAAAAAGAATGAAGTGGACACGTGTCTCCAGAGCTACTGTATCGTTCCACTTTTTAAAGAAAAGAGCACAGTGTCAGGGGGGAAATGCCTTTCTCTGAAGTCTCTCACACTCTTTGTGGGGTGCAGGTTTTTGTCTTCACAAGACAGTGTCCAGACAAACAAAACTAAGAAAAAGCAACAAATGCCTTTTTAATTTGTTTGTTGATCTTTGTTCACTGCTGAGGAAAAAGACTCGGTTGCGTCCAAAGCTCTTTTGCCCGTGTCCCAAATGAAATGGACACGTGTCTCCAGAGCTGTAGCATAATGGCACAGTGTCAGGGGAACTGGGCTTCCTGACACAAAGGTTGCAGGTTTCTTTTTACTTGAAAAACCCAGGTGGTGTTTTCATAATGGTTCGAACTGGGCCACACGTTGCAGGCCTTGAGTAAAGGTGTATAGCCTCAATTGCTTCGATAGATACTAACTGTATAAATGGATTATATATAAAGAAATGTAAACTGTGGAATGGATTTGTGGAATTGCTATGGATAAATGTCTACTGAATGTAAATATGTGTACACTGTAATATAAAATATATCACCATTTCATCGTTTACCCCTTTTAGTGGTGATAGAGCTTTGTCATGGACATAAATGTAATTGCGGTAAGAGAATAAACATACGCATTCAATAAAGGTCTTAGCGTAAGGTGCTGAATCAAAGTAGCATATTAAAATACACGTACTTATGCTCCAAAGATAAAGTAATAATTTTATACAGCTATGTGGCGGTTAATGTAATGTTAACTGCCACAACGTTAAATTGAATTAGCACTGAATTAACATTAAAACATTTTTAAATAAAGTTTTTATTCTTTCTTTTTACATAGAAAAAAAATAACAAATTTGTCCCCCCCGTTTTCTCCCAAATTGGTGGCCAATTGTACCCTCTATTGATTGAATTTCCCCTCCATGAGCCCGCCCCCTACAACTAGGGGACCAGCCACCACCCTGAGACCGTTAGTGAGGATGGCAACGAACCGTCTCCTTTGAGATGGAACTCATCGAGCTGTCGCCTGTTATTCCGATACACACTCACAGGGAAGCTTTCTGTGCATTTGATGAGCTCGTGCCAGCTTCCCTCATTTTTACATTTACATTTTCCCTCCCCCTGGGGCGACCAGCCAATCACCACCCCCAAGCGGGATTCACAGCCAGAGGCGGGCTGGCACAGCCGGGGATTGAACCCCTGCCGCAGTGGGCAACCTGCACTCCGACGTGAGTGCCTTTACCGGTTGCGCCATCTGGGGGCCCTATACTTTTATAAATGTAATTGCGGCCCAACCCAACTTTTTGGGGGGTTCAGAAGTGTACTACTGAAACATCACACACAGGTACAGTATACTGTAGATTACATTTCAATCCCATTGAAAATATCCTACCATAAGGTCTTTGCAGGGTTATTCTAAAATTGTACTATCATTGGTGAGAAGGATGGGTTAAGTATGTGTTAGCCCATGTTACCTGTGTGTTATGCCTGTGTGATACCTGAGACAGGTATGCTCTTTCCTCAGGAACCCCATCACTGGGTCACATCCTCATTGCTACCCTTGTGGGCTCCTTCTGTTTCCTGATCACTGAAGCGATTGCAGGTCTGTTTCATCCTCACTTTGGTCCCGGTTTCTTTAAAATGCATATTTTTCTGCAAAACAAGACAACAAGAAAATATGCGTTAACACTGACCAAGGACAAAATGTGTAGAGCATGTGCGGTTTCCTTCAGTCATGAGGTAAATCCAAAAACAAAGATTTTTCTTTAAGAAAGATCTAACTTTTTGCGACCGGGGTTCGATTCCACTGGTCACGCCAGCTTGGCTCTGGCCAGAAGTTCCACTAGGGGGCAGCAATTGGCTATCCGCCCCAGGGAGGGGGGACAGAAGCCGATACGAGCTCGCTGCGTATAAGAGTGACCCTGTGTGTGCCGAAGTTACAGTTGGCGGCTTGGAGGGTTCCAGCTCGCAGGAGGCGGTGCATCGTGTTTGTCAATTCCGGTCTCAGGATTACTGCAGCGAGCTCTCAATATGAGGGGGGATCATTGGTATGAGAAAGGAGAATTTAATTGCTCACTAAATTGGGAGAAAATGAGGGGAAAGCAGAAACAGAAAATCTAAATAAAAAATAAAAAGAAGAAAGATCTAACTTTAGATTTTTTTTTTTCTATGAACCTTTTGCCAGTTAGCAAAGTGTCCCATTTTTTCCAATTATTTCAGTAGAGACCATACAAGCGCCAACAGCACCAGTGTGGGGAACTAACAGCTGTTAGCTGTCATTAAGAAACATTTGCTGTTTTTCTATCTAATTGTTCACCATTGCAAAACCTTTCTTTCTCTCAGATGTTGCATCTCCTAAAATCGTGAGACCAATGTTCAACATCAAAGTTGCTCCAGGTAAAGCATATCTACTGCTGTACCCTTAAGCAGAGCTCCTATTGCATGCTGGATTGAATCAGACACCCTGCCTTGAATGTGGCATCCTCAGTTTTGTTCTCTATGAAAAAATGTATCTCTATAAAAAATGAATCACTGCAGTGGGATCAGTTCAGTGCAGTGGGATCTCCAATGTCAGCCAAAAACCTTGGAGCGAGTTGTATACTGTAGTCATAGCAGTCAATGCTGCTGTGATCGCTCCACTATTATTATAAAAAGACAACGCCAACATCAAAAATGCAGAATGGTGTAAAACTCCAAACTTTGTAAGGCTGCGTATCCCAGGACAGCTGAAGAATAATGTGATAGAATAAGTTCATTGTTTTCTGACTGAAATTATTTATGTATGTTCTGTTTGTCTGTCTCCTGGTAGAGAGCTTTAAATGCAGGGACCTACAGTTTCATATCCTTTGAACAGGAAATTACATTATATATACCATGTGGATGTTCTGTACACATGTTTACATACACTCACAGATAAACCACTGGTTATTCCATGCAAAGCAGACCCTGGATTTCCAGATGATTTCACTCTCATCTACTGGCTTGTCAATAGTAGCTTCATAGAGCATGCATATCCTGATGGCAGGATCGAGGAGGGCCAAGAGAGGTGGGTTTTCAGCTTTGCTGGGAGAGCTGAAATGTAGGATATATACAGTTTGGTACACTGATATTATAATGTGTTTATGCACTGTATTACAGTATTCACATTTCACTTAATTTCCCTTGTTATAGTACAGACACAAAGGATGGCAAGACCTTCCTCCAGAAGGATCTACTCTTTAAAGAAATCACTCATTTGAAGCCACCTACAGCTGCGTTGTGAACAGTGCAGCTGGGATCGACATAATGAAGTTACGGCTGAAAAAAAGTAACGTATGAAGAGACCTGAACCCAAACTGAAACATGCTTCCTGCTTTAGGGTTTAAATTATACTGTTTATAAAATATTGTTGAACAAGTATACCGAGAAATATTTATTCTCTGCAGGGAATGGTGGTGTGGTAATGTGATGATGATGATGATGATGATGATGATGATGATTTAAAAATAATAATATATTGATTGGTTAATCAATTCATAAATTGTATTCATAAATAATAATAATAGTTGTTGTCGTCATCATCATAATGATTTCATGAATTGATTAACCAAGCAATATATTATTATTTTAAAATAAATAATGCTGTAATCAAAACACATCCCTTTACTGAAAGCTTGACACAATGTAAAACAAATTATATTAGGTCCCATTCATCTTCATCTTCATCTGGAGGTTATGCCTCACTGTTCCTGAAAAAGCCAGAAAATCATTTTAACCTCATAGTCCCTCTGGTGAATCATGACCCTCAGCATGGGATTATGTGACATGATTCATTTATTAACAGAGCAGTTTCACTCGGGTGAAATGCCAGACTTAAAACAATGCCATAACTGTGATATAATACGTATATAGATATAACAGGAAGAAATGAGAAACTTGCACAACATGTTCATTTTTATTTCAGAAAGGAACACAAACCTGTTCAAGGTCGGAAATGCTGGAGAGAAACTGAGAAGAAGAGCGGTAAGGCTATCTATTATTAAAGTATGTAGCAAATCGCCTTAATCTATCATTTATACTTGGATAAATATTCAATATATAGAGAGTCCATATACAGTATAACAGTCCGGTTGTCATGGTTTATTCCTTATAATAACAGCATGCTAAAAAATGGCATGTTTACTCTTGATGTGATGTGCCTCATGCTTCAGTAGGACTAAAAATAAATATGCTACCCAAAAACAGCATGCTTTGCCTCTTTTTACATACTTCCAACTTCCATCTGTCACTTCACATCCTAAACAGTATTCTTGTTTTCTTGTTCTTGATTTAGGGATGTACTGTAGAAGATACACTATATGACCAAAAGTCAGTGGACACCTGACCATCACACCTACGTATCAGATAATTCTCTCATAAATTACCACAGCTTCTGTTGGAAAAGGAACAAACTAAAAACCATCTATCCCGATCAATATTATTTGTTGTGTGGAATAATCAAGTAATTTCAGCCTAAGTTATATGTATTGTAAGAGCTATATAAAATGTTTTCCAATGTATTTCACAGAAACACAACAAGCACTGTTGCAAAGCAATTCTACCAATATTTTAAACATTTTATGGTAAAAATAGGGTCTTTATGTTCAGGTAACTTGTTTCTTCATCTTGACATGTCAAGAGAATGGCCTTTATGTCCTGTATATGATCGATGTGTGCAATCTTGGCTAGTGTCAGCAGAAATCTGTGTGATGAAGCTCTGATGGCATGCTTGTGGTAATGTAAAGAAATGTTAAAGTATTTAAAACTAAGGACAAGAAGTTGGAAGAGGTGTGGAAGAATGAAGTGAAACAACCAAAGAAGGAAAGATCTGAGTTTCTAGGGGGGTTTGTTTTTTACTTATCCAAAGACTTATTTTTGTTTTGTGGCCAGTATTTAGGTATTTAGTCCTCTTAAATAAACCAGGACGTACATCTTAGATGTGTCTCTTTTATATGGATTCCTTGGCTTCTCTATAGAGTCCTATGGGAGATCATTAAAAACAGGATTGGGACCACAAAATCATTTCCAGCATTCCTACATTTTAAGCCAACCTTGTTTGCAAGTATTGCAATTTCACTTCAAATACTTTGGTTGTGTCAGTGCTTATAACTATAACATGATAAAGAAAATATATATCCAGATACAATTTACACCCACCAATATAAAAATCCAGTATCTTATTTAATTTTGTGATATACAGACGTATATATTCATATTTAATTAATGATTATTATTAATTATTATTATTATTATTATTATTATTATTATTATTATATACATACCAGGGGCGTAGCCATGGGGGAGGGGGATGGGGCTTTAAAAAGCCACGGATGGAGGAAGATAACTTCAACTTCCCACTGTTCGAACCGAACACTATGCAGCATATTACCACAAAGTGATTTGATATTGATGAACCACCATCACAGCCAAAATTGTCAGCATTCCTGCCAACGTTTTAGGAAAGTCTCGTTGCTTTTCTTCGAAATAGCGTTGCACGCAATGCTGCATTTTGTAAAATGTGTAGACATCTCCCTGACACCCCCATGGAAAAGGCATTCATTAACCATGGTTATAAAGACTGGAAACACCTTCGCCTGTCTTGTGTCCAACACCAGTCCAGCAAAACTCATTCCATCGCACCTTGACATCGCTACAAAGCAAGCCGTTAAAGCCCAGGGGACTGTACTTAATCAGTCAAACCGGGATTCAATGGGGAAAAAATCGTTATCATTGTGGTGTTTTGTGCAAAACAGGGCATATCTCTGCGTGGCCACAAGGGAAGTGAAGAGGCATTAAATGAAGCCAGTTTTTTGCAAACATGTTTAGTTAATTTCCAAGTACGACCCACACGTTCAAAATCGCCTCCAACAGATAGGCTACTAAAAACGCAATATTAATTAACCCGGAGATTCAGAACGAGCTACATGAATGGGATTCAATGTTTGTGTTTATGATACTCGCTGCATGTTGTAAAATTAACAAGGCTGTCTTATTGTATATTCTGTGTTGTGATGTAGCATGTGCTTATAGTCACATAATCGACGCATTCATGCTGCGAAATGTAGTTCCCCGTAGTATGTAGTAATGTAGTAGCTAAATGTAGTAAAAGTCTTTAATTAGTGGTTGTACTGTGAGCCGAGCTCGCTTTTTTTGAGCCAGCTTCCACTGAAAACAAAACGACTTCCATCAATGTTCTATTATACCATAACACGTGCGCATCCCTCTTTTGTCTCTGTGTCCTGTAATCGGCAACTATGAACAGATATTTATCTTGGCAGGAGTAGATCTGACCAGATGATGTTATTGGTTGAAGTAGATATTGACCAATGGGGAGAATGGTTTACATTTGGGGGCTTGGAGCATTTCTGATGATGCAATTGGCAGGAACATTGGTGTAGGTGTTAAGTTCCTAGTGAGCGATGGCCCGAAGTCAGTTTCATATAAAATATTAGATGATATGAAATAAAGACGAGACACAATTCAGTTGTCTCTTTTCGCGGCTGCCTCAACATAACGAGCGAGTGGATAGAAAGGTAACATTAGCTCAAATGCATACAAGTGCAGAGAAGCCAATATAGCCCATAAGCAGGGTGGTGCAGGGCATTGACTACACTAGCTCACACGCTGTACGACTATCCCGGCTGAATACAGATGCAGGTGCGGTTTCTCTGTTCTGCAGTGGCGTTAGTCTTTCTGGGCAGTGAAGATTCCGTGGCTTCCCTTGTTTTATTTACTGTCTGTCAGCCTCTTTAATCTCTGGACAAACAGTGGGAGAGATACAGCTCTGTATCCCAAATGAGCAGCTGTTTTAGTTCACGTCTTGGTTCACTTATGAGGGAAATGTAGACAATAACACCACTGGGGAATGGAACATGGGTTTTGTTTTTCGTTTTTTTACAGCTTGGTCAAAGAAGTTGTTACCACATACTTTTTTTGTTGTTAAAAATGTTTACTGAAAGGATAGCTTGTAGCATAAATGTATACAGCGAATTTAACATGTTAAGATGTATAGGGTAGAGAACTACAAACAGGTAAACTACGAGTAAACGCTTTCCCTCCCGGTCGCGCAGTTGCCTTGGCTGTCAGATTAAACCCATTGCCCATGACCTCTTTCCACACTTTTTTGGCGTCATTTTAAGAAGTAGACACAGTGTTTTACCGAGCGCGTGATATTAATTACGCTGATGGACTCCATCGGACCTCCCGAGAGAAAGCTCGAGCGGGCGCCGCGCGCTACCTTTGCAATTCTAATGAGATGCCGTACATCAGCCTTGACGGGTGTACATTTCATTCGCGGTATAAATCCGCTGATAATATACAATAATAGAAAGAACACGTGCTCACTGCGATGCGTGGCGAATGAGTCCTCAATTTAATTGTCCTTTTAAAATATACAATGTCATTTAATTCCACGTGAAAACCCCCAGATTGGTTACATAACACAAGATGCAGGTGCGCATGGAGAACATGGTTTTAAGGATAGAAAAGTTGACTTTTCTGACAAGCTTGCTGCCACAAAACTTTAACTGCCACTGAATACAGTACTTGGGGGTAAACCATATAACTATTGGAATTATTTTTTTTACAGGAACTCAAGGGAGAGGCTAATATATAGTTCCATGTTTTCCTCATCTATCATCTTAGCTTGTGTTTAAGTGCCCTAGTCCAAGGATTTCAATGGTTATTATTCTTGAGCCTGATGGTAATGATTACAAATGGTATCTACTGCTCTGTATGGTATGGTATCTATTAATAGTCATAGAATTATTGCTCTGCAATGCTCTGCTCAGGGTTTGTTAATAATTAATCTTGACAAATGTTTTTTCCCCCCCTTCTCTTCTGGCTCTCATTTCCTTGGTTGTGATTTGATTTATATATCAATGGAGATGAGGGTGGGTGGCCAGAGCTGCCCCCATTGGGCGAAGCAGTGTTCTGTTAGAAATTGAATTTAGTGCATGGAAACACTCTAGCAAAGGATTTCAAGCTTGTGTGCAATACAAAAGGCCTTGTGTTGCTGCAGTGGCAAATAACATTGTCACAACATTAAATAAATACGATTATGGCAGGGTGGTGTTACTAGCAGACACCATCCATTTGACTTAATATGATTATCACAACCTTGCAACCACTACTGACTGGGGGATTAGCTGGAAATTAATGGAAGGACTCAGAGAAAGGGTAGAAGGATGAGGAAGGTGGGGTCTGCAGATGTACAAGGTTAACTATTGTATGGGTTGTAAAATTTTAACGGGGGAAAGCGTCGGTGTAAATACTCGTGGTAAATGGTAGATGGGGGATTATTCTTGAAAATGTTCATGGGAGTCAATTGAAAATGGGACATTTTTAGGAATATTTTGGGGTTGAAATTAATGGTGTCTGATAACACTTCTGCTACCACCTAACGTCATGACATGTCATGCACTGTGCTTTAGCAGGACGAACCCCCCCAACATCCCCAGCAGATGCAGCCAAAAAGGAGCCGTGCCGAGAATGAGAGCCGCCATTAGCGTTGCGGCGTCCCTGTCTCCTAGACAGATTATCACACGGCCAGTGCGGAGGAGCCTCACTTGCTCAAGATAAATGCCCCATTTAGCCCCATGCCTCATTCCAACAACACGTAGTTTAGTGTTTTATGCTCTGTTTTCTGTTCATTAGTGCTGAGTCTTTTCGCCTGGATGTTTTCGGTGGTTGAAGGGACATTTTGGACGGTGCTGTAATGGAATTGGGCGCGCCTGCTCCGTGTGAACAGGGAGATGCTGCAGGCCTGTGGCGTGTTTGTCACCCGTCACAGCCGTACGTACCCCGATGATACATGGAGGCATGACGTGGGAGGGGAGGGGATTGCGCTCAATTTGGAATTGGGATTTGGATTAATTGGTCAATTCTAATTTGGTTGGGGCATCGATTTGGAGGTATTGACAGTGGCTTTGAAGTCTGGCTTGCTCCAGTTTCCTTGGCCTAGGCTTTCCTATTGCAATCAAAGCTTTTTTCCTCAGTATTGTATTGTCTAGCAGTGGGTCGGAAATTGAGGGACAGAATGATCTATTCTGGCACCCCTGTTCCTTCCTGTGTCTTTAATGCCACCCCTCTCTGAAACTCAGGGGGTTAACCTAGCTGTTTCGCTGATTTCCAAGCACCTTGCCGGAAGGCAGAGTTGGTCCAACGCATTCAGTGAGCGGACCTTTTGTTTAAACAGTGTTTTTAAGTGCGCTGACGGGTCATTTCCCAAACGCACAGGGGAGCCGGGTCCTGCAGACGGAAAGAGGGAAGAGGGGAGGTAAAACACGGACAGATAAGGGATGCGGAGCTAAGCAGTTCCCGGGAGTGAGGAATCAAATCAGTTTAATTAAGTCTGTTGAGATGACAGAGGCTTTTACTCCGCCCGTATTGGATTACCAGGAATGCAACCTCCCTATGACAATCTGCATTATCCAGGCAATCTCTCTCTATTCCTCACTCTCTCTCTTCCTCTCCTCCCTCTCCCCCTCTCTCTTTGCCTTCTCTCGCTCTCTCTCTCTCTCTCTCTCTGGCTTTGCAGATGGGCTGTACTGGGGGGCTTTGCCAGTTGTGTGTGCGTGTGAGAGAGAGAGAGAGACAGAGAGAGTGGGAACTCCAGGCTCCAGGAGCTACTGGGCAGAGCGACGGTTTCCCTTTCTCTCTCTCGCTGTCTCTCACCTCATAACTTGCTCTCTCTGGCAACTGGGATATACGGCAGGGAACCAGACCTGTGGTTCGAGGGGTCCCACAGACAAAGGTAAGCTGTGGAGGGGGGGGGGGTTATGTATGGGATTCCGTTGTAGATAGCAGCCCTGGAGAAGTGAGAGTTTTGAGTCAGGAGCCGTTGACTGCCGTGTGAATGCCGTTGTTCATGGGCTGAACAATGCCCCCTCCTTACTCCTCTATCTCGAGGCTGGGAAAAAGGGAACATTGAGGGGAGGGGGGGTGGAGAGGCAGGCGGTGTTGCTTTTGGGGTAGCATTGGTTACCACGTCTCTTCTTACGCTCCCTACGTGATCCTGTACCCCGGCGTCAGGGTTGCCATGCTCTTCAATCGGCAGGTCCCTGTGTCGTTGTGCTACTGTTTCAGGTGACAGCGAAAGCTTAGGTGTGCCCTCGCCAATTTCAGGCCAGCCACGGACAGAAAATAAATTAAACTGCGGCTGAAACGGGGCAGATTGTCGCGGCCACAGGACGGACACCCCATTGGCGAAACAGCTGCTACCGTGGTACACCTACCTTTATTTACCTTAATTTATTTATTCGCTCTATGCAGCTCATGTGCTGCAACACGTCCTTTAACGGCGGGGGGTGGACACACACGGACCAATGGAAAATCCGCAGCTGCAGAAGGAAGCTCTTTAGAATGGTCTTTCGGGCCTCCCTCCACATCAGCAGGTGTCATGGTGAGATCTCCCATAGTGAGTGCCATCGCAGAGTGCTGGCCTCTCTCGGGGGGGGGGGTGGGCGACTTGGGGTCAGAGTTACCGGGGGGGGGGGGAGCAGCTTTTTTTCAGATGGCGATAATGGAAGGGTTTTTTTATCGCCATTATTTTAACCCGTCTCTTGTTTATTTCAATTGGTTTGCTTTCAGCTCTCCCTAATTGTCGCGGCGTGTGGCCACGACGTAAAAAGCTTTCAGTCGGCTCAACCTCGCATTTGCCGCGGTCCGGTCGCCAAATTAATGCCTGCAGGCGGTTAATGTAAAGGCGCTCCGGCACTTGAGGCAGGTGCTTAAAAACATTAAGCACACTGCACTGTGTGTAATTACGCACCGAGGTAAAGCTACAATTAAAGGGACAACTCTGACGGATGAATTGTGGAGCTTGTGTCAATCAACATCACCACCCTGCAGGGACAAAGGAGACAATCATCTCTTTTTGAGCATGTTGTGCATTTAAAGCTTTTTCAATTCTAGTCCCCACTGGTGTGAAAACAGCAACACGCTGGGATGGCTAGCTTACAAATGGAGTTGATTTAGTATAAGAGGGCTGAATTGGTCGCAGATAGGGGTGTGTGTGTGTGTGTGTGTGTGTGTGTGTGTGTGTGTGTGTGTGTGTGTGTGTGTGTGTGTGTGTGTGTGTGTGTGTGTGTGTGTGTGTGTGTGTGTGTGTGTGTGTGTGTGTGTGTGTGTGTGTGTGTGTGTGTGTGTGTGTGTGTGTGTGTGTGTGTGTGTGTGTGTGTGTGTGTGTGTTAGCCCTGGACTTCCTCAGTCAGTTGCGTTTAGTTTTTTCTCGATTGGTCCTGCATAATTACGTTCTGACAGCGCGTGTGCTGCCTAATCCAGGACCCTAGCGTGCGGCTCAAACTGAGCCGCGGGTCCGGCGAAGACTCTTTGCTCAGGACCCTGGACAGTTCCGTCCGCTCGACTCCGACTCGTACATCGGAGCGCTTTCCCTCATTATTATCGTGTTGTTGTTTTCACTTGTTCTGTATTTGTTGATCCACGCGATGCCAAGCAGCCAGATTGAATGGGGAGACTAATCTCTCACAGGTTGTAGTATCAGTACAGTTGGTACATGTTGATCTTCCTGCAAACAGGCGAAGGGGGGGGGGGTGGTGGAATAACGCTGTGAATTATGCAGCCGCCTGGCTCCCGTCGCACACCACTCTCCAATCTGTTTCCTCTGGGCCAGCGTCCAGCAGCGGGCAGCCCTTGGAGGGGGGGGCGAGGACGGACGTGAGCTGCTGGCCACCGAGCTTTCACCTGCATTATTAATTACTTTTAATGGAGAATGTAATGAAAACAAATCTCACAGATATAGATTTACGTGCGCCAGCTGCACTGTGCCGCAAAAGGGGTCAGGCGGCTGCTCAGAATGCAGACTTGGCAATTTGGGTAGAGGGGAGTGGGGGGTGCGTGGGGTGGGGTGGAGGGGGTAGAGGGGTGGGGTTGTGCATGAGGTGGGGCGGAGGCTGGGGGTGCATGGGGTGGGGTGGAGGAGGGGTGGGTTATTGGGGGTGGGTTATTGGGGGGGGGGGTGTGCAGGAAGTTTCTAATGGACTGGGGAAAGCATACCTGTGCCCGTGGATAGTGGAGATAGGGGCAATGGGGTTCCTTAGGGGGGAACTGGTGAAGGTAGCTTGACGGTATGTGGGGCATGTATCTGGGCTGAGCGATGCACGGTGAAGGTGGAGGAGGTCAGGGGCGGGCCTAGGTGATTATGCCCTGAAAAAGCCCTGTAGGTCGTTGCCGTGGTGTGGGCCGATATAGAGGACGATGCACTCCTAAAAGTACTTCAGAAGATGTGAGGTAGGGGACCTTTGACCCCCTCCTTTCTGTCCAGAGGAGAGGCAGACAATGTCAAAGTTTGCACTCCCACAATGCTCTGCTTTTTTTCTCCGATTCTTTTTAACTCTCAGTGAAGGACAACTCCTTCTCTAATTTTCCCCCCTCTTCTCCCGATTCCACTTTGTGTCTGTCCCTGTCTTTCAGTCTCCCGCCCCTCCCATCTGCTGTGGCGAAACACCAGAAACAAAGCCCTGGGCTTAGCTTTGCCCTTTGCCCTCTACTCACAGCTCATGCACCAATTTACAGCGCTGGCCAAGGGCGTGATACGCTCTCCTCCCCGAGCTCACGTCCTGCAGGACGCGGTGAGTCGAGACACATACCGGATTTGCGGCTATCGCTGTAAGACCGACCAAACGGTGGCGTCTACGATGTTTCGGGGAGAGTGAAAATTCCACTGTCACAGAGATTTCATTCACAGCGGGGGGAAATGAATGTTTAGGGAAATTACGCCGCCTGATTGGAAAACCAATTATACGGATTAAAAGGGCACACTGGAGCATAGATACTCAAACTGAGAGGAGTTGAAATGAAAGCCACGTAAAAGAGTTTGAAAGTAGCTTACTTCAGGGGAGGAAACATAAGGTGGGGGGAGAGCAACTAAATCGTTCTTGGTAGCTGACGAGCGGACGTTTTTTGTGAGGGTGACAATCGTGTAACGTGTATACGCAGTGTGAGAGGCCTCGTTCTGACCTGTCCTCTGCGCGGGGGTGACGCCCGACAGACCGCTGAAAAGACGGCTGTGTTTTTTTCTTCCGCCAACTCTCTTCCGCAGCCTCAGAACCTGCGTCCGCCGGCATCGCCGATGACCACAGCGTATGCAAATACGGGTCCATACTTTAACAACTCGCTTGTGGGTGTCTACACGGGGAAAACGAATGGGCGCGATGTAAGCGAGGGCTCTATTGATTTTTCCTCCCTCCTCCTCGGGCCCGCTGTGAAACGGCAGCGTGAGCGATGGCACTTAGTGAACCGTGTCTCGCGCGGAACATCGGTTATGTGTCGGCCCGAACTGGACCTTACTCTTCATATTGGCAACGTGTCCTGAGTTTTTACCAGACGGTGTGTTTAGTACGCTGGGCTCGTGGCCGACAGGGTCGTGGGTCTGGGGTTCTTCCCCCGTACCTACCACGGGCACCTTAACTGATCAGGTAATCGTCAATCCTGGAGTGTGTGCAAATTACAGATAAGGGCTGTATGCTACTTGCTAAGCTATGTGCTGAGCAAACAAATTAGGCGATTTCAATCGTGTGTCTGTGGGTGTTGTTTGTGTGTGTGTGTGTGTGTGTGTGTGTGTGTGTGTGTGTGTGAGAGAGACAGAGAGAGAGAGACAGAGAAAAAGAAAGCACTTTCTTCTGTAGCCTACTACGAAAATTACCACAAAATATGAAACTATTATTTGAAAAAATGCATAACGATTGCATGAAAGTTCTACTATTGAAATATGATTGAGAGATGGAAAATCCCCTTCAGCAGCCAAATACATTGCAGTGTACCACAGCCCGGAACAAACACTGAGTTCCTTTCTCATATTTCATATTTTCTCTACAAAAACTAAAAACTGGAATTTGTGTCATCCATTTCTGTAAATCTGTTTGTATTTGTCCATGTGCAAATGTTTGTTCTTTTCAGCGGATTAGAAGTTATGCACCAGCAATGTTTGCTCTGTCATATTTATTTATTAAAACAGTCAGCAATTATCAATATTAGCAGTGGCATTTTGTGATTTCAAACGCTTTGACGACACTGTCCCGCCGATCCCGTTTTATTGCTGTTTATATCCCTTTTTGTATTGCATATACATTTAAAGAGAGAAAGCTGACCCTAATTATATTATTGTTTCGTACTTAATTCAGGTTTATTCAGAATATTTTGTGCTCATCTTTGTACAATGTATGGATTGGGTGGCACACCGGAGGAATACGGCACCTCTAGAACGAGTAAGGCAGTCCAGTGCACTACTAGTTATTGTTCAAAACACAAATTACTACTGTTTCGAGCATACAGTATAGCAAATTATTTGTATTGCAGCCTTCTATTTATATATGTACATATATATGTATCTATTGTACTGTAAAAATATATGCACAAATATACAGTGCATTCGGAAAGTATTCAGACCCCTTCACTTTTTCCACATTGTGTTATGTTACAGCCTTATTCTAAAATGGATTAAATTAATTTGTTTCCTTATCAATCTACACACAATACCCCATAATGACAAAGCAAAAAACGTTTTTTAGAAAGTTTTGTAAATGTATAAAAATGTAAAAACTGAAATATCACATTTACATAAGTATTCAGACCCTTTGCTCAGGACTTTGTTGAAGCACCTTTAGCAGCGATTACAGCCTCAAGTCTTCTTGGGTATGACGCTACAATATTTGGGGAGTTTCTCCCATTCTTCTCTACAGATCCTGTCAAGCTCTGTCAGGTTGGATGGGGAGCGTTGCTGCACAGCTATTTTCAGGTCTCTCCAGAGATGTTCGATCGGGTTCAAGTCCGGGCTCTGTCTGGACCACTCAAGGACATTCACAGACTTGTCCCGATGCCACTCCTGCGTTGTCTTGGCTGCGTGCTTAGTGTCGTTGTCCTGTTGGAAGGTGAACCTTCGCCCCAGTCTTAAGTCCTGAGCGCTCTGGAGTAGGTTTTCATCAAGGATCTCTCTGTACTTTGCTCCGTTCATCTTTCCCTCGATCCTGACTAGTCTCCCAGTCCCTGCCGCTGAAAAACATCTCCACAGCATGATGCTGCCACCACCATGCTTAACCATAGGGATGGTATTGGCCAGGTGATGAACGGTGCCTGGTTTCCTCCAGACATGATGCTTGGCATTCAGGCCAAAGAGTTCGATCTTGGTTTCATAAGACCAGATAATCTTGTTTCTCATGGTCTGAGAGTCCTTTAGGTGCCTTTTGACAAACTCCAAGCGGGCTGTCATGTGCCTTTTTCTGAGGAGTAGCTTCCGTCTGGCCTCGCTACCATAAAGGCCTGATTGGTGGAGTGCTGCAGAGATGGTTGTCCTTCTGTCAGGTTCTCCCATCAGAGGAACTCTGGAGCTCTGTCAGAGTGACCATCGGGTTCATAGTCACCTTCCTGACCAAGGCCCTTCTCCCCCGATTGCTCAGTTTGGCCGGGCGGCTAGCCCTAGGAAGTCCTGGTGGTCCCAAAATTCGTACATTTAAGAATTATGGAGGCCACTGTTTTTTCTCTGACATGCAATGTCAACTGTGGGACCTTATATAGATAGGTATGTGCCTTTACAAATCATGTCCAATCAATTGAATTTGCCACAGGTGGACTCCAATCAAGTTATAGAAACATCTCAAGCATGATCAATGGAAACAGGATGCACTTGAGCTCAATTTCAGGGTCTGAATACTTTCCGAATGCACTGTATATGTGCCTATTTTGTGTGTGTGTGTGTGTGTGTGTGTGTGTGTGTGTGTGTGTAATGTACACTTCCCAAAATAAGGGAACCAACATAAAGTGTTTTAATAGGGCAGTGGGCCACCACAAGCCTCCAGAACAGCTTAAATACACTAACATAGATTCTACAAGTGTCTGGAACTACTGGTGGGATGCAACACCATTCTTCCATGATAAATTCCATCATGAGAAACAAGCACTTGTTTTGCCTATTGCCACACATGCACTCGTCCACTTGTTGAGAACAGGGTGAAGGATGACTCATCTGACCATATGATTTTTTTCCACTGCTCAGTAGTCCACTACAGTATTTTTGCACCACTTTACTCTCAAATGTGCATTTTTGGTGTAATAAGGCGTTTATGCTTGTGTACGTGTGCTTGTGCTTGTGCATTTTGTGTGTGTTTGTGTGTGTGTGTGCTTGTGTGTGTGCTTGTGTATGTGTGTGTGTTTGTGTATGCATGTGTGTGTGGGTGTGTGTGTGATTATGTTTGTGTGATTATGTTTGTGTGAGCATGCGTGCGTGTGTGCGAGCGAGTGTGTATGCATGTGTGTGTGTGTGTGTCTGTGCATCTGTGTGTGAGTGTGCATGCGTACGTGTGTATGTGCCTGTTTGAGTGTGTTTGTGTGCATGTGCGTTTGTGTGCTTGCGTAAGTGTGTATGTGAGTGTGTGTCTGTGTGTGTGTTAGGGATGTTAACGATTATCGATTATTTGCCGTAATTTGATCGATCATGCATATCAAATTAAACAATGAAATTCAACATTTTGTGTTGTTGTTGTAATTGTATTGAAGTGAGTTGAAATTGAAATCAAATCATTATTTAAATTCTACAGGGGGAGGCAATGTAATTATTGAGGAGAATGTTTGCATTACACAGAAGAAGATGCAATCAAGTCAACCATGAAACGTGCCAAACGTAGTCCTGTGTGGGAACATTTCAAGAGAAAAGAAGAAAATGTGCATTACCACCATTGGGATGTCGTTTTGAAATATAACACAACGAGTCCGTTAATGTACCACCTGAAAAGCCAGCATCCGACCGTCTTGGCAGGGGTGGGTGGATCCCAAATTTAACCAACCGTCACCTC
This sequence comes from Aldrovandia affinis, assembly GCA_029706075.1. Classification (NCBI taxonomy): domain Eukaryota; kingdom Metazoa; phylum Chordata; class Actinopteri; order Notacanthiformes; family Halosauridae; genus Aldrovandia; species Aldrovandia affinis. The sequence continues at coordinate 175,286 of JAINUG010000149.1, forward strand.
GGCGTTAGCTAGGAGAACGTGTGATGAACGATGGGCGGAGGCCATTAATCAGAGGCTGTGTAAAATATTCTTTAATGAAAATCAGTAGATATATGGATTTGCTGGTTATGAGAGACGGGCCTTTCCATTTCAAGATGGAATATATTTTTAAGTTGCTATACCTCAGCTATATGGCTTTTTCATTTTGTTAACATTGTTCAACTGCAAGATGGTGACTTATATACATTGGTTCTGCCTGCAGCGAGTTTCGAACTGAGGATCTCAACAAGAAAGATGATTAGCCAGATGACGGTCACGCGCTCATCTTTAACTCACGCCTTCTGAACTCCGCTACACTTACATTATTTCATTCTCCAATGTTATATTCCTAATTAAGGGTCATCTTTTGAATCTTTTGTCTTGTAGCAGGTTCATTTTAGTTAATTGATTCACGTCGGAAGAGACAGCGCAATTGCCCAAACCATATTATCCTACCAAAACGCCCTTCATAATATTTTTGTTATGCTATAAAATATGCACATTTCTCTCATTTTCAATGAAGCTTTTATTGAGGAAAAAAATTGCACAAAAAAAAGAAGTATTTTTCCGATTTTACCCCGTTTTTCTCCCAATTTGGTAGCCAATTACTCCTGCTGTGCTTAGTTCAATCCCCTCCCTTGTAGTTCGCTGCCATAGTCCTGTGACTGGCAATGACAAAGGTGAAGTGCTGCCTCCTCCGAGACAGCACTCGCCGAGCTGTCGACTGTAATTCCAGAACCACTCCTGTGCGCGAAGGCTTCCCTCCCCCCTCCCTGGGGCAGACAGCCAATTGCCGCCCCGATGGCACTCCCGACCAGAGCCGACTATGGCGCGATGGGGATTCAAACCCTGGTTGCCGTGGTCATCGTCGGACGTTGAAACCACTAGACCACACGGGAGGCCGCATTTTGTGTTTTTTATGTCATAAACTATATTTACTTAAAGATTAATCGATTAAGGGCTGGCGGCAATCGATCAAGGGAAATTTGCATCCCTAGTGTTTGTGTTTTTACATAAGTGTGTGTGAGTGTGTGTTTGTATGTGTGTGAGTGTGTGTGTGTGTACATAAATGTGTTTGTGTGTGTGTGCACATGTCTGTGTGTGTCTGTGCATGTGTCTGTGTGTGTGTGTGTGTGTGTGTGTCAGTCTGTGTGTGTGTACATAAGTGTGTGTATGTGTGTGTGTACCAGCCTTCTCTTCTTTGCTGGGATTTAACTGACCGCGCACTCTGGAGATGGAATTTCTCCCAGGCTCTCCCAGCTCATAAAAGGTACTTTTTGTGCTCATCTGGGGGGAGATTTAACCACATTTTCTTGTAATGCATCCCATTTTCACCACTTTCCTTTCCCCCTCCCATGTTAATCTCAACTCTACTGGTATGGATGCCTTAAGTACACCCTTTCACCCCCAGCCTTGGAGCATTCACTCTTCATAAAGAGAAACCAGTTCAACAGGGTAGAGGGTAGAGCATTGACATAGACCACAAAGAGAAACCAGTTCATCAGGGTGGAGGAAACAGAAGCGTGTATTGCACCAGTTGAGCGATTGGGAAATCAATGGAGAGCTGCGGAGTGTGTTGCCGGGTTTTCAGCTGATCACCTTGAAGACTTTTTGTTGCTGTAGTGCGACTTCTGCTCCGTTTCCTCTCACCAATACAGAATTTAAAAGTCTCTCTTTGCCTCTTTGCCTTCTTAAACTGTTCAGACGGGTCCATTTCCCCACGTTAACTTCGAACAATGATTCGTAGAGAAATTAGGATGTTTCTTTTTTTTAAATATCTGTGGAGGAAGTGGTGTGACCGTCTCCGAGATGCAAGGGAAGGTTTGCCTGCTAACGAGCAAGATCCAATGAATTATCTGATGTCCGTCTCTTCGCGCTGCAACAATTATTCTGCGCCAATTTGATACTTAATCTGCAATCTGTCTGCCGGGACATTTCATACACTCTGATCATGCAGAAATAATACGTCATTAAGTATAACGGTAACACCATAAATTTCTTCCTGGGCACGCTGTTACAAACGTATCATTACATTTTGATGAATTGTTAGTTCATAAAAGCTTTGTGTTTAATGAGCAGTTCTTTCAGGCTGGAGACTAATATTTAATACCGTTATACACACTGGATTAAAAAATGTTTTTATTTTTTTTGGAAGACAAATGTGTCCAAGGCATAGGGTATAGACTACCCTGTCGAATAGAATTCCCTGGGCTTAAAATATACACATTAGGCCATGGAAAAAACAAACACATAATAGCCACGATATTCATAATGTTGGACTTTTTGTTTTCTTTGCACTTCAGTCTGGTTATGATCCACATGTCACACGAAATCCCATAATATATTGCAGAGCCGTGTGCTCTGCCTCTAATTTGCCATTATTTTTTATTGCTCCACAGAGAAGAGTTGTTGTGGATGAACACCTAGCTTCTCTTGTAACCTTCTCTGTCACCCTATTTTTTCCCTCAGTTGATGAATGCATATGTTGTAAATCCTGATCATGGAAAATGGATATGTATGTTTTGGTTTATTGTACATCTGCTAACTTTTACGATTCATCCCTTATATACTGCTTTATATGTACTGTGCTTTTCACGTTGGCGTTACTATTTGAAGCGTTTACAGAGCTTTTTAAAATGTATGCATCTGTAAAAATGTACACTGATTGCACTCTGGCCTTCTTGGTTTAAGGTTGACACTGGTTAAATTAAAGGTTGGAACTGTATCTGTCCCCCTGTCTGTCCAGCAGCTGACAAGAATACCTGCACCGTTCCCCTCGCTGTCAGAAACTGTTACGTTGAATTGAGAGCTATTTGACCCTTGACCTCTCCTGTTTCAGCCCCTGATGGCCACCAGACGGGACAGCGTCGGACCAGCTGCCATTCTGCCTGGCTCGCTCCTCGCTGTCATCTACCCCATCGCCCTCTTCCTCAGCGTCCAGACGGTGGAAGCCCAGGGTCAGGGTAAGAGCCTCACTCTGCCCCGTTCCCATGACTCCACAGGGAGGTGGAGGTGTTTTTAAGAGCCAACCCTGAGAAAAGGAGGGGGTTCTGTCCGGTTTTCTGTGTTTGGGGCTCTGCCTCCCTTTGGAACGAAGAGGGCGGGGGGGTTAAATCTTTAGTTAATTTTTGCATTGTTTGTATTGTCCATTCGATTTTCTTTTCCCATGGGATTTCAGATGGATCTGGTTATTTGCAAAAGAGCAGAGTGTGGCACACACCTGGTTTCTAAGTGGTGTAGAAGGTGGCGTGGTTTCTGTCGGTATGCCATTGGGTTTGGCGCCAGTCTCTGGCCGTGTTACCCAGTGAGACAAGGCTGCTGTGCCCTCTACTGTCAGATCTCTTCTGTTGCTCCTACCTCTCCCTGTGGCCTGGCTTATTTATGGCATGCTAGGATCTGACACACACACACACACACACACGCGCGCGCGCACTCGCACACAAAATAAGCATGCACGCTCACTCTCACCCTCACCCCTCACTCAAAACAATCTGTGAGAAGTTTTCCTTTTATATCCGTATTGCCAAGTTTGGAGGGGGAGAATGAAGGCGCTACAAGGTTAATGTGCCCTTTGGGTTGAGGGGCGGAGGAAAAACAGAGTGAGGGTTTTAACATTCAGCTCTCATAGATGGGGCCCTGATTAATGGGCCTCAACCGTGGCACATGCCAGAGTCAAATAATATACCAGGGAGAGAAGAGGACAGCGGGGGGAGAGAGAAACACAGAGAAGCACACTTATCTGAGAAGGCTTGAGGCACAGAGACAAAAACAAATGCCCAATATACACAGAGGCATATGGCAGAAGAGGATAAAAGCACTGAGGAAAACACAAACAATTTGAGACGTGGAGCAGACCCGAAAATACAGACAAAAACGTTGGTGCTTCCAAGGACATAGAGTGACACAAAAGAGGCTGGCGAGCACGGAGACGGAAAAGAGACACAGACGAGGCAAACGCACTTGAACATAAAGGAGACACAAAAACATTGAAACTCAAATGAGAAGATACACTAAAAAACGTATTACAGAAAGGCACCCGAGGCACACAAGAGGCACTTGCCGCTCAGGCGGCGGGGGGAGGGAGACGGAAAAGCGTCTGAGGCTGAGAGCAGGGACACAACATTAAGGCACACAGGAATAAACACGGGAGAACAGGAGGGCACACAGCCATTTTAATCATCCACTTATGTCATTTGGCTCCGGCTTGCGAGAGTTTGTAGGCTGCCAGTCCAAAAGGCCTAAATCGCTGGTATTGGAGATAATAAATGCTTTTATAGTCTCATTTTGATTGATTCAGAAATATATCTTTTCATCTGAGGCTGAAACAACCCTCAGGGTGAGCTTCGACATTCAAAACTGTCTTTTTGGCTACACAGTCTCAAAAAGGCAAGATTAATTGCAGAGAAACCCAGAGCCTGGGCGGCAGAGACAGGCCCATAAAACCTGGGCCGAAGCACTTCTGAAGTTTGTCTTTTACAAGGACAGTAAATTGTATTGAAGGGGAAGAGGGGGGTGGGGGCGTAAAAGCCACATCACGTAAAGGGCCTTTATTGTCCTGTAATGTATGATGTTCCATGAGTCACATTCGTTCATATATTTGTCTGACCTTTTCCCGGATGTGGCGTTATTGATCGATCGGGCGGGTGTGTGTGGCGTGCCGTTACCGGGGGCGTGTGGGGGGGCATGTGAAGGAGGCCCCATTGTGCCGGGGATTTATTCCGCTTCAGATGTTTGAGGACGGCCGGATTTGCCTACGTGCCCGTTCCATGGATACCTCCCGTCTGTCATGGCTGGAGCAGCTGGGGGGGGTTGGGGGCTAACCGCATTACCGCAGATCCGTCTTCGTTACCTAAGGTCGTTTGGCTCCGCGACCGCGCTGCACTCTTTGGCGGCGGAGGGGATGGGGGGGTGCTCGCCCCTGTCTCTGGGCGGTGACACCGACCTGTCTCATTGAACCGGAGGGGCTAAACCACCCCAGAGAAATGCAGCATTAAACCAGCACTGGCAACCACCTTGTCCCCTCCTCACCCCCTCCCCTTAAACATGCATTAATCTGATCAGTGCTAAAAGCTTCTCTATACCCCCCCCACAAAAAAAAGGCACCCACTTACAATAGAACTCCTGCTTGGATGTTTTTCTCACCCTGAGAGCTGCTCAGCGTCGTGTTTGTGTGTGGATACAGGAAGCCCTTCTGTTTAAACCGCACTGTGTTCTTGCTACAGGCAAAGCAGAGGTTTGCACATCCTTAACAAATCACTGCTGGGGTTTTTTCTAGCAGAAAAGCCAATATTTCGCGGGCCGGGATGTTATCGGTGATTCCTGTTTATCTTGGGATGGAATGTAAAGAAGGGGTTTTGGTCCTTACCTCGTGTAATTACACTTTTGAAGAATGTATTTCTCTAGCTGATTGCGGGATATCAATATATATTTTTGGAGGGTCAGGCTTAAGACAATGAGCACACGTGGCAGTGCAGTATAAGGGAAAAATACAACAAGGCTGAAACAGGACTCTCATGGTTGAACGTTTCGGAAATGTTAATGTTTAAGTAATGTACCTGCGGGTATTGAGAATGTTTGCACACCTGATACTGTAGAGCACTGGTTGACGCCAGTGCCGGAGCCTCGCGACCGATCGCAATTGAATAAATAATGTTAGTTAGTCCGAAACATAAGCCTCTCTTTAGCCGATAAAGTTGCATACTTAGCAGTGTTGCGGTGTTTTATTCATTTCATTGTAAGTAATGTTCCAAACACAACTTGGACTGTAATCCATTTTGCATGTCCAGAATGTAATAATATAAAAGACATGATAAAAGCATATCAATGCCTGTGAACCTTCAGGGTTTACATTACCCGTGATATAGGGGTGACACTGAACGCTCCTGTCACGACTCAAATAGTAGCTTTTTTTTTGTTTTTTTTTGCATTGAGCACATCCTGTATATTTTTATTTTTTTACCCTGTCTGCCCTACGTTTGCCCGCAATATATTTTTCCTGTCCCACGCTCACCAGAAAAAGTATTTTTGGGCTTTGTCTGCAAAAAAAGGCCCAAAAAATCTTTGGAAGTCCTACTAATGCAGCCACATGTTTTTAATAATATAAACATTTTACAGAAAATAAATGCAGCCATTCATTGTATGTAAAAAATGTATATGTAAATGATTTTTGATTTCATAGTTTGACAGTGGGGCAACGAACAAACAAATTGAATTCTGCAATTAGCCTAACGTAAACATCTTTAGTAATCACTTTAAAGCCCGATTCCAATTTTAGTTTGTTCAACAAAAACATGCCTCCTCTATTTTGTTGACATGAACATGAGAGCAAAGCATTTCAACATATACTGAAAAATTGTCATGCGTTGGTAACTGCTCATGCCCCATTCTCCTCGTCTCACCCCCCTGCCTCCAGCCAGCAGGTAGATTAGAGTCTTAGGTGGCTGCGGGTGTAAGCTAAATATCAAATCTTTACAAAAAACCCAAATTAAAGAAAAGCAGTCTGAGCGTGTGCAATATGTGCGGTGTTTGCCCATAGGTGCTGGCAGGAAAGAGATCAGGCTCCTGATCAGGTGAGAGAAGACAGAATCAACTGTTGATTAATGAGGGGTCTTGGTTACTCATTAGAGTGCATAAAAAACATTTCCCACACTCTTTATTAGAAGGTTGTGATAGAATGCCCTAAATGTATCACAGCCTTAATTAATGTTCATTTTCTCCTATCCCACCTCGGGACAATTTTTTAATTACCTTCATATCTATAATCTCGGCCAATCAAAAAACGTATGCTCGTGCTCATGAAGCAAGGGCAAAACTGTTTCAAAGTGCGCCAAAAAAAAGAGACGTCAGAGTAGAGGTTCATATAACCTCACATGCTAGACATGCTGGCTCTATGGTACGTTTAAAAAAGAAATGCTGTATTACAGCTACTGGAAAATGTAGGTAACCTGGTCCACAGGAGCATTCTGCCTAAATTGGGCAGAGCTGTGTGGACGTAGCTGAGCCGGCCTAATCGACTTACACGATTGACTGCTGTTTAGGACCCTGCGTGTTTGCCTAGCCGAATGGTGAAACGTTATTCGGGGCGGTTGTAGCCGTAAGCCAAAAAAACAGGGACATGAGACTTTCTCATTAAAGTCTGGGAAGGGGGAGGTGAGAACATCTCAAAGACGTTCAACGTCCCAGTGAAAGTTTTTTTATCTTTTGCGGGGGGGTTAAGCGGTGCCACTGACTTGACGCAGTGCCCAGAGAACTCGTTCAGAATACAAATTAAGCAGGCTTTGATGTGGAAATGGAGGACCGGGCCTTTTAGGGATTACTGATCACAAGCCTGCATCACACGCTCCGTGGCGGCTTTTTTAATCCCGCTCTGAACGCCGCCCTTAACCCTCGACACCATGCAGTCAGGCGCTTCAGGTTTAACTGCGACGCGCCTTACATAACAAATAAGCCCCCCGTACTGTACAGTGAAACGTCAGCGCGTTAGTGTGCGCTCGTGCTGTGAGTTATTCCTTTCTTTAAACTGTTTCATTCTGTCACGTTTCTTTATTTTTGTTGTCATTGAGTCTGTTTAGTCTGCATTGAGTGTGTGTAGACTCTGTATAGAGTACAGGTGTAGTCTGCGTCTGTGTAGACTCTGTGTATGGTCGGGATAATGATTGTGTATATTCTGTGTAGAGTCTGTCCATGTGTAGTCTGTGTAGTGTGTGTGCAAGGTCTGTTCAAGTCTCTGTGTGGTCTGTGAGCAGTGCCTGCATAGAATCTGAGTACAGTGTCTTTAGAGTAGGTTTAGAGTATGTGTAGTTTGTCTAGAGTATTCGTAGACTTTGTGTTGTGTGTAGGATTTGTGTAGAGTGTTTGTAGTGTCTGTGTAAAGACTGTGTATACTGTTTTTAGAGTTTGTGCAGAGTTTGTGTAGGATGTATGTAGAGGTTTGGTAGCGTCTGTAGGATTTGTGTAAAATGTTTGTACAGTCTGTGTAGGGTTTGTGTCGCGTTTGGGTACAGTCAGTGTAGGGTTTGTGTTGAGTTTGGGTAGAGTCTGTGGAGGAATTGTGTCGAGTTTGAGTAGAGTTTGTGTAGGAATTGTGTTGAATTTTGGTAGAGCCTGTAGGAATTGTGTCAAGTTTTGGGTAGAGTCTGTGTATGATTTGTGCCGATTTTTGTGTAGAGTCTGTGTAGGATTTGTGTAAAGCGTTTATAGAGCCTGTATAGGATTTGTTGTCGAGTTTGTGTAGGAATTGTGTCGAGTTTGAGTAGAGTCTGTGTAGGATTTGTGTCAGTTTGGGTGGAGTCTGTGTAGGATTTGTAGTTGAGTTTAGGTCGTTTGTGTAGGAATTGTGTCCAGTTTTGGGTAGAGTCTGTGTAGGATTTGTGTCAAGTTTTGAGTAGAGTTTGTGTAGGAATTGTGTCGAGTTTGGGTAGAGTCTGTGTAGGAATTGTGTCGAGTTTGTGTAGGAATTGTGTCCAGTTTTGGGTAGAGTCTGTGTAGGATTTGTGTAAAGTGTTTATAGAGCCCGTATAGGATTTGTGTCGAATTTGAGTAGAGTTTGTGTAGGAATTGTGTCGAGTTTGAGTAGAGTCTGTGTAGGATTTGTGTCAAGTTTTGGGTAGAGTCTGTGTAGGATTTGTGTCAAGTTTTGGGTAGAGTCTGTGTAGGGTTTGTGTCAAGTTTTGGGTAGAGTCTGTGTAGGATTTGTGTCGAGTTTTGGGTAGAGTCTGTGTAGGATTTGTGTCAAGTTTTGGGTAGAGTCTGTGTAGGAATTGTGTCTAGTTTGGGTAGAGTCTGTGTAGGATTTGTGTAAAGTTTTGGGTAGAGTCTGTGTAGGATTTGTGTCAAGTTTTGGGTAGAGTCATGTGTGGGATTTGTGTCGAGTTTTGGGTAGAGTCTGTGTAGGATTTGTGTCAAGTTTTGGGTAGAGTCATGTGTAGGATTTGTGTCGAGTTTTGGGTAGAGTCTGTGTAGGATTTGTGTCAGGTTTTGGGTAGAGTCTGTGTAGGATTTGTGTCAAGTTTTGGGTAGTCTGTGTAGGATTTGTGTCAAGTTTTGGGTAGAGTCTGTGTAGGATTTGTGTCGAGTTTTGGGTAGAGTCTGTGTAGGATTTGTGTCAAGTTTTGGGTAGAGTCTGTGTAGGATTTGTGTCGAGTTTTGGGTAGAGTCTGTGTAGGATTTGTGTCAAGTTTGGGGTAGAGTCTGTGTAGGATTTGTGTCGAGTTTTGGGTAGAGTCTGTGTAGGATTTGTGTCAGGTTTTGGGTAGAGTCTGTGTAGGATTTGTGTCAGGTTTGGGTAGAGTCTGTGTAGGATTTGTGTCAAGTTTTGGGTAGAGTCTGTGTAGGATTTGTGTCAAGTTTTGGGTAGAGTCTGTGTAGGATTTGTGTCAGGTTTTGGGTAGAGTCTGTGTAGGATTTGTGTCAGGTTTTGGGTAGAGTCTGTGTAGGATTTGTGTCAAGTTTTGGGTAGAGTCTGGTAGAGTCTGTGTAGGATTTGTGTCAAGTTTTGGGTAGAGTCTGTGTAGGATTTGTGTCAAGTTTTGGGTAGAGTCTGTGTAGGATTTGCTCGATGCTCTGCCGTGCCTGTTATTTATCTCCCTGCTGCTCTATCACAGACGGGCTGTGCCACAGACAGCTGCCCTGGCAGATACGCTGCCCCTGATGACAGAGTCGCTCGCCGTATCTCAAGTGTGTATTTATAAGACGCTCAGACAGACCGACTTCTTCATATATTTCAGCATGACAGCTGCATCTCTTGTCAGGCTGCCTCTACAGTCTACTGAGCTGATTGGCCAAAGAGAGAAGGGAACCGCATAGAAGGGGACTAATTTCATTCACAAAACAAGGGAGACCTGATGTCAAGATCCATGCTTTATGGCATCTTTTGCCTCCACTGTAAATTAACTTTGCTTAAAAGTAATTGCCAGCGATGTCAATTTTGATGTTTTATGGCATCCTCTGCCTCTGCCGTAAACTAGTTTTGCTCCGAATATGCAAGTAATAGTTTGATCACCTGCACTGGACTTATTGGGTCAAGAGGAATATGGATTTTGCAGGGACAGTTATTTAAAAACAGAGGGACAATGAGAGAGTGTAATGACAGCGGACAGGAAAGTAGACCGGAGTGGATAAAAGGCTGAATGCTTTCTATTAACCCTGTAGCACAGCCTTGTCTGGCAGGAGCAGGGCCCCGTGCGTTGTGACCGTCTGCAGTCTGAAGGCTGAGAGCCTAACGATGCCCCCCCATGCTACGTCTGCCCAATTACTCTCCACCGCAGAGGCACGCACTGCTGTCAGCTTTATCGCGCTCGCTGTGGGAAACGCCGGGAGCATCTCACACTCTCACACTGGCTAGTGAAGAGGGACAGGAGAAATGCACTCAATTATCCCACAATTGGACTGCCTTATCGCATATTGGTCTGTCGCAATTGGAAAATGACACTAATAATGGATTTCCAGAATGGTCGCCGTGTCAACTTGAGGTATGGTAGTGTTAGTGGTAGTGGCGTGTAATTGCCACCAGAGGGCAGCAATACACCCCCATCGGTCATGTCGTTAGAAATTCCACAGTGCTCCTCTCCTCACCACAATCTTTGACATTGTTAGTGAGATGATTTATAGTTTACTAACTTGAAAGGCACCCCTGTGGCTTTTCTCTGAAATGCTGTTAATTCTTGAGCTTGCTGTTAAAAAATTTTTTTGAAATTCCATTTGAACTTAACATTAATTTTAAAGCGGTCTGTAAAAATACAATCAGCATTTTAGAAATGAAACCGAGGGAAAATGTTGGGTTGGGATGTGCCCTTGCAAACGTGATGTTTGGCATGGATACAAATGTTTGGACTGTATGTGTATGAGATCATGTGACTGTATGTGTATGAGGTCATGTGACTGTGAGGTCATGTGACTGTATGTGTGTGGGATTATGTGATTGTTTGTATGAGGTCATGTGACTTATGTGTGTGGGGTCATGTGACTGTGTATGAGGTCATGTGACTGTATGTGTATGGGGTCATGTGACTGTATGTGGCACCCCCGGCACTATGAAACATAGTGTTGGTGAGAAGTTGCCCTGTCTGGGTGTGGACACACACACCCTTGTTGGTGAATTATTCACATTCAGACCGCTGGGGCCCCTCTCCGCCTCCCACCCGCCATCTGTTTACGAGCTCCATCGCCTCCCTGAAGCTCCCGTGGGTTTTTCCCCCGCCCAGGATGTGACAGACTGTCAAGGTGAACTCCGCTGTCGGGAAGATGGAGCGTGCAAACACCTCTCGCCATGACTACTGGCCCGCCTTGGACGGGTCGCGGGAGTTTCACCTGTTACATGCGCGTGTCGAGCGAGCCTAGTCCCCATGATAGGTTTCTTTTGTTGTTGTTCTAGAATTGCTCATCTGTTTACAACCGACGGCTTTGAACGCTAAACTAAATTAGGCGATATTCCTTTTCGAGAACTATGCACAGAGCTGATTATTTTGGACATTTTTGAACTATTGCCTCTTCGTTTACTGTCCTCTTTGAGAAGCCTTCACAAAGGGCAACCACTCAAGGATTAAAAAATAATAATAATACACAGGAATGATATGGAATATTTTACAGAGGCAGGAATGGGAAATGCTGGTAAGAAATGGAAAGACCATGAAGCACAAATGGTCTAAATTAAATTACATTATGGGGGAGTGTTCCCGCCCCCCCATAAGCGAATGTTATTCTCTTTTATTTTTTATCTCCGGATTGTATTGCTGCCTGACGGAGCCCACTGCTAGCCTTGCAGTAGCTCATCTCTCCATGATTTCATGGATTCATCACGGAAATTGTTGGGTATTGGCCATTAGAGACCTTGTTTCTCCCCCATAAATGGAATGCTGATTGATATCGGAGAAAGAAAACTGCTGAGCCATGGCGTTTCAAAACAAACACGGGTGAAAATGCCGGACCCACTTCCAATAGACGACAAGGGTCAATTTGTAAAGTGTACTGCTTTTCAGATATTAATGGCAGGGAGACATTTCTCAATGCGTTTGTGTCCCTGATGGCTTCATATATACCCATACATCTAACCTTAAATTCAGTTTTCTCCTCTAAGGGAATAGGGGGTCAAAACTATTTATCTTGACAAATGGTGCAATTAACCCCCCCAACCAAGCAACCCCTCCCTGAGCCACGGGACGGATGAACTCAATAGCGGATGATTTATTCTCAGGGGCTGTCCGCAAATGGCCGTGCTTTTCCTACCTCTCCACGCAGCTCAGAGTTTTCAGTACGCTGCTCCTTTGGGTGTGGTGTCGTGAGGTCATATCCCCCTGTGTTCAGCTGACTGCACTCTCTACCCATCTGTTCCCTGTCACTGTCCGTTCTACCGTTGTCTCTCTGTTGCAGACACAGTGTGTGCGCGCGTGCGTCCGTGTGATTCTGCTGGTTCCGTAATGGTGCGAGGTAATTTTCCGGGCACAGATTGGGTGCGCTCCTACCCAAGAAGGACTGGTCGATACCGATTGTTACTTAATGGCGCGGAGTGATCATTTTCACCCCATGTTACAGCATTTATTTCTTGTAGAGAGAGGCGTCTTTCAAGATCACGATCCCCCCCACCGTCCTCAGAGCATAGCCGCTCAATGGTTTCAGGAGCCTGACACTGACGTTAGCCATATCCACACATCATGGCCTTCTCAGTTTCTAGATACGGACCAAATCAAGCATTTATAGAGTATTCTGGAATGACTCCTGAGACAGAATTTTTCACTTCCATCAAATTGGCTTGAGTTGATTGCCATCATAATCCTCCTGCAGAACTCCAGGTGCTGGTAGACTCTATGCCACGGTGCAATCAGGCCATACTGGCACCATGTGCTGGCCCAATAGTCTAATAAGTGACTTTTCATTGGTGTTTCCATATTTGTCTGCACTACCTGTATTTGCAGGTGTGTGTTTTAGGTGTGTGTTTGTATGCAGTGTGTATGTGTATTTGTTTGTGTGTGTGTGTGTTTGTATGCAGTTTGTACGTGTTTTTGTATGCACGTGTTTGTGTTGTATGCAGTGTGTGTGTTTGTATCTGTGTGGTTGTTTGTGTGTGTATGTGTTTGTCTGCAGTGTGTATGTGTATTTGTATGTGTGTGTGTGTGTGTGTGTGTGTGTTTATATGTAGTGTGTATGTGTATATGTATGTTTGTTTGTGTGTGTGTTTGTATGTGCATGGTTGTGTGTGTGTGTGTGTGTGTGTGTATGTGTGTGTGTGTATGTGTTTGTCTGCAGTGTGTATATGTATTTGTATGTGCGTGGTTGTGTGCGCACATGTATTTGTGTACTTGCACTCTAAACCATGTAAGCATCACGTTAACACTTAATCACAAATTTTCCCACGTTTACTGATCATTCATAAGACCAAAATGTACTGTGTGTGTATATGCGAAAAATGGATCAAGCCTCTAAGCTGCATGTCATCATTTGGAGTCATTTGTGGTTGTACCCGCTGTGAATGAGAACTCATGCTCAGTGTTCACAATGCTCTGGGGGCTAGGTCATTCACAAGGTCAAGAGCACAATTAACACATTAGCACACGTCTGGAGAAAAAAAACTGCATCGCTTCCGTATGCTAATGCGGTCCCAGCGCCCGATGAGGACACCAGTAGCCGGGGCCCGTACGATTTTAATCATGAGCATCGCCAGCTGTGAACAACAAGAGGGCAGATAAGAGCTTCCTGACGCAACCGAGAGCAAACCGCTCGCCGATCAAAAAGCGTGGACGTCCGCCAACGTCCATGCGGGAGATTGATTTTTTTTTTATTACCGAGAGTAAATTGGCTTTGAAGCGACGGGCGACAGAGCCACCCAGCAGAGAGGACAGTAATGTTTCCAGGGCCCGGGGCCCGGACTGTAAGTGGCGGGTGATGGCTGCTGTGATCACATTAAGGGCGGCTGTTTTACATTCGGCCCAATGAGGCCCCCGTCAAAACCCACACACCGCCTTACAGGGGAAGGGATCATTGCCTTAGGCGGCCGAAGGTCACGCGCTGGCTGGTTTTGCGTATTCTAACACCCCCCCCACCAACCCCCGCTGTTTCCAGATTGTTCCCTGAGGATTCTCCCCTGGTGCGGGGGGGATGGGACAATGGGGCAAACTCAGCGGGCAGGGGCGGGGTACGGGGTCAGAGTTCTGTTTGAGTTGCTGGAAGGACCTTTGCTCCAGCTTCAGAAACCGCAAGATTACATCATCACATCGCAAAGCATGCGTCACGACGTCATGGCAGTGATGTAATTGCATGTGCGCTATGATTCGTTAATCTTCTTCCCGATGCAGGTGGAACCCTGGAGGTGCAAAGCTGCACACGGGAAGGAACTACTTTTTCAGAGCCACAAAGCCTGTAACGAACAGTCAAAAATGCTGTTGTCCAGGCTCTTTTGATTTGTTTACTTTGGAAAGTACCCCATCTTGAAAAATGCTAAAATTTGTTTTGTTGCTAGGCATTTAAAAATAGTAATAATAATAATTGCTGATGAGATCTGAAAAGTTGCTTGATTTTGTGCCAAAGTGTCAAGGCGGTAACACTGCCTCCACTCTCCAGAAACTGTGGAATTTTCGATTTTGGTGATTCATGGCCCTGTGATTGGCCAGGGTCCTTATTGCCTGATGTTAATGCTAGTATTTACCCACCTGTGCTCATGTCGTTGCTTCCCTCGAGTGGCTCGAAAAGCCTGCGGACTTGTGTCTGCATGCAGTTCTCATGCAGAGGTGCGGTTCTGTGTCCGAGCTGCGTCCCGCGTGTTCCATAAAACGCTTGTGGCTGACGCCCCCTTGTGGGGTTACACTGACAGCGCATGATAGCTGCCTCTGAACAGAGGTCGAAGTCAATCAGTGGCTCGGCCTTTGACGGCACATTTTTACCATCGCAGGCTGGACTGCTGCACTCATACATCGGACGCACTCAGTGGTGAGCTGACATTCGGTGATACGTTGTTCCTCGGACACGATTTGGTGTGTCTCTGAGTCCCCCCCCTGTGTTGGGGGGACTCAGAACATTTCCTGACCCTTGTTATGTTTGTAGTGAGGTGGCTGTGGGCGCAAACATCGGGTGACTGTGTGTGTGTGTGTGTGTCTCTGTGTGGGGAGAGACTGGGAGACTCTTGGCTGAACGAGTCAGGGAGGAAGAATCTGTGTCAGCGTGTCTCTGTGCTGTCCCGTTTGTCTCCTCTGTGACGGGGCTGATCTGTGGCTCATTGTTCTGTGCTCAACGTTCATTATTTCAGCAGCTGGTGAATGGGATGTGACCAGGACTTTGAGAATCTCCCTCTCCAACCCAGAGCAGATGTTCCAGTGTCATTAGTAGAGATTTCACGACACAAAACACTCTCGCAAACACACTCGCGCACACTCTCACCCCGCGTCGCTCGCGAATGCAGCCTGAATGCAGCCAACACTCATTTACAGGTACACACACACACACACACACACACATGCACACATGAAAAATCTTAAGCACTGCAAATTTGTTTTTATCTTGACGACAGTTATATGAGCCACTGTGTACATGTGTTTATATGTTTATATATGTACTTGTGTTTATGAACACAATTTTATCCTTTTGTTCTGTTCTGCCATTGATGGCCTTGACTCTGAGAAACACATCATCTGGTGTGCCACTAGGTGGAGCCATTGTTCTTATTTATTTTGGACTACATCATTCATATGACCTTTTCAGCTGCACCTGAATAAATGAGCCAAGTGTAGGAACACAACCAAAAACAGAGCCCTTTGATTTGTCAGAAATAAATAATGCAGTGTAGTCGAGGAACACGCGATTGCATGCCACGCCACTGGAAGTCTGAACATCTCTGGTCATGTTGAAGGGCCCCCTGCCTTGGAATTCTCAGGAAGTGTATGCCTGAGAGGGCCGTAAAAGCTTCTCAGCATTTTCAGCAGAAAAGGAGTCAATGAGCGGTGCTTAAAGTAGTGCTGAAAGACTACAGTCGATAGCACTCCACCGGAAGTGGTGAGAAAGCAACAATGTAGCCCAATGAGGATTTTAGGACAGGCACTCGCAGGAATTTTAGGAAGTTGCTCTGGGTCCTCCTTCCCTTATTTTAATTAATTTTATTTTCTACATCCACTTGTGCAGCGTGACAGTGTTTTTTTGTGCTACGGTGAGTGTGATCGTGTCATGTTTAATTTAAAAATGCTTGATTGTGGTGAAGCGTGGCTCCTGCGGTCAGGGGCAGGGGGCGGAATTTGATTGGCCCTCATGGTCTGAGAAACACCGTGTCGTCACATGACCTGGACTCGGAATGAACTGCTGCGGGAAATAAAGCCTTTAGCGATCTTGCTTGTTTGTGAACTGCTCCTCAGTAAGACCGCGGAACAATAAAAGTTCTGACCGTAGTTTACGGGGATGACCGCTGTTTGGTCACAAAGAGCCTGCGGGGGATTGCTGGGCTCTCTGCTCGCTCCTCCTGCTCAAGTCAGAATGCTCACCTGTAATGGGTTCTTGCCGAAAGTCGATCGTTTGTGACTTTCCGGTGGAAGGCCGAGTTGTGGCAGGTTCTGCGTGCTTTTTTTGTTTCTTGAATGGCGGTGATGCGCGGGGGCTTCTTGTGTTCAGATGCCGGCCGCGGTGATGCGCAGTCACAGACTGCTGCGGTGTCATCGTAGCGACACCTTCCAGAAAATCTGTTTCCGTGCCCACCGCTCGGACTTTTCCACGCTAATGCTATTTATAACAAATAAATAAGATGCCCCCACCCCCTCCTCCACCCCCTTGTCTCATGGTTTTCCCCCCCCCCACTGCGGCTCTGCTGGCGTGTTCCACGGACAGGCTCATATAACATTACAGAGGACATTTATTTATTTAATTTTTAATTTTTTCATCATCACACGCCACAGTGAAGACGAGGCCGGGAATCGACCGTGCCGTTTTAACTTCCAAAGGTATTCAACCTGAGGTGCTTCAGGCCAACGTCCAGCTGTGTGAGTGGATTGTATGTAAAGTGTCGTTTCCGTTCCCGACAAACACGACGGGCACGTTTCTCAGCGTTATCGTCTAGTGTCATGTGACCACGCCCGTCTGTCGTGGAGGCCCCCCTGTGCGCTATGGGTCAGTCCGCAGCGATCAGATCCGGCTCGCCCACTCCGCCATGGGCAAACTTTGCCTTTTCATTTCCATTTCAATTTTTTATATCCACCGCCACCGAAAATAACAGATCATTAATACGACGGACCAGGTCAACCCAAGTCATGCGCCTGGTATTCCAAGAGTGGATACACTGCACGTGATCAGTATCGGACCAAAAAGGTTACGCATTCACGATTATGCGTTACATTTATACAAGCCCGAAGCTAACATTTTCATTTATGACCTGCCGTTCCTCCACATGTAATACCTTACCGCCTATTTTAATGGGAAATTCACAAAGCGCCATTACAGAATATGGACCTTAACGCCTGAGTTGAAGGTCCATCGTGAGCAGTGGCAGGGTGTCAGGGCTATTTTTCTGAATGAACACACGGGAGATGGGATCTGCCTTCTGGGACTTCTGGAAACGGCGCAATTAAACAGAAAATGTATGGGGTGAACTCTGACCCCCGATTTGTGTTCCACAGACCCCCCTTCCCCCTGCCTTGAGGACTGGGACCGGTTTGCTTCGTTCTCGTGGTGAGAGAGCACCCCCTCAGCCCAAACCAAATTCTGCTCCAACCCCCCAGGGGATAACCCTTAGGGAAATATTTCCCTCTCACAGAGAATTACAAAATTGGAATTAAAGCCGGGGTCATTGTAGCAAGAGGTGACATTTGGGGAGTGAGCGCATGTGCGTGAGAGTAAGTGTGCTCGCACATGACAGTGCATTACCAAAGCATGTGTTGTGCGTGTGGGTGTGACTGTGAGAGAGCGCGTGGACATGTGTGTGTATCTGTGAGATGTGTGTGTGTGTATCTGTGAGATGTGTGTGTGTGCCTCTGTGAGATGTGTGTGTGTGTATCTGTGAGATGTGTGTGTGTATCTGTGAGATGTGTGTGTGTATCTGTGAGATGTGTGTGTGTATCTGTGAGATGTGTGTGCCTCTGTGAGATGTGTGTGTGCCTCTGTGAGATGTGTGTGTGTGCCTCTGTGAGATGTGTGTGCCTCTGTGAGATGTGTGTGCCTCTGTGAGATGTGTGTGTGTGCCTCTGTGAGATGTGTGTGTGTATCTGTGAGATGTGTGTGTGTGTGTCTCTGTGAGATGTGTGTGTATCTGTGAGATGTGTGTGTGTATCTGTGAGATGTGTGTGTGTATCTGTGAGATGTGTGTGCCTGTGAGATGTGTGTGCCTCTGAGATGTGTGTGTGTATCTGTGAGATCTGTGTGTATCTGTGAGATGTGTGTGTGTATCTGTGAGATGTGTGTGCTTCTGAGATGTGTGTGTGCGTCTGTGAGATGTGTGTGTGTATCGGTGAAAGGGGCACTCTTTCACTGTGACATTTTAGCGCAACTTAGTGCAGGCTTCACATCCTCATCAAGTGTTGCCGTGGCCTCAGATTAATGGAGCAGGGAGGTGAATAAACCGGACCGTAGATCATGAGTGTCAGGCAGCATACTGCTCTCCCTGCCAACCCCCCCAAATCCCAATCCCCTCCTTTATTTAATCCACACCCTCTGCTCTTTCACACATGTAACCCAACAACTAAACCCTTTCCTGTGTTTTACCAATCACCCATTTTATTTTCTGTATTTAACCCAATGGTCAAATCCGTTCCTTCACTTAACCCAACTGCCAGATGCTTTCCTGCATTTAACCTCCCCTATTATTTCCTGTACTTAACCCACCCACTCCCTTTTCTTTACTGTTCATAAACCAACCAACAAATCCCTGCCTGAACCACCCCCCCTGCTTTTATTTCCTCTATTTAAGCCAGCCCCCCCATTCCTTTCCTCTGTTTAGCCCAACTTCCTTTTCCCTCAACACCTCTCCCTCTCCCTCTCCCTCTTTCTCTATCTCTCTCTCCCTCCCTATCTCCCTCTCCCTCCCTATCTCCCTCTCCCTATCCTATCTTCTACATTCTGTTTATCTATCTTTATCAAAGTGTTCTCAAGAACAGTTTAGCTGAAAGCCACCTACAATTCCTGGGTGCTAGGAGCAACCCTAAACTAGGACCCTGTAGGTAAATCTGTAGCCACAATTCAGAGGTAGCAGTAAAGCACTCAATGCAGGAAATAATGCCTCTACAATACATAAACAAGTAGACGGTAAACTAAGTGACTATGTCCCTAAATTCACTGGCTCATTGAAGGTGGGGGTCTCAGATCCACCGGAAGGTCATTTGAGCCAGAACCGATGGGTCGCCAGGTGCGGAGGGGATATCTGTTTATCTATCTTTAATCCACCCATGGGGGTGTCCAGCTCATTGGGGAGAGAGACCCCATGGGTCGCCCAAGACGACCCAATCCGCCCAGCGGTCCAGTCCCTTTGCCGCTGGCGTGCCACCGCTCCTCATGAGCATGGCGGCATGGGCAGTCCCATTACAATAAAACCGATTTGCGCCCGCTCGATGGCGGGACAGCTCTGTGACTGGCACATTGATTGCTCCTGGCGCAGGTACGTAGCTCCCTGGCGCAGTGATGGCAGTCACACCCGGCCTCCCTAACAAAGGAATAATCGATAGGGAGCCCCGATCCCTCCGCAGATACCCCTTGCTCTGATTGAGCGCCGCACACGGGTTACAAATCTAAAGACAGGTGTGATATAAACATCTGCTTTCCATCAGGCCTAATTAGAGAGGTCATGCACCTGTACAGATCGTCACAGGGACGTCAGGCATGAGCAAGAGCACTTTCTGTCTAGACAAATGCGTGTGTGTGTGTGTGTGTGTGTGTGTGTGTATATGTATGTATGTATGTATGTGTGTGTGTGTGTGTGTTTCTGTGTGTGTGTGTGTGTGTGTGTGTGTATGTATGTGTGTGTGTGTGTGTGTGTGTTTCTGTTTCTGTGTTTCTCTGTGTGTGTGTGTGTGTGTGTGTGTACGTGTGTTTCTCTGTGTGTGTGTCTGTGTGCATGTGTGGGGGTGGTGGTGGGGGGGTGGCGGTTCTGTCAAATAGCACCACGCAGCTATTTGATATTCACGTTTTTAAAATTTTTTTATTCCATCTGTCAACACAAACCCCAGCTTCATAAATCTACCCAGCTGTTTGCCACGCGCCCCCACGGCTGCGCCAACAGCGACACGCCGCGCCGCGTGGAACGGGATCTGGGACAGAGATCACAAGGAGGTGGGGGCAGCCTCGCCCCGACTGAGAGTCACGCTGCGTCCGAAGAGGCTGAAATAGTGTTGAAAGCGTTTTTATATTCGTGTATAAAATAAAGTAACGTAAGCTAGCTGAGGGTCTGTGGCAGGCCGTGACACGTATTACAGGCATGAGAACCCTGCTCGAAAGGGATTCGGCTGGATGTGGATGGACAAAAAAAAAATCCTAAAATGTACTTGCGAGTTCTTGCGGTCGTGTCACGCAAACGGGCTGATCGCCGGAGGACTCCGGACCACCGGACCATCCCCCCACCCTGTGACCCGACCCGCAGCCTGAACCCCACGGAAATCCTTAGCGGTGTGCGGTCGAAATAGCCACCCGCTCAAGTTACTCTCTGCAGGAGGACTTAGGAAATTACCCCTCGTAAATGACCCCCTCCAAAATAATAATACTAAAATGGAGGGAGTGCTGACCGATTCAACGGGAGGCGAGACGGCCACGTCGCGGCTCCCGCTTCTAATTTAAGACCGCGTCAGATCGGGAAACTCTAAACTGTAATTAAATGGGTCGGAACTACTCATACACAGACGTTTTACGGCTCTGACGGCTGTAGCTGCTGAGTTGTGCTACCTGCATGTGTAAATTACCGCCGTCCCGCCCGGCCCCACGCGGAGGATGGATTAATCTTCCCGCCACGTTATTGAATGCGTTCTCCGATTCGGCAGCGGCCTATAAATTGCACTTGTCACGCTGGCCCTGCACCTGCCTCGCCGCAGCCTTGGAATTCCTAACAAAGCGTCGCATTTCTGCACTCCGCAGTCAGGGCCGGAGAAATGGAGTCACGGCAGCGAGAGAGGAGGAGGAGGAGAGAGAGAGAGAACAAGAGAGGAGATGGAGAGACACTGAGAGTGGAGGAAAAGAGAGAGAGAGAGAGAGAGAACAACAGAGGAGATGGAACAACAGGAGGAAAAGGAGAGACCCAGAGAGTGGAGGGGAAAAGATGAGGGGGAATGAGAGAGTGGCAGAAGGGGAGCAGAGAGAGAGAGAAAAGGAAAAGAGAGCCTTTTTGTCTTTTGTTTTTGTCGCATTCATTGGACCAAGAGATGTGTCTTTAATCGAATACGGAAAACGTTACCTTGAAATGAGAGAGGAAGGGGGGTCGTGGGGGTGGTCCCACATTGGCCAACTGAGACAATGATGAAAATCAGACGAAGATGAAGGTTGCATTGCCATTAATGGTGGGGCGAGTCTTTTTGAAAGGAACGGTCATGTGCCACCACACCCTTCTACCCACGGTGTGAGGACCTCCACCGTGTGACGTGGTGAGGGGAAGAGACTGCGCTTCTCACTCCGGCCACCAGTGGGCACACTCGCGTGCACGCATATCTTGGAAACTGTGTGAAGACTAGGATTAGGCTCCCTCACCTCCCCTAATCCTGGTGCCTTCCGGCTGTGGGGGTGGGTGGGTGACATGCCTCTTTTCATATCCATGATTTGGTTGGGATCGTCAATCTAAACTGGATGCATGTTGCAAAGATCCCACCCCCCAAAAAAATCCACAGTGATTCCGGCTGTAAAGAATGGGGGATAATCACGTCGGTGTGCAATGTGGGGAGGATGCCAAGAGGCTACAGGCGGAGGCTACTTTACTTCAAGAGGCTACTTTACTCCTGGTAAAGTCCCCTTCTTTACATCTGTGGAACCTGCAGCCCCTGGAGCCACCCAGGCCACACTTTTATATTTATAACAATCCTCTATATGAATATGCAGGGTCTTTTCTGTATGAATTCACGTGAATATGAAATGGAAAAGAACCTTTCCGAGAATAAAATCCTACCCAATAAATTGTCTCTGGGAGGAGAACACCGCTCAGGTTTAGAGTCTGCGTCGCAGGCGGTAACGCGTCTCCACGCTCCGAAAGCAGCGACGCAGTCCATGGTTTAAACAGTGGGCTGAACCGAATTAGCCCAGTGAGTTCAATCTGATACGCTTTAACAACCCCCCCCCCCCCCGCTGTGCATATTTCACCTGCATCGCGGCGAACGCTGCAGAAACGAGAAACGGGGCAGGCACTGAGGCAGCAACTGTCCCTGAAAACCCAGTTACATTTCCCCGGTAACAAAGCAGCGGTGGAAAGGCAGTTATTTTCCGTGATTATAATCAATATTAATAGAGCAAGGCGCACTGGAGCGCTGAACGCACTGATAAGCCCTTTGTGCACAAAGATTGTAAATTCTTCCATCTGTGTGAGCCCGCGCTTTAATAAGAACATGCTGTAACTCTTGTCCCCGGTCCAGAAGAATATGAAGATTCACCCACACCTCAGGCACATTTGACCGAAGAAATCCTTAATGCTTTTTCCCGTTTCATCGTGCATTCAAGATAAATGCGTGCATACGGCACATATGTGACCATGACAGTTAGTTAGTTTGTGTTGTGAGGCTGAATTTGAAGATTCATCTTATTTCTATTGCATGCACTGCTCCCTGTAATCCCAGACTTGGCCAACAGGGGGAGCTTGTACACTGTCTGGCGTTTAAATCTCCTCCCTCCCTCTTTTTCCTTCACCCGATACATTTCTCCTCTCTCCCCTCTCACTCTCTCTCTCTCCCTCCCACTCTATCATTTTCTTTCTCTCTTTATTTTATTCTCGCCCTCACTTAAAATGAAAAATATATATTTTGCTGGTTTTAATAAAATGTTTTATATTTTTCAAAGCTGAGAACAATCAATGAAGGTCAGCAACTTAGTACCAACATACATTATTCACAAAGACTCAGTAATGGGGCAGTAATGCAAAAAGAGGTGCAAATGCCAATTTAATGCAAGCATTGTTCTTCACAAAATTTTAGACACTTGCTAGATGCTATTTTCCTGTTTTCTTTCATTCCCGTTATTCCAGTCTATCATTTCCGCCCTCTCTCCTTTCACTCTTTTGCTCTTTCTTCTTCCTCCTCCTCTCCCTCTGTCCCCTTTCACACAATCTCTCCCTCGCCATCTCCTGCTCTCTTCCAGCTCTTCATCTCTCTCTCTCTCTCTCTCCCCTCCATCCGTCCGTCCTCCCTCTCTCCCGCTGTTGCAGCCCAAAGTGAAGAGCAGACTCCTGTAATTACCCAAGTGTCTGTAAAATGAATCATTGGGTGGCTGATTGAGCTGCATGATGGGATACATCCATCCTGGGAGAGGAGACTGAGCCCCTCGCTCCCTCCTAACGGAGACAGACGCGCGGCCGCTGGGGCAGGCAGGCGGGCTGGAGCGGTCTCCGTAGCGCTGTGGTCGCCATAGTAGCCAGGATTTTGGCCCCCCATGCTATTTCTGTCGCAGTCGATGTGGGTATGGTTTTCACGTTCTTACCGTTTCCTTTACCGTTTGGAGGTTAGGGCGTGGTCTTCATGTTGTAACTATTTCACTGGATGTTACTGTAGGTGATCAGGTTGTATTCGCCATGTTACTATTTCAGCGGATATGACGGAGGTTTGGGCGTGGTCTTCATGTTGTTACTATTTCAGTGGATATAAGCATTGGAAGAGATGAGTGTCTAGCCTTACTGATTACACTGTCACCATGGAGATGCTTGGCTGAGTATGGAAGCATTTGACAGTTAATGCTTTCTGTATATCTCCATTAAGTCAGTTTATGATTGTTTGTGCCTCTTTTCTGTTTTACAAAATAGCCAGACTAACGCATTATCTGTTAATTTGCAAACAGACAAGCAAATGATCCATTATAATATAATTATTTTCTAACAGATACTCATGTATTTAGACTGAACCAGACATCTGGTAATTAAAATCCCCACAATGCTGCTCTTAAAAGTTTACGATTTGATGCAGTGTTTTCTTGTTGTTCCTGATTTTGTTTTAGAGACCGAACCCAAATGATAATCATTGACGAATGATAACCTGCTCCATCAAAATCAAACGACTTCAGAGGTTTGCCTCTCTCTCTCTCTCTTATTCTCTCTCTCTCTCTCTGTCTCTCTCTCTTACTCTCACTCTCTTCTTATTCTCTCTCACCCTCTCTCAGCATGTCTCTCTCATTTGAATGTTTATCCTCTGTTTGTAGTGAAATGGGAATGGAGACAGATATTGTGTGAGAGAGGCCAGTCCAGAAACAACAGAAGGGCGGATTGTGTGGGAGAGGGAGTGAGCAGTGTGACAATGTCGATGGGACAGGAGGACGGAGGACTCAAAGGACCCTCCTTACAATGATTGTTTAATTAGCCAAACGGCAAGGAGGCGGGGGTGTGTGTGAAAAACCCTGAAAAAGCAGGGCACGTTTCTTGGCTGCAGCCCCCCGCTCACAGATTGCGATGGCTCATGAGATACTGGCAGAGTAGTGGGCGGTGTTATTATCACTGGGGAGACCCAATGCGCTCGGCCGCCATTTCTTTCGTTATTTTCGCGGGCGAGTTGCACCGCGGTTCAGCCTGCCGCCGATCTTGTTTATCGGCTGGCGCCAGGCCGGGCATCGGGCCCCTGCCACCCGTCAGGCCACCCGCCCCGAGCTGCCAGCTTCACCCACTCTGCTGCTGTTCGCTTCCAACCCAGAGAGGGGGCAGCCGTGGCCTAATCCTGTTCTGGGATGTTCAGTCCTGCGTGTTGTGCTGTGTTGGTTTGGGAGGAGGGGGGGCCACAGGGTGCGGGGGTTAACGGTAGCCCTCTGCGCTCTCTGCAGGCTGAATCCGATCCGATCCGATCCGATTGCAGTCTGAGAGTGACGGCGGAAAGCACACTGCTTTGGGAGTTAGGGTGCTTTCACATAAAGGTGGCCAAAAAGGTGGACTCTTTGGTAAACGAGGGACACAAAAATCAGGGGCTTCCACTAAGCCTGGGGTATTGGCAAATACCTCACGATATCACGATTCATATCACAATACGCATGTCGCGATTCAATGCATCACGATTCAGCGCGATTCCTCAACCGGATTGCGAAAAACAACAGAATGATGATTCAATACCTCAAGTAATGTTACTATAATGTACGTCAAAGGTACACAATTGAATCAAAAACCCATTAACATCCCCATAATAGAAAAACAGGAGTCAATTTGAAATGACTTTAACTTTCCATTCTTTTTTTCTGAGCCTTGAGAAATTGAATGGGATTGATGGATCTTCTGCACGTTCAGTTTAAGTGCTCATGCACAGACTGAACAGCAGTGTGTAATTATGTAATTACATAATACATAAGCATACATAAAATGTCAACCCCTGTAACGTTATTGCAGTTACAGACAGTTCACACACAGGTTCACATATATGCCAAAATAAATGAAACCTTTGAGTAAAGGAGAGGTAAGTATATTGGAAGCAGGTGTTTCCACACAGGTCTGGTTCCTGAGTTAATTAAGCAATTGACATCCCATCATGCTTAGGATCATGTATAAAAATGCTGGGCCAGTCCATTTGTGCATTATTTTGGCTACCATGGCTAGAAGAAGAAATCTCAAAAAAGTAATATTGTTAAATGAGTTATCCTTCACCCTGTCAACAAGCGGATATGTGTCACATTAAACTAACACTCCACACTACACGATACGATATGCACACACACGTGAACAACAAGACCAACAACACTCAATACGCACGCATGAATACTTTCTGCCTGGCTCAGATGGGACTCATGAGGCAATCATCTGTCTATCATTCATAAACCTAATCACAAAACACCAAACAATTGACCAACCACACCCACTCACATTCTCACACACAAACAGTTAAGTGAATAATCACTTACCATCCATACCAATCAACACCAATTAAATCATAATTAACAATCAGTTATGGCCTTTGGAACAACCTTCCGGGCAACAGTTCACACTCTCACACCCTGTGAGAGTGCCAAACCTGCCCCCGGAAAGTCTCACTGCTCCAAAGGCCACAGTATGGGAAAACAAAGCAACCCTGCCACTCCCATGTTGCCGTGACCGACACCCTCCACAGATGGAATTTCTTGTTGAATAATGGTGTTGCATCCCTCTGATAGAGTTCCAGACACTTGTAAAATCACGATTTTTAATTGAATCGATATATCCGCACAGCCTAAGCTTCCACACAGGTTTAATTAAGCAATTAACATCCCATCATGCTCAGGGTAGGTAGAAATCTGGGCAGGCCTGGTTGCCTATGCTAGGCTAGCATGGCTAGAAGTTGAGACCTAAATAACTTTGAAGGAGGGGTGATTGTTGGGTCAGCAGCTTCAGTTCTGAAGACAGCTCAACTTCCTGATGTCTCATGAGGTGCAGTGCCTAAGATGATGCTGGCATGGAACTGTGAGGGAAAGACATCATCAGCAAAGGGCAGCAGTGGTTGGAAGTGCATACCACGCATTAGTTCCAGGTGCAAGGCTAAAACAGGTGAGCCTATGACTGAGAAACAAATCAAAGTGTTGATATGGCACCAAAAATGGGCGTCGCTAGACTGTTTTGCTTATATATGGTGTATTATATGTTTATATGGGTGTATTTGAATTATTCACATTTTTTAATACAGATGATACCACAGCATTTAAAATGACCCTGCAGTAGATTTGTTGAGCTGCGCAGGGTTGTAAGATAACATTTAACCCTCTGCGAATCCTGTTAATACGTGGAGCTGAGCATATGCTGTACAAAGCTCATCTCATTTTTCATTTTCCCTCATTTTTTTTTTCAAAACAATGCAGTTAAATCTACCTTCAGTGAGCTGATTGCCTCAATTGGCCAGGCAAGCCACATTACACGTTGAGAACTGCAGTTCGGTGCAGAAAGTATGTCATGCATCTCTAGGGCAGAAAATTTGATAGCTTTTATCCTGTGTGAAGTCCAAACTAATTAAATGCTGACTGTGGGAGAGCCCTTAATCCTCACTGTACTGGTCAACACAAGGCTACCTTCAGAGGTGAACTTGGGGATAAATGATCTAGATCCTGGGACAGGGCTCACACCATACAGGCTAACAATAGCTCTTACCACCTTGTATTTCTTCATGGCTGGAGTCCACCCTGTTGTGAAAAATCTGGTTCAGGTCACTACTGTATTGCCCACTGACTGTTTACCATCACCCAGTGACAGTTCACCAGCCTCAACAGTAAAACCATGTTGGACATGTTCTGAGGAATGTTACATCATGTCACAGGATGGTTCTTTGTGTGAAAGTTGTGTGAGAAAAGCTCAATCTGACAGTAAGGAAAGGGGAAAACATAACAACCAAGTAGCGGTTGGAAGTTTTCCGGCTCAATCGGCCAGGATTATAGCCAGTTACACAGAAAGTTTCAGGGGAGAAATTGCCATTTTCTTGCCTTGTGTACGATATTGATGTTAAGACGCAGGGCCTGCTGAGCCTGAGCTGGGGTAGAGGTGTTTTCCTGTCAGCTTGTACAGAGGTAATTTGCTTTCATCACCTGATTTGCCACAGATTGGGAGAGCGGGGCATCTGCTCGGTGAAACCGACAGGGAGCGTGGGTGCACCGCGGCGCCTGTGTGTCGTTCCCGGGAACTCTGGGTAAGCTAGTCCATTTGTAACAAATGAAAGCTTGATGGCTCGGGCCCCCGTCGGAGTCGGGATTTCAGCTCCGCAGGTGATGTACCTAAACATTGTCAGAGCTAGTGCCCCCCCCCACACACATACATACATACACACACACACACACATTAACACACACAGATACACACTAGGGGTGTGACAGTATACCGGTATGATGGTATACCACAATATTAAAATATGAAATAGTACTACCATAAACTTAACGTAATACCGTGACAGTAAATCACGTGGAAAAAGTTATTTTCATGCAGGAAAAAAATATTTCAACTGTTACTGTCACGACTCGACCAGCAAACAGGCATTTCTCCCAAGCCTCAATCATCAGGAGAAGTGGCTACCTCAGTTCTGCGCTTGAACATTCACTTTCATTAGCCTTGCCTTATCCGCTTGTTTGTGTTTGTGCCACCTTGAAAAATGTGTTCTCGTTTGTTTCCAAGAGTCCCTGAGTTTAGTTTATTCCGTGCCCTGGAATACATTTTGGATTTACTGTTTAGCTAATTTTGTTTGTTCCTGATCGTTTGTTATTTTGTTTTGTATTGTTACATGTCTTCTCAGACACTGTTTGCCTTTGTTCCTGCCAGCGTTTAAGTTAATAAAGAATCTTAAACGCATCTCTGCATTCTGGGTCTCTCTCGCCTGCACTTGGTTCCACACCTCCAACATTCCTGACAGTTACCCTACTAAAATGTCTAAATAACCCATATTAAATAATATTATACTGGACCTTGGGTGTCTGCTAATGTCATTTAATCCCACCACCTCTTTGGCTGTTCTTGCATTTTGTTTTGTTTACAACACGATTGCGTACATGTAGACAGCTCCCTCACATTTCCCAAATCTGGTAGGTAGCTGTTATTAGCTTGCTAGCTACATGGCATAAATCTCCATTTGCAGTCCCTTATAAAACTTGCAATGTCCGATGCTGATTCCGATGATGAGGCGGTCTGTAATGACTAATTATATCCCCCCAAAAAGTGAACTTGTTCACCTTCAATTCAGAACAAAAATGGTGTTGTTGTTGAGAACGGATCTCCCATCTGTAGAGAATGTGGGGAAAATGTAATGGCCAGAGGAGGGAACATGTCAAACCTTGCATTCCACCTGAGTGATCATCATCCTTTACGTTATGGCACAATGGGAAAAGTGAGTGGCTAAATATAGTACTGATCCGAAAGTTGATGACACGATAAAGCAAAATGTTGCTTAATTCGCAAAGCGAATGATTTAAATTGATTTAAACATACAATTACAAGGAGTGAACTATATTCAGTTGCATACATACAATAAACAGATAGAGTTGTAAACTTTGTGTGATACTTTTTTTTGCTTAAAAACTGATTACCGTGATATACCGAAAACCATGATATTGAGTAGTATGATTATCATACACATGACACACACAGACAGACAGTGGCGCCGGCAGAATTCTATTTCATAGTACGCACAAGAATGGCCCGATACCGTCTAGTCTCGCACACACGCACATGGGCACATACCAGTCTACTCAGCCCACCCAGCCCACCCATATGCGCACATTTCAAACATTTGAAACAACCACCAACAACCAGCTAAATAACACAATATCAAGAAACCTAATGTGCAATAAAAGTCCACCAATCCGAAAAGGCAGATGAGAGAATAAAATGAAATGGTATTCCTACCTATTTTAAGTTTATTCTGCATCTCCCCGTTGCATCGAACTCTTGCAGAATGACCTCAGCATTAATTCCAGTATCATGATGGATGTTCATCAGTGCAACTTCGCGATTGCTTACTTTTCTTTTTTCAAAAATGCTTAATTGTTTTCGTTTGCTCATTTCTAATTTCTTGTTAGGCTAAACCCTAAACTAAACCAACATTGACACATTAACACAAGTATGCCCCAAAAATGTTGAATGCAATGACCTATAAGATGACAGCAAACACACCAATCACCACCTTCAATATATTTTCATCAAACGCTTATAGGCGTATGGTACTGTCAGTCAGTGGATACAACCAATAGGCCTAATGCATCTCAAGCGCAGGTGAGTTTCATTTTTATTTATTTTTATCTGAAGACAGTGGGATCTGCTGCTGTCACAATTTTATTATCAAGGTAAAAACAGCTCGCCTGATGTACGCACAGTGCGTACGGCCGTACGGCTACCGGTGCCACTGCAGACAGACACACACACACACACACTAACACATTTTCATTCGGTCTTCTCAGGTCGAGGGATGGAAATAGTTCCTTCTCTCTATCCCCCTTTCTCTCTATCCCCCTCTCTTCTTTGCTATGACTTGTGAGACTTATTGGCTTTGCTTTTAATAGCATTTCTTATTTTGTCCCCATTGTCACACACACAGTACAGACTAATTATTTGCACCTAATGAACCGGTTAGTTACAGATTTGTAACACATTCCCCCCCCCCCAAGCGTTTAATGATCATTAAATTTTCTAAAGGTATACAGTTCACCTTCACCCTGAAAGACTGGTACCGCACCACATTACAATCATGCCTCATAATGATTTGGCGCTTCTGAAATAGGTATAGTTTCTGATGTACTTCCGGGGGGCAGGACTTGACTGCAAGAAATGCACTGCGCTTTTCATGAATGGGACTTCTTTTTGAAACTAACAATAAATATTATTTGCTGACCCTCCCATATATTATTTAGTGAAGGTGGAGAGCGGCACTTTATGAGCCTGGATAAGCCATCCAGAAAATAAACACAATATTATGCAGTGTCGCACCCCCCCCACACACACACACAGTAGTGCTACCCTCCCTTCCCCGAATGCTGATTCAACCTCGTATATTAGCCATATGCCTGCGAGGGAATTTTGGGACTGGCAGGGCGGAATGCAAAAGTGGAAAGTGTGGCAGGAACCATTACGGATTTATTGTATATATAATAGGGAATTCTTAATATAACGCCACTGGTTATTGTCCTATAGGGCAGTGTTCATTATTCCTGCTGCTGAGGGAAAGGGTCCCCAATAACAGCAGGGTTGCATAGGGTTGTGGCTCTGTCTCCGGGCTGTAATTACAAACCCTGCACCCATGTGTGTGTGTGTGTGTGTGTGTGTGTGTGTGCGTTTGCGTGTGTGCGTGCCTGTTTGTGTTTATGTCTGTGTGTGTGCGTGCATGTGTGTGTGTTTGTGTGCGTGTGTCTGTTTTGTGTGTGTGCACGCATGCGTGCCTGTTTGTGTGCGTTTGTGATTGTGTGTGTGTGTGCATGTCTGTTTGTGTGTGTGCGCACGTGTGTATGTGCACACGTGCGTGTGTGTCTGTGTGTGTGTGCATGCGCACGCACGTGTGTGTGTGTGTGTGTGTGTATGCATTGTGGGCTATTGGCATTGCCTCTAAAATTACTCTTCAGCTTGTTTCTACAATCCTGCTTACGCTGCTAGTTTCACACTTTGACTTTTGTTTTGCTCTGCTTTATTTCGATGTCATTTACATTTTTATCTGAAAAAACAAAAAAATGCTAAACCGAAACAGAGAGATGAAAACACAGCAAGTTATTTCCATTCAGTGTCGAGTCGAGAAGGCAGCGAGGCCTCGCGAACACTTTTTCCGGTCTGTCAAGTCAGCTGTTTGTGATAAGCATCAGTTCATTTTTAGGTTCGGCAATCAGTTCACAGACAGAAATACAGACAGACAGACAGACAGACAGACAGGCAGTGTATTAGAGAACAAAAACCCAGACCACAGAGACCATGATAATAATTTAGACCTTTAAGAGGGCAGGGAATTTCATTTGGACGTCCATCTTTCCCCCACGTTCATTTCTCCTCTTTTTAATGATGACAACTGTAATTGCTGGAAATGGATATTTTAAATGCCAAGTCCAGGGGCTTCATTAAAGTGGTGTCAGTGGTCATAATAAATATCCTAAAAGGGGGAGGAGGTAAAAAAAAGATCTGTATTAAATAATGACTTTAATCTAATTCCCAGGATCATGTTCTGTTCTGAAAACCATTACCTTCCTGTGAGTGGCGTACACCCTCTTTGTCTGGGGGGGAATGAGCAAGGGCCCGTATTTTTCTTGAGCGCGATATGAAAGCATTAATTTACTTCAGCCGGCCTGACAGAACGGGGCTCTGAGGGCCACGTTAATACAAAATGATCACATTTTCACTCATAATCAATATCGCTCTGTGACAGCGGGCCCCCATTTCTCACGCCGGGGGGAGAATGATATGTGGCTTTCCGTGCGAAGGGGCCCCCTCTCAGCGACTGGAGATGGAAATAGCATTTTTAACAAGTGGCCGGGGAAGCTATCGATTCGGGGGGGGCTGAGGCTCTGCTGGGGGTGGGGGGTGGGGTGGGGTGGGGGTCTCTCCCTCTCCTGGTGGCACGCCTGGGCTGGAGCGAGGGAGAAGGGGGGAGAAGACCTGTCGTGCCCCCCCTGGGTCCCGCACAAATGTAAGTATTAGACAGAAGGGGGGCTTTTTTCCCCCGTTCCTGTTCAGAGTTGGCTGCCTGTCCTTTTCCCTGCAGCCAGCCTGTCCATTTAACGACAGGCAAACAAACACAGACCTACCCTCTCTCTCTCTCTCTCTCTCTCTCTCTCTCTCCATGTGTGTGTGTGTGTGTGTGTGTGTATGAGTGTATATCCTATAGATCCTATAGTTGTGAGCCAAGCCAAGCACAGTTTACAACAGGGAGCAACAATTAATTAATTAGAGAACAATCACACAACGCGAAGCTCACTCCCCCAGTGTTCCCACTCACAGCGGACTCTCTGGCGCCGTTGGCAGCGCACGGAGCAGAACTGATCCGTTTCGGCGGAGTGAAACATTGGCATTTTCACATTATTACTTCCTCTCTCGGTTGAAGCGGTGGTCAGTCAGTTCATTGATTTACTCGTGTTTTCTCTCTGTCTCGTTTTCTCTCCGTCCGTCGGAGTGAGCTTACCGTGTCCTCGTCACCTTGACAACCCGAAGGGCACACGGTCCGTCTCTCCCTTTTGCTGGGCGATGAAAGGAGAGGCACTCGGAAAACACTTTTCAGATACTTTAATAACAACTCGGAGGGAGAAATTATTTCGTAATGCCCTGTGTAAAGTTCAAAGGTCTAAAAAGTATCGGGGGAGGAAAACACCGCTCATCTCTTCCTGCCTGGTAAATGTTTTGTGCTTGCTCTGATATTCGTGTTGCTGCATCTACGGAGAACTTTGTGTCTCTGAAACGTGTCTTCTCTGTAATTAGGTATCTTGCTGAAATGATCTTAGCTAGTCTCAAGGAGCTAGAGGGTCTTAGTCTTCATATAATTTGTGATTACTCTCAAAAAGGTATAATTAGGGTACAATTTTGTTCTTCAGGGTACAAATGTGTTCATTGTACCTTCAAATGTACACATAAGATCTTTCATGATATGGATTTCCTATTTCCCCAGTGAAAAAGGTACAAATTGAGGAAAGGTACAGATATGTACCAAGGTAGAGTAATTAATCCTGATTCACACTGGCAGCCATATTGGAATGAAAACGAGGCTTGTACTGCAAGCAACATTCCTTTTCTCGCAAGGGTACAATTATGTTCTTCTGACTAAAGGTATCATTCATTACCCTTCAGGGGTACTGCCACAGGGACAGTACTTTAATAGGTACAACGTGGCACCTTTTGTTTTGAGAATGTAGCAAGATAGTCTTTCTGGAACGCATTTGGGATTTTTTCAAGTTGGTTGCATTGAGTCAATTTACTGCACAATGCACAGCTGACGCAGGCAGACTGCAGATGCCCGATCAAACAGGAGGGCCACTCGTGCACAACGAGACGGGGATAACCCTGCTGACCAAAATCCTCCCTCCCGTTGCACCCCCTTAATTCATACATTCATTAAATTCATTGATTTTGATCACACGTAAAGAAAATGGACATGCTTCGCGTCACGTTTTACAGAGACCTCCAGTTCAGATGAAGTTCAAAAGCAGGAACATCTCAAGCGCTTGCGCATGCGTCCCTGACCACACACACAAACAGCAGTGTATAGTCAACACATCTGAATCACTTTAGGATCTCTCCTTAGAAAGCATATTTTAAAAAAGCATTATTTTCAAAATGATGTTCAAAGTACAAAACGTATAGTTGTGTGTGACCATAGGCAAAGGCAGAGACTTTCCCTTTTAACCTCCAGGCCATTAGAGGATAACGCTTGACGGTTCATTGGCTTGTGCGTGGAACAATTTGGTCTTAGGTCATGGGTTAGTCTGAGCCTGTGAAATACCTCTCAAAATATTTTAGAACAAGTTTGTAACTTTTTCCCGCCCCCCCAAATTGTTACCACTGATGGTGTACTTTTCCAGGCGCTAATGCTAGTTAGTAAATACCGATAGAGGATAGCCTCCTTGGTTTCAGCACCGCGGTGTGCACGTGAAGGTTGTGGAAATGAGTTTGTGTTCCGCACGCAGCTAGGTATCCATCACAGTCAGCCGCCACCATGGCTGCGTTTGTTGGGACTGTGTCGCTGGCGGGGAGTCAATATTGTGACACGAGTATGCCCCCCCCCCCCCCCCACCCCCACCCCCTCATCACAGAGAACTCAGGAGCAACACGCGGGCGCTGCTCTCTCCTGGCGCGCTGAGGAATGACATGCGCCAGTTCATGCATCACGACTCGCATCGCCACAATGCCGAGTCTGGGGTGGGGGGGTCAAGAGGTCAGACATATGGGGGCTGGGGGGTACTGAGAAACATGGAGTGACACCTGTGGGGAACTGTCACTCCTTGATATTCCCATTGTGACATGGGTAGAGCAGTATTTGGGGTCAGAGGTGGAGGAGGGGGGAGGTCAGAACACTCTGACAGGGGGCAGAAGGTGCCAGAGGAAACAGGGAAGGATGTTGTCATCGCAGCCCCCCCCCCCCCCTCCTCTCCCTTTTTTTTATCCTTCCACCTCAAAACCACCCCCAGACTCGGAGTGAGCATTACCAGCATGAACATAAGGAGGCTTGTATTAGCAACGAACAAATAATAATAATAAAAATTATTGATTTGATAGACACGTAAAATTAAATAGAATATAGAATAAAATAAGACTGCAAAATGATTCCTTATCCTCCATGTGAATTGTACAGTCCTTTTCCCCTGTTACAGCAGATGCATGTCTGTACCATAATTATGCTACCGCCTCTTGAAGAACAGTGTATTGCTTTTTTTTTTGGAGGTGGAATTGGTTAAAGACGAAGACAGTGTTAAGTTGCCTTGCTTTAGATATAGTTTTTTTTGGCACCAAGTTAACTGGAAGTACCGTACGGTACAGCTACCTGGCAGAGTCTGATAACATGACTGCCCAGACTGTCCAACTACCTTACATTCATCAAGTGAAAAACACCTGTCATGCTGGCTTTGGTTAGTGCTGATAAATGCGATTTTGGCAGCCAAATGGGGCGCAATAAATATTCAGCTGCACCTCAGATCTCGTACAGGAAAACACACGTGACATGCAACACGTGTGTGACATGCAACGCCTTGGAGCCGCTGGGTTCGCACTGAATTTGATTGAAGTTTGTTGATTTGTTGAAAATAACAAAGCACTGTATCATCCCGTTGTGTTGTGTTGTGTCTTTAAAATGTATTGAAGTTCAAACAGGGAAATGCCCTTAGATGTACAATATTGATTAATCTTTGAAAAGGTTTTGCATCTAAATGCGCCGTTCTACTGAAATGAACTCGCTGGTAACAGAGTGCCACTTGATTTATTCCTCATTCCCTGTTTGGCCTGTACTGTGGGTCAGTAGAAAGACAATTTCTCCTGAAAAGCACATGACTTTTCTTAACGGCCCCCGTCTTTTAGTATGCACAGGTGGTGGACCGGATATGTTTCACTCGTTTCAATTAAAGTAGGGCCTGCACTGTGAAAGGGCCAGGGCCCCTATCTGAAAGGATATAAAAAATAATAATAGCTTCTATTTATAAATAATGTATATTCTACATTATATAGATATTCATATTCTATGTGGTATTTCAAGCATTTAAAAAAAACCTAAAAACCTGAAACTAATGTCGATGAAAATATTGTCATGAAAATGGCTGATAAAAGTCTTGACTGTATCTGTAACCTTTAAATGTATTAGCTGACTTTCTTCAGATAACGCCAGGCTAATCTCAAATTCATGATAAAATGGCAATCTCCAGGCGGCTCTGAAAATAAAGAAATTATTTTTTCAACTCCTCCATCGTAAGATGAAGATACCTACTTATACTTATAAAGCAAGTTAAACAGAAACTATCGTGGAGGAAGGTACTAGCGCAGTTGTACTGTTTATTTTCAGTTGGCACTGCTGCTGCTATAGGATTTAAGCTGGAGAAAGTAGCTAGCTACCATTTCAGTTTGTGTTCCCATGCTACTGGTTTCAGTCACATCGTGCGTTGTGTTAGCTATGGCTTGCTTCATTTGTTTTAAAGCTACACAAATGGAAGTGTACTCAGAAGAGAGAGTTCTCTCGCTCTTCAGTTCTGCAGCTAGCCTTCTCGTAGTGCAAATTGACTAGTTGGTTAACTGAAATGTAGTGTACAGGCAATTGCCAAAATAAAGGCAACAATCTTTGTAACCCAGGAGGGGTGTACATCAGAAACGACAAATTATGCATTACTTTATTATTCTTAACGTGCCACAAAAAGTTCAGAACAGAAAGTTCCCAGCACTGAACAAGCCATGTATGCTAATGACCACAGTGGTGAATAGAATCATGGCTATAAATAAAAACACATTTAACAACAAAAACTATTTATCTGCCTTGGTTTTCATTTTACCTCATCACCAACGAGCTAAACTTCATTAATATTACAGTTCATTAGTTACACTGATTAAAATGTGCACAGGAAACAATTTGCTTACCAATTGCTCTTCCTCTCCGTGGCTTGCATCCAGAAAATATTATTATTATTTTTGAGACAGAAGGTGAGCTGTCAAAATACTCTGGTCCCCTCCTCCGGTGGACCAAGGCAACTTCCTTAAATGGGCATTTACAGTGTGATTGGGAAATACAAATATGAGAGGACCAACAGCGACTTGCTCAGAACAGAGTGACGGCCAAAAGCAGATGGGGAACGACTCTACGAAGTCCCAGAATGTCTTCGTTATAAGAATGCGTAAGAACAAGAAGTACGTGGAATCAGTGCAAATCTGCAAAGTGCCAGAAAGCCTGAGTGGGACGTGGCTTCAAAGACGGGCTGCGCTGCACTTCGGAAACTTTGGGATGCAGTGGGCGGCGACAAAGGGACACAGCAGGGGGCTAACGGCACGCGTTCTCCTTCCTACAAACCTCGACGGTTCAAATCAATTCGGCAGCACGATCCGATCGTCTGTCGAACGTATTCACTTATATTGAAAGCGTATTTATTCGTTATTGGCATGACAAATCATTGTTCATATTGCCAAAGCATTTGACATTTACAAAGTAGGCCTAGCAAAAGTCTCTCTGTTTTTCTTGCTCGCTCGCTTGCTGTCTCTCTCTTTCTGGTTTTGAAACGACCCACAGTATATAATTGGCTTCTGAATGTGCTCCTGTTGAACAAAACATCTGATTTAATTGCCAAAATCAGCTACTTTCAGTATGTCATTTAAAAAAAAAAAATTTCAAACAGACCAAGACAGCATAATTTTCAACTTGTGTTGAGAAACTAATTTAATAGGCGAGAAAGTTGTTGGCTAACACCCAGTTAGCCAAAATGGATGCTTCTGTGTTAACCTGTTATTTTAATCCGCCAGAGGCTCAACTTGCAGCGTAGCTAGCATGCAGTCTCCCAGGATGTGTGTGTGGGGGAGAGAAGCACTGCAGAAATGCTGGCTTATTTTCCCCCGCGCACAAGGCCACGGCCACAAATCAACCCTGCGAGTTCAAACTGAAAATCTCTGTTGCAAGAAAAGATTTCAATTTCCAGTGGGTGGTTTAAAGTCCCTGGTGGGGTGGCAGGGGCTGGTTTGGCCGCCTCCTCTGTCCATAAATCTGCCACAGTTCCGGCACAGGGATCCCTTATTGAGCTGACGGAGTGGCCGGCACCGCTGCTTGAACTCGGGGAGAATATATCGCCAAAGTTTTGCCAGTTTTTTTCCCCCCTGGACATATCCTTCACCCTCCCTCTCCGCCCCCGCTAGCTCGCCGCAGGCCTTCTCCAAAGCTGCTTGAGCTGCTCTTTCCTCCTCCTCCTCCTCCTCATCTCGCCCAGGATGGCAGGATGTCCTCAGGGCAGGACGGTAACGAAAGCGCCCAGCTCGCTCCCGCGCATGAGGGGGGAGGTTCATCACAGAGACGGCTGAGCTCCACGACTCCCTTACTGAGACAGTCGTTGTGTTTACCTGGTTACGCGCGCTAATGTTGGTCCGGCAGGGTCTTGAACGGAGCAGAATTAGTTTTGTTCAGAATGTTCTGGAAGGATTTGAAGATGCACCGCCCTGAGCTATGAAGGCATGGACCGATGTGGCATATGGAGCAGGTGGGATAATGGCATTGGAGGGGGGGGAAGGGGGTACGTTAGCTGGAGGTTTCCGTACCGCTGCGTGGGCTCGTCCCTGTGGGCCCAGTGTGGCGGAAGGCAGGCATCGTTAGCGAGGCCAGGGAAGAGGGCGACGCGGAGAGGAGACGCGGCCCGGTCTAATTGACTGCACGTCGGCTCCCTGCTCGATAACCCGGCATGTCGTTAGCCCCGCCGCCGCTATCCCAGCGCCCACAGCCTGGCCCCTCCAGTTTCCGCTAATGAACCACAGGCCGGGGGCGAAATGGAGACCTTAATTAAAGGCTGTCAGAGAAACTCATTTTTATTTAAAAAAGTAAGCACGCTTTTCTGTTGTTGTTGTTATTGATACAAATCGCCTGGGCACATTAGTTTACGGGAGGCGTAAACAGACAAATTAGCCAATTAGGCTTGATGACGTTCAATGTTCCGTGCCCGGTAGTGATACTGATAATGCTACGATGATTACTAATGGTTTCCTCTGTCGTTTTTTTCCCTCCGCTGGTGAGGGTGGCGTTGCACCTGAGGTCTCCTTGTCTTGTTGTTACGGGAGCGAAGTAAGGGAAGGAGGATCACGCCCTTCGCACGCTGAGATTTTGTGCTACTGCGTTAACCCGCTCATCAGACAGAGCTCCCTGCCCTCTCTCGTTGGGCCTCGTCGTCTCAAAGATGGGAAAGATGATTTTGTGTGCGGCCACTGCTCAGGTCTAACCCCCCACCGCTACAGGGGACTTGTGGGTAAGCGGCGAGGAAGAGTTAATAAGTTAGCATGCCTACCTGCTGGCGCGTACCTCCCTGCCAGATGGCAGCGGAGCTCATTTCACCTGGGTAAACAGACTTGCTGAGTCTGATTGTGTGTTCGCTCAGGGTGAGGCACCCCTCCCCCCCACCCCAGAGACGCAGCTGGCGGGAAACAAGACACTGCATTTGATCCAGCGTGGAGAAGGTGGCAGGGTCGGAGACAAGACAAGACAGAGAGAGCCGAGACTGCTCTTGATTTCTCAATTTCCTCGTGCGGAACGCACAGTACTGTACCGCCGTCAGTCTGAGCCAAAGTCAACCGCAGCTTTCTGTAGCCAAACAGAGAGAAAGAGACACTGTGCACTGACAGCATATTAATCTATGAGATACATTTTTAAATATGCTAATATATGCCGTTCATATTTGACAATACACAATTTATCACTACTTTCATGCAATTTTCTCATAAGTACGTTGAACATAAAGTACATCTTAAAATTATATATACAGGTATTGCACAATAGAGTATTTGCTTATTGTGCACATACAACCTTATTTTTAAAATTATTTTATTTTTCTGATTTTACCCCGTTTTTCTCCCAATTTGGTAGCCAATTACCCGTGTGCTTAGTTCAATCCCCCTTACCCCTATGGTTCGCTGCCGTAGTCCTGTGACCGGCAGTGACAAGGGCGTAGCGCTGCCTCCTCCGAGACAATACTCGCCGTGCCATCGACTGTAATTCTGGTACCCCAGAACCAGTCCTGTGCGCAGCGAACTGTGTGTGTCGACTTCCCTCCCCCCTTCCTGGGGCAGACAGCCAATTGCCGCCCCGATGGCACTCCTGACCAGAGCCGACTCTGGCGTGACAGGGAATCGAACCCCGGTCGCCGTGGCCAGCGTCGGACGTTGAAACCACTGGACCACGCAGGAGGCCCACAACCTTATTTTCTAATATATTGTGTTTTACACATGTGGATATGGACATACTGTATTTTTATTAGGTTGCTGTAATAGCAGACTTGTCAGTCTATTCTTGTTAGTTACATTTGCACATTTGAAATCCCTTCTGTCATGGTAAACGTCCCTCATTTCTAGCATAGCTGTAGGAAAACTTCATTATTAATTCTCTGGGTGAAAAATGAAGCTGGCATTTAAATATGTGACTTTAAATGAATGGGATACGGAGTAGAGCGCGTGAGCGGATTGAGTGGCTGTCCCCCTGCTGCTTATTATGGAACAGGTAGAGGCAGTGTGTGAATGTGTGCTGCGGTCTCTGCTGTTCTGTGAGCGATTGTGTGTCTCGGCCTTCAGTCGAATATGTGCTGTGGTCTCTGCTGTTCTGTGAGTGTGCCTCGGCCTTCAGCCGAATGTGTGCCTCTGCCCTGTGAGTGATTGTGTGCCTCGGCCTTTAGTTGAATATGTGCTGCTCTCTGTTCTGTGAGCGATTGTGTGTCTCGGCCTTAAGTCGAATATGTGCTGCAGTCTCTGCTGTTCTGTGAGTGTGCTTCGGCCTTAAGTCGAATGTGTGCTGCTCTCTGTTCTGTGAGCGATTGTGTGCCTCGGCCTTCGCCATGATTATAGGAGGAGGGGCGGTGGGGTTGGAAGTTGTTACTTACATTTTACATTGACATTTTAAGCATTTAGCAGATGCTCTTATCCAGAGCGACTTAAAAGATGTGCATTAATACATGG
This sequence comes from Aldrovandia affinis, assembly GCA_029706075.1. Lineage (NCBI taxonomy): Eukaryota > Metazoa > Chordata > Actinopteri > Notacanthiformes > Halosauridae > Aldrovandia > Aldrovandia affinis. Next base: position 215,907 of record JAINUG010000149.1, read on the forward strand.
TAAGAATAATCATTGTTTGCGCAACAGATCAGTGCAGTAATACAGCGATAGACATCGTTGTTGGCAGCTGTATACCAAACCTGTAACACTGGGTTACATTATATACCTTGCCTGCATCTGTATCTGTGCTGCAGTTTGAATCAAAGTGTGTGTGTGTGTGTATGTGTATGTGTGTGTGTGTGTGTGTGTGTGTGAGAGTGTGTGTGAGTGTTGAGTGTGTGCTTGTGAGCGTGCATGTGCGTCTGGGTGTGCTTGTGTGTGCGTGCCTATGTGGGTGGGTGTATGTGAGCATTTGTGCATGTGTTTTTGTGTGTGTGTGTATATGATCATGTTTGTGTGAGTGTGTGATGTGTGTGTGTCTATGATTGTGTTTGTGTGTGTGTGATCATGTATATGATTGTGTGTGCATATGATTGTGTTTGTGTGTGTGTGTGTGTGTGTGTGTGTGTGTGTGTGTGTGTGTGTGATCGTGTATACGATCCTGTGTGTGTGGATGTGTGTGTGTGACTGTGTATTATCGTGTTTGTATGTGTGCATGTATATGATTGTGATCGTGTGTGTATGTGTGATTGTGTCTATGATTGTGTGTGTGTGTATGTGTTTATGTGTATATATGATTGTGTTTGTGTGTGTGTGTGATTGTGTGTGTGTGTGTGTGTGTGTGTGTGTGTGTGTGTGATGTGTGTGTGTGATCATGTGTGTGTGTGTGTGTATGTGTGTGTATGAGAAGCGAGCATGTCAGTGTTGAGTGTGTGGCTCCTTTTTCAGGGCGATCCTCGGTGGCTTTTCAATTTGTCTACACTTGCCGCCTCAGCGGCTGGCGTTGTGGCAGACTGCTCTGGGCTGCCATACATCTGCGCAGACGGCAGACCCAGGAGATGAGCTGCAGCAGTATCTGCTGAGCACAAGCTGCCTGATGTCCGAGGACAGTTCTGCTATCGTGAGATACCAACCAGGCTGGCCTATAAACGCAACCAAGGTGGCAGAGGAGCTGGTCGTTATGTTCTTCGTTCTTCGGTGACTTCAAAATCGAATAGAAAATAACACATGTACTGTATACGCATGGACACTCTCTCTCTCACACACACACACACACACACACACACACACACACACACACACACACAATAACACGTTTATACACACACATACACACAATAACACGCTCATACACACACAATAACACAAATGCGTGCACACTCACATACACACACACACACGCACGCACACACACACTCACACACTCACTTACACATGCGCACTTACACACACACACACACACGTACACACACAGACACACGTGCACACACACACACACACACATACACACACGATCATACACGTATACACAAACACAATAACACACACGCACTCACACACAGGCACACACACTCACACACGCACACTTACACACACGCGCACGCACTCACACACACACACAATACTCAATTTAACAAGTTTGCATATGCAGTGCAGTGTGTGAATAACTGTGTGGAGAGGAGATAAAAGGCTGAGCTGCTTAGGGAGGTGTAGAACACAGCACTCAGTGCTGTTCTCTGTTTAATAACATTAACAGTTCTGTTCTCATCTCTGTCGAGCTGCTGTCTGAGTGCCTCCTAATCTGCTCAGAGCTTCCACACAACTTTCCTCAATAGTTTAGGAAAGCTAATGTCTGCCGCGTCAGGCATTCAGAGATCGGTCTGAACTTCCGTTTCTACCCCGCCCGGAACGCTCTGAAAATTGCCGTCAACTTCGTTTTCACTGTTTATCTTACATGCAAATGAGTGAGTGCATCTCTCCTCTCTCTCTCTCTCTCTCTCTCTTCCTCTATCTGTCTCTCTCTCTCTGTTTGTCTTCTCAAAGAATTTGTTCCAGCTTTTGAGACTTTTTATTGTACATTCCAGCAAACTTGACTTGACTGCTTGTCTTGGTTTTAGCAGCGACAAGTTTAATTCAGCTTATGTCTCAAGAGTGAAGTCACAAAAGACATGCCATCACATGCCTGGCCAATTTAATTCTGGGCAAAGCTTAAATTGGCAACATTGGAGTGAGGAAAAGTGAAAATGTTTCAGTCGAGGGAAGAGGACTTGGATGTCTTTGTTCGTAGCGCTGCATGATAAAAAAAATAAAACAGCACCACTGAATTATAAAGGAAATAAAAGTCTCTTTGAAGTAAAAAGATAAAAATACACGGCATCGGGTGATAAAGGAGATGGAGGATCTTTACCTTCCGATCTTCTCTCTCATTCTCATTTCTGGTGTTCTTTCCTGTCGGCCGTGCACTGCTTCATTGATTCTATCACTTTTTATGTGGCGGAACCCTTTTGGTGGGTTCAGGGGGTTTGAACGGGGTAATGTAAAAAAAAAAATCAGGAAGTATCCAACATAGGCCAAGACCAAGTCCTGCTGAAAAATTCAAGGAACACTTCTCTCTCCCGGTTGTTATAAACAAGTTGTTAAATATGAAGTTGAAGGTTCGCTTACAACACTTGTGTGACGAAGGGCTCTTTACTTTATGGGATATTCCTCTGGCTGTAATGTTAATCCATAATTGCATGGGATATGACTGTTGGATTGTATCATTATTGAATAATTGTATTATTGAATGCCCTGTTATGATTTGTTTACATTTACTTGCATATGTTTATTTACTTACCTGAATATATATATATATATATATATATATATATATATATATATATATATATATATATATATTATGTTACATTATCATATTATAATATAATAATACTAATATATAATAATATATGATATACTGTGTATAATATACATGTATATATACACTACTGGTCAAAAGTTTTAGAACACCCCCATTTTCCAGTTTTTAATTAAATTTAAGCAGTTCAAGTCCAGTGAATAACCTGAAAAGGTAAGCGGTAAACTGGTAAAAGGTAAAAAAAAAAAAAGTTTAGGTTACCAAAAAAAAAAATAATGTCAATGTTTTGGCAGTGAGTAGTTTCCTACACCATCAAAAGGCACTTGGAAACTGGAGGAAACTCTGAGGAAGAAGACTCAAAATCAGAAGACAATAGGAAGATAGGTCTGGCAGACCTAAAGCAGTTTCACAACAAAATCAGAAGACAAAATAAGAAAAAGTTTCTGAAGCACTGCCAGTTGACTACTGAAGGCTGGAAGAAGGTCTTATCGATTAATCAAAATCCATTGAAAGGCGAAAGGATGGTTCCTCAGTGTGTGACACCAACTGTCAAACATGGAGGAGGAAGCGTGATGGTGTAGGGCTCTTTTGTTGGATCCAGAGTCGGCGACTTGCACAAAGTGAATGTTAACCCACTTGAACTTGAACTGCTTAAATTTCAGTAAAAGCTGGAAAATGGGGGTGTTCTAAAACTTTTGACCGGTAGTGTATATATATATATGTATAATTATATATTATATTATAATAATACAGATTCCTCCCCCTCGGGTACAAATAAGGATTACCATTTAGGGTGGCATTTTGTCATTGCAGGACACGGGAGGGACAGGGACCGATAGCCCATATATAATAACCTACTACAGTAACATTAGTGATCACACTGTTTTTACCCTATATAATAACCTTCTACAGTAACATTAGTGATCACACTGTTTTTACCCTATATAATAACCTACTACAGTAACATTAGTGGTCACACTGTTTTTACCCTATATAATAACCTACTACAGTAACATTAGTGATCACACTGTTTTTACCCTATATAATAACCTACTACAGTAACATTAGTGATCACACTGTTTTTACCCTATATAATAACCTACTACAGTAACATTAGTGATCACACTGTTTTTACCCTATATAATAACCTACTACAGTAACATTAGTGATCACACTGTTTTTACCATATATAATAACCTTCTACAGTAACATTAGTGATCATACTGTTTTTACCCTATATAATAACCTACTACAGTAACATTAGTGGTCACACTGTTTTTACCCTATATAATAACCTACTACAGTAACATTAGTGATCACACTGTTTTTACCCTATATAATAACCTACTACAGTAACATTAGTGATCGCACTGTTTTTACCATATATAATAACCTACTACAGTAACATTAGTGATCACACTGTTTTTACCCTATATAATAACCTACTACAGTAACATTAGTGATCACACTGTTTTTTTTTACCTTCTATATTAATAACCTATATACTAACAGTAACATTAGTGATCACACTGTTTTTACCCTATATAATAACCTACTACAGTAACATTAGTGATCACACTGTTTTTACCCTATATAATAACCTACTAAAGTAACATTAGTGATTGCACTGTTTTTACCCTATATAATAACCTACAGTAACATTAGTGATCACACTGTTTTTACCCTATATAATAACCTACTACAGTAACATTAGTGATCACACTGTTTTTACCCTAGTTAATTGTCTTATCTGAAGTGGCTGTTATTTTGGTTTTGCAGTGTATGCATTCTGTCGGAATGTAAATGATTTACGAGGAAGAAGAACCGCTGGCTTTAGGTTCTGAAGCTCTTAATTAAATGCTCCAGTTTCCTAAAGTTTCCTCTGTGCTTGTTTTTGTGTGTGTGTGTGTGTGTGTGTGTGAATTTGAATGTATGTGCGTTTGTTAAAAAAAGACAAAAATAAATTAGGAAAATGTGGCAATAGTGCAGGACAGAGATGACAAATTCAATAATTGGATTTCTCAACAGACGGCCATTGAGCACACAGGGTCAGTGTCTCCCTGACTCCATCAATATGACTATGCGGGTGGTGTGTGCTGGTGTGGAGAGTATTGTCTGTGTGGGTGGAGTGTGCTGGTGGAGAGTATTGTCTGTGTGCCTGGAGTGTGCCAGCTTTGCAGAGTGTGTCAGACATTTTCTGATGTAATTAGCAACTGTTCATTAGCACATTTGCGAAAATATTCCACAGAGATGAACTCCCCGGGACCACGATGTCTCTCGCCATCTGCAGCCAGCTCCCGCACACCCCGTGAGAAGAACAAAGGAGAACTGCAGCGTGCGACACTGGAGGGCGGTGAATTGAGGAGGCTAATCCCGCCAGCTCAGGATCTCCAACCACTCCGCCACCTAGTGGCAGAGGAATGCATTTCATCCCCCCAATCCCAGCGCTTAATCAAGCACATCAAAACCAGACCTGGGTCACATATATTAAAAGTTTAGACACCAATCAAATTTGGTAGATTACTAACAGTTTTTGAGGCAAAATTCACCTTTCATATAACTGCGTTTTTATAAGGAATCTGTAGGAGTGTTGTCAAATTTATACCGGCATCTAAAGAGTTAAAGTATTTCAAATAAGCATTTGGCCCAGGTCTGATATCATTCTAAAATCATATAATTTATATTGATATACATTATGCCTTCCCTCATGCAATACTGATGTACTGGCTATGAACAGACTACAGTGAGATATCAGTCTGCTCTGTTCATAGTCAACCTTTTTCATCAAGCTTGAGAGTCACTTGAAAAGCAGTATTTTAATTTAATATATGCCAATTAGCAGACGCTTTTATCCAAAGCAACTTACAGTAGTGAATGCATACTTTTTTTTCAGTATATGTGGACCCAATGGGAATTTGTCAACGCCATGCTCTATCTACTGAACCACATTTTAAAATAACTTGGCGTACACAACAAAAATAAGCTGAAAAAATATATTTGATCGTTTAATCAATGCTTGTGTTAGTTATGTTTCTTTAGTCATGTTTTTATAGTAACTCAACACGGCTGCAGCTCAGTTCTGGTGGTTTAAAGGTCTCTTGTTCGTCTTTTATTAGTCAAACTTAAATTATTCCGAGCTTTGTGATATGCCGGTATGAAATATAGAGACTTTTTTTTCTTCTTTATTTTGAAAAGGACACGTTGAACATCTGGGTTGAATTCACGGTTCACAGATTAGAATATGGATTGGAGAATCAACACAAAGGGATCAAAAATGACGTTGGACATTTGTTTCCCATAAAATGCGATGTGACAGCCCTTTCCTTCCATCATCCATAATTCATGCCAATGTCTTCATCCTGCGTTCTGTAGCAATGACTCTTCACATAGTGGAGTAGGTAGGGTGCTTGTGCATTCTGATCCAGTAAAACCACTTGCTTGAGGGGCTTGGCATACCGGCAATCTCAAATATTGAATAAAATATTAGCATGGAGGAATGCAGGGTCCAAATGCAGGGAAATCATGCACTTTAAGTGCTAAAGAAAAGATTGTTATCCATCCGGCATGAAAGTCTCACGCAGACCTGCGAGTTAATTTGGTGTGCCGTCTTGGTTACAAGCTGTCCTTACAAGCAACGCCCTTTCGCCATAATTACCTCATTTCCCTTTACCTGGGCCTTTCCCCCCGAACAGCCACGACTCATGTCAATCTTTCCCAATCACTCAGGTAGCGATTGCCAAGGGAAGAGAGGCGAAATGCACATGCCCGGTGGAAATGAATGAAATGCGACGGGGGCGCAGGGGCCTGTCACAAGGCCCCGTGACAAGGCGCATCAGATCTATCGCTGCTCGTCGTTAAGTGGCCCTCACGGCGGCGCCCACGCTACCTCGGCCCTTCCCGACAGCCCCCCCCCCGGGAGCGCTCCCCACCCCCGCTCCCCAAGTCCAAAGACGACCCGCGCCCATCTCAAACGGAACCGCTCGCCAAGGGAACCGCCGGCAAAGAGTTCCGCTCCAGGCGAGATCCATCGGGCCTCCCCTGACCCGACGCCGTCTTTAATTCAGTTCCTCAACAAGAAGAAGAAGAGCGGGGGGGGAAGGCAGACGGCAAACTCTTCATCTTTCCTGACGTCCCTACCGGAATACCGAAATCTCACAGAGCGGAACCCGATAATAAAGAGCAGAAATGGAAGCTGTGTCTCGGTAATGATTCCACGGGCTGCACGCGGAAGCGTCTCACACTCCTATACAATCCGCTGTAATTGCAACGCCGCTGTGTTCAGCTGTATGGCGAGCTGCGTATCGCGCCGCCCCCTCCCGCATCGCAATCCGCCAGAGCACTCGCTCGCCAGAGACTTAAAAGAATGTCAATTTTTTCACCTCGTATAAAACAGGGTGGCGTTTGACAATCAGCCGTGTGTTCTTCTCCGCACAAGACGCTTCTTCTTCTCCTCGCTCCACAGATCTAAAACAAACTTACAAGGCTCAGCAACAAATCAATACAAACCACGATCGATACAAAGTGAGGCCGACTGATTTTTATTTATTTATTTATTTTTGCGCGCGTGTCGATAAACTCATTCGAGGGAGGACAAAAACAAATCTGTGTTCTCTCTTCTGTCGTATGACCGTTTCATTGTGTTTCTTGAAATGCTTCTGAATTGCGTTCCACAGGTGTCCTGTGCTGCCGTAGGCTTATTGCTTCCAGTCTTTACGCTTTCTTACTTCTGAAGGTGAGCTGTGCGGGACAGAAACGTTGGTGATTCTCACCGTCTCTCTCCCAGCTGCAGTTCTGGGCACCGCACTACAAGAGAGATATCGAAAAAGTTCAAAGAAGGGCAACTAAATTGGTACCTGGTATGAAAGGTAAAAGTTATGAGGATAGATTAAAAGCACACAATCTATTTAAGCTTAGCAAACAGAGACTTAGGGGGGATTTGTTTGAGGTTTTTATATTCCTAAAAGGGATTAACAAAGCAAACCACCAAAGATTTTCCAGATAAGTTCAGTTAGCGCAACAAGAGGCCACAGGTGGAAATTAGTTCATGTATTCTGCACGGATATTAGGAAGTGTGTCTTTACACAGAGAGTTGTCAATGCCTGGAACAGCTTGCCAGGTCAGGTAGTAGAGGCAGAAACACTAGGGCTATTCAAGTCCAAGCTAGATCCTGTATTAGATACTCTTTAGATTAGGACATGACGAGCCTAGATGGGCTGAATGGCCCATTCTTGTCATTATGTATTCTTATGTTCTCATGTTGTTCAGCTCAGGGTAAGTTGTTGAAGCGCCCATCTTGGCCACTGGAGGGCAGTGTTCAAGCTGGTGCGTCTCAGCAGTCGCGTGCTCAGCGTATTATTGCATGACAGTAGGGGAAGGTTTATGAATAACACCTGCCTGGGAGTGTTCCCGAGATGGCACCGTTGAGTAGTTTCCTGCCTTCTACTTGCGCGCGCCTTTTGGTTGACTTCCTGCGTGGGAACACAGACGTCATCTACGTTTCCATGGCTCAGGGCAGACTCTTCCATCGGTCTGGTGGCATTTCAGGGTTGTGAACGGCCACGGTCTCTTCCTGCACTTGAGGGCGACGATCCCTGGTCGGGGAACAGAGATCGGTGGGACACTGTACGTCAGACAGGCTTCACCCTCCCTGAGCCCTCAGGATGTTTGTCACGGCAGTGGGCCTTCCACAAGCGGGATGTCCTCCTCCTCACTTCCTGCGTGACTGGGTCTGCCCCTGGCGATGGGGCGGATGTGCTCCTGACAGCTGGACGCAGGCTGGTCAGCCCTCGTGGGTTTACCTGTCAGCTGGCGTTTCTCTCTGCTGCCTGAAGCCATCCTGGCAGTTTCTCTCTCTCTCTCTCCCTTGTCACTCGTTCCTCTCTCTGCCCCATCTCCCTTCTCTCCGTCTCTCTCTCTCTCGCCCCCTCACCAGTACAGGGTTAACGCTGTGAAACCCCTTGGTTTCATCCCCACCCCCTCCTCCACTGGGTCTCCATCACTCCCTTCATCCACCCCCCCCTCTCTCTCTGCTGCCTCTCTGGGTGCTTGTTATTTTCTCTCGATGAAAGTGGAGATTCTCTTTCCCCGACTATTCCAAGGCCTCACGCCATTCCGATCTAGCCCCTTGCACCCACTCCGTTGCCTGTTCCCCAATCTTAAAGCTGTCTCAATCAAACCTCCTTTTCTTATCTTAATCATTCCCCCTGTCCCGATTCAGCTCAGCTCACTCATAACCCCCCTGCCCTTGTCCATCACTACAGTATACTGCAACCCAATTCTACCCCCTGTCCCAATCCAACCCCGTCCCCCGCCCCAGGCCACCCCCGCTTTAGAGAAAGCAATGAGCTGTCAACTGTCAATAGCTGTGGTCAAGTTGAAAAGCTATGGTCAGCTGATCTGTGTTGTGACAGAACATGGGCAGTTTAGGGCTGTAATTGGAGAGCTCTTGAGTTAAATTGCCCTTGTAATCCGCGTCCTATGACAGCGGTGCCCAAACCGTGGGTCCTGACCCCACGGTGGGCCATGAGAGCGGTTCGAATCGCTTTTCTAGAGGCGTGTGGAAAAAACATGTGCCCAGTGGAAAAAATCATGTGAAGTTCATATACACGATGTGCAACGAACACGCGCGCATGCGTGATCACGTGTGAATACCTGCAAAGTCAAATGCAATGGCATTCATGTGAAAGTGTGCGATATGTATGTGAATCACATGGGAAACGTCCAAAAAAACACCTGATTCACACACAGGTCATTCATTCTGATTTTCCCATCAGGGACGAACGGTGTTTCACCCCAACCGCGGGAAGTAATGAAACTAAGAACCGCACTGGCAAGTGTACATGCAGTTATATTGGGATATATTTAAAAATATATATATTCCATACAGGTCTATGTTTCCCAGTATTTTCCACACAGGGCACAGGGTGGGTCACAAATGCATCACTCAATAAGCAGGTCCTCAGCAAGGCCCTGTCCTATGCATATATTCATATAGAGCATTGGTCTCGCACCCTGGTGTCCTCAAGTGGGAACGTAGTCTAATGGTTAGGGAACTGGGCTTGTACCTTTGAGGTCACAGGTTCGATTCCTAGGTGGGGACACTACTGCTGTGCCCTTGAGAAAGGTACTTAAACCTTAATGGCTTCAGTAAAAAGTCCAGCTGTATAAATGTATTTTATGTAAAGAAACTGCTGTAAAAGTCACTCTGGATAAGAGTGTCTGCCGAATGTCTAAAAAACATGAAATGCCTTGAAGGGTCTGCTTCTTGTTCTTGTTTTCATCGTTAAAATCAGCGACCAAATTTAGAGCCAGTAAACCAGGCGAGGTGAGTTAATGTAACAGAGAACTCTGGGAACTAATCACACTCTTATACACGTCACTTTCTGTAGCGGACGCTCACGTACCAGAGCACACCCGCTACATTAACCGTGTGTTAACTGTTGGGAACCCCTAATATACTGTAGTCCTATAGCCAGAAACACAAGATGTCAGCCTGAAAGCTTATCCCCGCCCCTCATTGATTGACACCTCTAAAGCAGCTTGGAGCAGCACTTACAGATTGAAAGGAAAACATACATTTTTATTTTTTATTTTTTACACCTCACCTGAGTTTGGCAGGATGATGATTATGAAACTGTGGAACTAGCAGTGCCTTGGGATAATTCAGTGGAGGGAACATAGGAAAATAATAAAGGCTCTCAAGTGCGCTAGTTTGTTAGCCGGCGGTGAACAAATGGGTTGAGGAAACAAGCGATTTACTTATTCTATTTATTTATCTTGCATATTCCGTGGTTGTGGACCAGTTTTCGGATGAATTTACAGTTTCGGTACAAATATCTCGCAACTTGCGCGAGGCCTACAGACACGCGTGCTAAAGGAAGGAAAGCGTACAGGGATCGTAAAGCCTTTTGCCGCAGCTGTAGCGACCTCATTGAATATCAACTTGAGCTCATACACAGTCAAGCCACGTTGCACCTCCGGGACAGTGATCTATTGCCGATGATGGGTAATTGATTAGGCAATGTTTACTCTGTCTTTAGACACGCAAAGAGGGAGCACAGTGTGACTAACCTGTCATCACAGATTCATTCCTGTGGAGGAACGTTTTTTTCCCCCTTCGTCCCCTCCTCTGTGAAACAGAAGCATGTCCTTTCAAGCCAAATAGAAATGTAGATTTAGCGTGTCCTTCCAAATTGCATTGAAAATAAATCTTACACGAGGCACAATGCGATTCCTCTGCTGCTGGTTCCCAAGAACAAACGGCAGTCCATTTTTATCCACGGCGCCAGTTTTCATGTCGATCAAACCCCATCTTTATTTTTTTATTGTGCCTTTTGTTTTTGTTGTACAGTAATCTTCTGGAACAGCTGTGTGGCGGGGATTAGGAGCTGACAGAAAACGCTACCGCTGGTGATTTGGGCCTAAAGTACTTTAGAAATAAATACCAAATTCCTGCCGAGGGAGAAGGGCGGGGGACGCCCGCGTTTGGGAAGATTATCGCAGTCCACCAGCAACAGCGAGATGCCTTGTTACTCCCATTCTGAAAGGCTGAATTAATCGATGAGCACTTTAATAGAAACAAATAATTAAAAAAACCTTTGTTTATACACCACACCAGTAGCCGATTGCAGACGCTGCATATTTCACAGGTTTCTTTTATCCAAATAGAGCTCTGTGTGTTGTTTGTGCTTCTCCAATCCAGAGATGTGGCAATGTTGTTGTTTCCCCCCCAGTCCAGAGAAATTCTGACTGACATCTCCATGTTGTTGACTCAGAGCTGGACTGTCTGACATCAGTGGACTCATAACAGCGCCTGTCAAATGTGCACTAAGGCTCTCTTGTGAGTGGGGGCCATGTGTTATGGCTGTCCGGCTCCAGATGGTGGTGTGTGGATATGTCTGTCTGTTTGTCTGTCAGTGCTGTTTGTCTGTCCGTCTGTCTGTCAAATGATAACATGCATGAGAAGTGATGGATCGTTCGATGCTCACCGCTCTCTTATGTTTTAAAGTTTTTGGTTTTTTGGTGCCGAAGCCCTCTCTAGGACACACAGTTTATTTATTTTTCTTTTAATCATAATATAAGTCTAAAGCATTGGCCAATATAATACCGTAATGAAATTTGTAATTCTGTATACCAATGATTGGCTAATTTTTCAGATCTCCTCTAGTATATCTTTAACTCTGATATCTAAATATATCTTTATTAGATATATGTATATCCTATTCTCATATTTTTAAAGATAAGTTCAGTTAGCAGAACAAGAGGCCCACAGATGGAAATTAGTTAAAGGCAAATTCTGCACGGATATTAGGAATTTATTTCTTTTTTTATTGTTTTATACACAGAGAGTTGTCAATGCCTGGAACAGCTTTCCAGGTCAGGTAGTAGAGGCAGAAACTCTTGGGTTATTCAAGTCCAGGCTGGATGCAGTACTAGATACTTTTTATATTAGGACATGACGAGCCTAGACGGGCTGAACTTCCCATTCTCGCCATTATGTATTCTTGTGCGCTTATGTTCTTATATGTACGTATATAGTACACAGGACCATTGGCAGATGAACATCTTAAACTCTCTCGCCTGCAGGGGGTTTGAAGGATAGTGTATCAAACCTGGTTCACCAAGTCACTGAAAGGAGAGAAAACTAATGTGTCAAAGTAATCAGGAAGTGAAGAATGGAAAATAAATGATCAAATACAAAGATAGTAGGACAGACCAGGAAAGGGTACTGGATTTCTTCATGGTCATGTTTTTGTTCCACTGTCGGCATGTCTGTCTGTCCGTCCATCTGTCTGTATCAATATATCTAGTTCTCAGTCTCTCATTATAACATATACATATGTATATACTGTATCTACATGTGTGTATATTGTGGTGTATGTATATGACCTTGCAGAAGGCGTAGGCAGTTACCCTCTGATAATTAAACAAATTCACAAATCCCTGATAAAGATGAGCAAAAAGTCCAAGGCTAATCAATTTAAAATCAAAAAACCATTCACAAACAATCCACTCCAAAACAGTCAAAGAGCTGCATTTGGTTCTTACTCTCCAAAAATTATATTATTTTATACTCCTCTCCCCCAATGGGAATCAGCCCTTTAAATAAAATTTGATATTTTGTCACTGTGGTCTGCTGGGTAAAAAGATACAAGTATAATAGTTTATTCATTTAGTTTAAAAGATAATATTTTTCCCACAAATATTAACACCCCTAATAATTATTTTTTAAATACAAAAATAGTTTATTCATTTAGTTTAAAATTCATATTTTTTAAAGTTTATTTTCTAAAATATTAGGGAATTTTTGTTTATTTTTTGAACTAGCCTATCGGTGATCCCTTGTAGTTCAGGTGGAGGAGGAGACTTCTTGTTGATTTAACATTTTTTTATTTGTTTTTTAAAGTGAGATATTTGCATGAAGAGCGCTATATAGAATCACTTGGTATTGTATTATGTTTTGTGGCCTCCTGTGACTTCCTGTTTCCCGGGGGTATAATGAGGTAACGCACATGTAAAAAATGTCATCCATCACCATGGGGACAGGCAAAGAACTTCCAGAAGAAAGAAGATGACAAAGGGTTGTGGATCTTCAAGTCAAGAGATAGTTACAAATAAATACTTAAAAAACAAAACAAAGTTACCACTTAGCACTCTACTTTTAGGTCAAAAATTAAGAAGTTTAAAACCACTGAAACAGTGGTCAAAACCATCTTGCCCCCACGCACAGTGAGTTCAGATGGTTTGGGAGGCAATGAAAAATCCCACAAATTGTAAGAAAGGGCCACAGCTGAACATCTACAAAACCTGGTTGCATTTTGGGCACACAAAGTCTCCAAATATGCCATCAGGTGCCACCTCCATGCCAATAGGCTTTTTGGAATGGTTCTATTGAGGGCAATCAACAAAAAGTAAGCGTCTGGAGTTTGCTAAATATTGTAACTCCAAATATTATGGCCAGATGAGACCAAAATTCAGCTTTTTGGGAGTTTGTGATTCATTGAGAATCATGAACTCCAGCAAGTACCAAGACATTCTGGCCAAAAAACCTGCCAGGAAGCTGAAACCTGGCCGCAAATGGATCTTTCAGCAAGACAATGATCCCAGACAGTGGTCTCCAGACTTGAAACCGATCGAAAATGTGTGGTTTTGAACTGAAGAGGACTGTCCAGAAGCGCAGATCGGAGGATCTTGAATGATTCTGTATTGAGGAAAGGTCAAAGATCCCCCCTAAAATGTTCACCAACCTCGTAAAATAGTGTAAAAGACATCTCAGTAGGGTTATATCATTGCGAGGGGGAGGGTGCGCAAAGTACTGAAAATAAGGGTGTGAATAACTGTAACATAGCTTTTGGGAGAAAAAAAAATTGTTTTCTTGTTAAACAAAATCTCAGACCAATTGTATTAGTATAAAATAATGTAATTTTAAATTTTTCTGAGGATACAATACAGGTCATTATTTTATACGGCCTTCTTTGCTCATCGTTATCAGGAGTGTGATTCATTTTGGAGGGGACTGTACATACATTATCTGTATATGTAATCAGTTGCTTAATTTCATTGCATTTCATTCAGTGTTGCCTGCTGTGATCGGATCGAGTACCTCCGTTTCATTAAGTTCATAGTAAACCATTCTTCTGCTGCTCCATTTCAAATCTGGTCCCAGAGCCATTTTAATTCAAGGCCTGTCACGCCGAACCGGACTGTCAAGAGACTCAGAATGAACCTTTGCGTGTCAACAGGTCTTCATGGTCCAGTGTTCCCACTGTCACGTTTTCCCTTTCTGACACCCAGTTCAGAACAAATGCACTCCCCTTTTTCTTTTGTATTCTGCGAGGCATACATTTTTTTTTTTTTAAAGCAACTCACAAGGCTGAACCATAGATGCCGTCGAGTAATCAATTCAGAACCTAAACACAATGTTAAACGTCCTTGCAGCGTATTGGACTGCCAAGCCAAGCGGAGGGGATTGGCAGACCTCGGGTGTTCTTCATTTCACTGTGAGCGAGATTGAGGTCTTTGTTGATGCCGTGACCTTTGAGGTCTGAAAGGCATGTCCCAGAAATCTTTAAGAGGCTGGCGTGTAATCTTTAGCCATGTTGCGGGCGCGGGAACGGGAGGAAAATTCTGCGGCTGCTTGCGTTTATTGAACGGTCACGAGGCACGCTGCTAATTCGGGCTTGCGACAACACGAGGACAAAAGGCAGGAATGTGGTTCCCTTCTCTCTTCCTCTCCCAATCCCCTTTCCATTGTTTGGTTTGGCTGTAGACGTAGGAAGTGCAAATATTAATGCTAATATCATGTGTATGAAATATTAATGCCTTCCTATATGTGCGACTTTGAGAAAGCGCGCCGGGAAAGCAAGTCACCCTTTCATTCATTATGCAGTGTACAAATCGCTTGAAAAGAGGGGCGGCCTTTGTTCGCCGGCGGTTTGAAAGGAAGATGTGTCATTGTCTCATCCCCTTCCAGTGACTTCAAACTTCGCAACAAACTTATTTTTTTGCATCGGGAGGCTTTGGCCCGTGACTTCTGAAACGCTCCTGAAATGGCTCCCCGGCGTTTCCGTCCCCCTTCCCCTTGTTGGACGATTGCCAAATGGCTAAGTCGAGGAGGGTTTGCAGGGCGGTCCGAGCGGGGAAGTGGCGGGCTGGGGGGGATTGCGTCGGGCTCTTTTTTCGCCCGTCGAGCGAGACAGCCGAGCGTGATTAACGCTGCCTCTGATTGCGCTGTCGCTCATCCCAGTTGACGGGACCTCGGCGCGGTCACCCCTCGGTCCGGCGCTCTCCAAACGGCCGGGCGTGGCAACGTGCCCCGTCCGTCTCCTGCACTTACTCATCGTAACGACCGCCATCTCCCGCGCTAAATCACCGCGCCCTTCGTCAGAGGCGGGGCCCCACCCAGCTCACCTCTCTCTCCCCCCCCCGGCCAGGCTGGGAGATGGGTGGGGGGGGACCCATTTGGATGGGAATGGTTGGGTTTTTAAAAGAAGGGTTACTGTATGCATACTGAGTGCTGCAGCCCCTTTAAAATGCTTGGAGAGACTCCCTGTTGCTGTTGTAGTTGTGTAAGATGTGTCCTTGGAAATAACGCAATTCAGCAGCCTCCTTTCTCAAGAACTTACTGAAATAGTAAATAGTATGCTGTATGCATACCACAAAGAGCATGGCACAATTTCCAAGCACTTCAGCCTAGTTTTATAAGCCAGATGTTATCTATGTCTATGTACGTATTTCACATTGGTCATTAATTCACATTAATCTTTAATCAAGTTTATGGGGGTAAAAAACCCCCCATGGAATAAAAATGTCAGAGATTTACATAATTGAACCAACCAATTTAATTAAAAAGGCATCTTACTTTTTATGTTACTTTTTACCTTAGAGACAAAAAACTTTTTTTATATAATTCCCTCTGGGCCTGCTTCCTATCTTTGTGAAACTGGTTAATGTAACATGCACGTAAAAAAAAAAAAACTGAAATTGAAGGGACTTTTTGGTACTTTGGCCCAAAGTCAATTGCGATGGCAAATGTGCACATTCAATGGTCCCATCGCAGCTGCAACAACGAAGAGGCGTCGGAAGCAAGATATCGACAGGGAGAAGTAATCTCCTAACTTGCAGAACTTGACGATGAAATGCCACTCTCTGTGATGCTCTTTTCTGAATAGGGTGAGTAAAGTGTTTGAATAGAAACAGCTTCAAATCAAACAGCTGCAGAAGTACAGTATATTTTTCCCCATATGAGATCATTAAATTATACTGTGCCTCTTACAGTGTAAGCTGGCTACCGACAACAAAAAAAGCGTTATTCAAATTCCTCAAAGCTCAATGAAAGCCATTGTCAAGTCAAATCAAAACGAGACTCTGATAGTTAATAATAGTTTGTCATAACATTATTATTAATGTACCATATACATTATCATTACATTATCAATTTATGTACATCTATCACATTATGTTGTTCCTGCACTCTTAAGTGTGCATATGTTAACTAAAATGAGCAGTCTGTGGTAAGCATTCTATAAAAAACTAGAACGTTTATTTTTTCCCAAAAAAATTGGAATAGTCAGTGCCTCTTGAGTCACCCCAGTGCCACCCACGCCCACAAGGGGCACTGCAGCTGAAATGAGCACACTATGTAACTATTTCACTCTCTGCAGGCTACATAGTACTACAGAAGAGCTGGAACCAGTTAGAGGAAAGGGACACACACCGACGATAACTGGCAGCTTGTTGAAGCCAGTTTTTGGGAGAAACCAATGCCCAAGAATATTTGAATAAATTAGCAGTACCAAGCTACAGCTAACTGCCACCTGTTCAAAACAGCTTTCTTGTGGTATTTTGGCGTGCACTGTGGCCTCTTTGGCGTGTAAATAATGGAACGAACTGAATGTTGGCTTTATTGCCTGGAACCATTTTTGGTTTCGCCTCTCTTCCATGGCAAACCTGGGAAGAAGAAAATAAGACAGAAAAAAACCCCGTTGGATAATCATTTTACCTCAAGCACGTCTGGTTTCTGCCAAATGCATCCTGCCCCCTTAAACTGAAGAGTAGTCTCACAAATCAGATAAGAAAAGGTAATTTAATGCAAATGAACTATAGACATTCTCTCAGATGGGCAGGTTGCTCCATTACCATTAAATTGACTGTTTGCGAGGCTGCCTTTGCCAATGTAATGGTCATGATGACAATGTCCATTAACGATGTCATTTACAATTCTGTTTTGACGGACTGGGAGACCTTCCAGGAAAAAAAAATGCTTTTCAAAAAAAAAAAAAAAAAAAAAGGGAAAGGAACGTTGACGGTGGAATTCAGAGCTGCGGTTTTAATATTGGTCAGAAATGTCACAGAACCCGTTCCCCCATTGTATGCGTTGCATATAACAGTGGATAATGCTGCTGTTCAGAAGTGAGCCCTAATCCGGGTTGCGGTATACGGCTGCATGTGTACCCGAAGTGCCTTAGGACCAATGCTAATTGAGTGAAGATAGAGTATGGATTTGGTGTTCCTTTGCTCCAGTGTACTGTAGTGGCTCTGCCTGTCCCTTGTACCAACAGCATAAATCTTGTGGTGCTGATGTTTCGGGTGGGGGCGGGGGTAGTGGTTGGGGGCCTTTATTTAGCTGTTTCATCAGGATGATCTTGTTTCCCCACTGTGAGGGGTCCTGTTGGGGTCAGCTCATTTCCAGCCACATTTCCTCTCCTTAAATGTTCTGGGCTGTGAGACTGTGGGGGTTTGGAGCACCCCCACCCCGCCCCCCCCCCGTCCTCTTGCTATAAGCTTGTGACGACCAAAGTACACGGACCCCCCGTTCTGCGGCCCCATGCTTTTCCCTTGGCTGATGAAATACACTTCCCCACTAGTTAATGTTATACTTCAATTATCATAGTTAATAAATGGATTTCTGTATCCCTGGTACTCGATACTGCCCAGGAACATAAATTCTTTATACCAAATTGATCCATGCCAAATCCCCCCCTCCCGCTAAATCAATCACAAACGGTCGATACAGTGCAATGTGCCACACCGGTCCTCCTTGGGTTCGGATATGTATTCTATCAGAGACATTACGTTTCCTCCGCCATTACTCTCGCCCGCTTCTCTGTGGTCAGAGACCGCGGGAGAGGAAAACGCATTAGCGATACGTTGCAAGATGTCGGCTAGCTGTTATTTATCGTTGGCCGGAGGAAACGTGTTAACAGGGACATGCGTTTCCACGTGTGAATGGCAGTGCACTCTCACCTGTGCACCTACACCCCCCTTCCCTCTTCCCTTTTGCCGGCCCCGCGTGATTATCGGCCCCGCTTGATAAAACATTTGTTACCGCCGATGGAACCAGAGCACATGGTTGTGCCGAGCTGTCTTTTTTGTAGTATATAAATACGCTTTCTTTCCCCCCCTCTTCTTCTATTTTTCGACACCACAGATCTCCTTGACTGGATCTCGCTGCTCATTTATCTGAGAAATCTATGTTGCTCCTCAGATGAGCCCTTACAATATACATTAAAAGCTAAAGAAATTGGACCTTTTTTTTAGAGCCACAAACACAATTATTATTATTTTTTTATATACATTTATTTCAAATTTTTCCATGTTTTTTCTCCCAATTTGGTTGCCAATTTATCTCAATTCACCCTCCCCACGAGTCTGCCGCCCATCCTCCAGGGCGAGACACTATTTCCGGGAAATCTACCACGACGCCCTTTTTTTTATCCGCCTCTTCCCCGAGGCGGGAAATCTACCACGGACGCCTTTTCCCTGCTCCTCGACTGACCAGCCTCGTGCCATCCGCCAGCTATTTATTTATTTTTCACCGTGGGGCTGGGTCTCGGATTCAGCCAGAGTTTAGTCTGACTTTAGGCCACCTTTGAGAGAAAGTCGTAAAAGCCGGCGAGCGAGCTGTCCCCCTGTCAGCCCGGGCCAGTGAGGTGGAGGAGACGTGTCACCCTGATAAAATTTAAAATGTGTTTTGAGGCCCCACTCTGAGAGGCTGTCACTCTCTGTCCTCCCTAGACTGATTTAATGCCCAGTGCTGCTCTCATGTGTGATAAATCACCTTACAACATGGCCAAGCCTTGGGAATGTGTGTGTGTGCGTCTACGGGAGTATGTGTGAGCGTGCGTGTGCGTGCCTGGGAGTGTGTGGGAGTGTGTGTGTTTGTGTGTTTGTGTGTTTGTGTGTGTGGGGGAGTGTCTATATTAATGTATATTTTATATATGTGTAATAGATACACATATTTGTGTGTGTGTGTGTGTGCGTGTATGTTTGTGTCTGTATGTGCGTGTGTGTGTATATGTGTGTGTGTTTGTGTGCACATGAGTGCACGTGAGTGAATATCGATGCATATTTTGTATGTGTAAAATCATTTTGGATGTCTGTGTGTGTGTGTGTGTGTAAGAGTGTATTTTGTATTTTTTATATGTCATAGATACAGATAAAAAGAGATATGTGTGAGTATGTGTGTGTGTGCAAGAGTCTATTTAGTATTTTGTATATGTCATAGATACAGGTAAATATAGATATGTGTGTGAGTGTGTGTGTGTACAAGAGTGTGTGTTTAAGAGTGCATTTTGTATTTTGTATATGTCATATATATATATATGTAATGTCGGTATGTGTGTGTATGAATGTGTGTGTGTATGTGTGTTTGTATATGTCATAGATACAGACAAATATAGATATGTGTGTGTGTGTGTGAGTTACAAATACTCAGAAATGTAATGCATTGTTCTTATTTCCTTTGATAGGACCGTTCGATATCTACTTCAAAACAAATGCCGGCGTTTTTATCTTTATATTTATATAACATGTCTGCAACTGTCATAAAAAATGCCTTTTAGGAATCCAACTCTTATGTTAGTGCCATTAAAGCGTTTACTTCACAGCATCCAGTGTGGTCGATTTAGGAGTTCACCTTGATATATTGTTGATAGTTGATACATATCCAAGTCTCATCTCATTCAGATTGTCATTATTTAGAGGAAATAGAGGCTCAAGACTCAGGAGGAATTGAAATTGCATACTCTTGCAAGGTTATTCACCCGATTCAACTTACATGTCAATTGTATCACTGAGCCCATTTGTTTTAGCCATGGGGGAACATGTAATGATCAGACTGGATTCCGCCACGACTGCTTTCTATGCAGTGTCATATTCCCACCACTAGAGGCAGTATTTATTTACCACCATTGATAACAACGTTGCATTAACTCTGGTGAACAGAGGCAAAAAATATATATAAAAAAATACACATATATAAAAATACACATATATATATAAATAAATGTTCAGCTGCATTTTTAAACAAGTTAATGAATTAATTTTGCGAGCTTTGTTTTTAGGCAGCCAAAGGAGAAAAAAACTGTATTTGGTAGCACATGCGTAAAAAAAAAGAAAAAGATAACATATTACCCATGAATGTCGCCAAAGGAACATATCCTCGCTGTAAGCGCTTAGCCTGTCTGAGAGAGTGGGTGGAAGGTCTCGACGGCTCTTAGGCAACCCTCTCCCGTTGAGTTATGGAGCCGGAGAGGCACATCCAAGCACATTTCATCTGCGATATGAGAGGCGATCCAAATTTCTGGAAAAAGAGAGTGAAAATATGTCATTATAGGAAATGTCTGCCTCCAGCCTTAACGCAGTTCTCTTCACAATGTTATTCCCGAGCAGGCGTTCCCAGGGCCGCTTACAGGGTAGTAAATTACATATTGACTGTCTTATTATGCTTATTCAATTTGCAATGATCAAAAGTGCTATTGAAGTGTCAGGCCCCCGCTCTGGTCCTGGTGACTGTACGCCTGCCGCCCTGGTGCTAGTGAATTTCACCTGAGACTTGTCTGGGAGATGATGTGATTGCTGGGAGATTATGGCAGGTAATGGAAGTGGAGACGATTGAATCCAGCGGCAGGCTCGAGCCTAGTCCTCACTCGCGGGGGATTTTTGGCAGAACAAAAAAAATCACAGACAAGGGGCGGGGTCGAGCGTGTGGGAATCAGAGCACCGCGGCCTCAAACCGGCGCTGGACTTGGTGTGTGTCGTTTATATGTGTCCCATTAAGCTTGCGTTAGGGCTTTTGCTGACACATCTGTCCTGTGTTTGATTGGACCCATGTTCACTTGAGGCGTGAGGGGAGGGGGAGGGAGGGGGAGGGTAATGTAACGAGGTGTCAGGGTAATTAATGACCTACCCACTCCCCCAAGTCAAGTCACACACCGAGACAGACGGACCCTCGGCGGATCTATACTGATGGATTGACTGACGTGGAGCGGGCGGGTGAACGTATTCAAATGGAAGGAGACGCGCCCTGAGCCAGGCACTGGCGTTGATAGATCGGCGGCGGGTACGTCAACACGCCAAGACCCGGGGCCTCATTCTTCAACACCCCGATGTATTACCCACAATGCTTAGCTTTTGATTTTATCTATAGGGGACAATGTTTTAAAAATAGAGCTCAACTTTCAGAGAGCAAGATGATGGACAAGCCAAGAGTGACGATAACTCTTAAAATGATTTTTTTTGGGTGACTTTTAGTACCCAATTGTTTTTTACCACACCTTTCAATATACAGTATTCTTCGCAATTTACCGAGAGGCACATTTTAGAGCAATATCAAACGGCCACTTTATTACGCTCCCAACAAGCCTCTCAGGCAGTAATAAGCAGCTACGCTGCTATTTATCCGTTATCAAAATGCGCAACAATTTCCACTTAAAAGGTGGGTTTTTTTTACAGAGAGTGTGGCTGTGCGATGGAGCCCTGGTGGTTCTCTCTGTGCTGAGGGGTCGGGGAGCCGATGTCGGATGGAGGCTCATTAAACTGGCCCGCTAATTGAGCCTGCGGAGATGTTGAGCAGAGCGGAGGCTCGTCTGAAGAGCTGACGACCTTCACCAAAGAGGCAGAGTTAATTCGAGTGTGGTTCGGGTGAGGCTCTTCAGCCCAGAAAAGGAGGCGAGGCTCTTCAGCCCTCCCACCCCCCCCTGCTCCAGCCCTGATGGACGACTTGAGTGGCAATCAGTTTGGTTCTACTCATTGCCGTTTCACGCTGCGTTTCATCCTGATGGCGGCGCAACCGTTGGTGATTGCCGCCCAAATGTTTCTAACCGGCATTTCATTGAATGTGCACGCGTTCCCAAATGTCTACATTTCCCCGTTTCTGTGCATACCCGTGATATTAATAACTGTAGCTGTGCATGGGAGCGTCTTCCTGTGGCATCCGACATTCTTTATAAAATAATGTAAACAGACAGGATTGAAAGTGTGTGCATTTTAACGACTTGTTCTTGTGCCCAGTGAACTCGGAACACAACGATCTCAGAATCCTAACAATCCCAGAGTTCTCTTCTCCGGGCTCTTCAGCAGGCAAGTGCCGTGACCTTTACAGATGCGGCCCAGACAGTAGCTCCACGATCCGTCCCCTCCAGCAGCGGCTGTACCGCCGCCTCACACAGTCGCTCCACGGGCACTCTTAACAGCCTCGTTGTGTGGTTGGGACTTCCAGTACGCAGTTTTGGGAAATGATTGAAGCAAGCTGTCGCACAGCTGAAAGCATCGCGGAAGACCTTCGACACACAACATCTAGAATGTCAATGTGTTTGCTGAACCAGAGTTGCCGCCATTTATTTTTAGCTGTGACTGGAAGCAGGAGCCCTGGCTGACATGACTGGTTCCTAGAGCAGCAACGTGCTGGAGTACTGCTAGGGCTTGAACAGTCATTGAACTGTGCCTCTTCGGTTCTCGTTTATTCAAAATTAGCATTAGCTGTTTTTGCAACACAGAATATAATTCTCACGTACAAGAAAAAAAACACAGGAAAACATTGACACCCTATGTAAATGAAGACTGCATACCAATGTCGCAACCACATTTGGGGGGGCCATAATGAAAGGGAATGTTTTTTATCTACAGATTATTGGGATGGACAGATATGACTGTTATATACAGTGGGTTCGGAAAGTATTCAGACCCCCTTACATTTTTCACTCTTTGTCATATTGCAGCCATTTGCTAAAATCAATTAATTTCATTTTTTTCCTCGTTCATGCACACACAGCACCCAATATTGTCAGAAAAACACAGACTTGTAGACATTTTTGCAGATTTATTACAAAATAAACACTGAAATATCACATGGCCATAAGTATTCAGACCCTTTGCTGTGACACTTGTATATTTAACTCAGGTGCTGTCCAATTCTTCTGATCATCCTTGAGATGGGCCTACACCTTCATTGGAGTCCAGCTGTGCTTAATTATATTGATTGGACTTGATTTGGAAAGGCACACACCTGTCTATGTAAGGTCCCACAGTTGACAGTGCATGTCAGAGTAAAAACCAAGCCATGAAGTCCTAGGAACTCTCCATAGACCTCCGAGATAGAATTGTGTTGAGGCATAGATCTGGGGAAGGGTATAAAAACATTGCTAGAGTTATGGCCATGTGATATTTCAGTGTTTATTTTGTAATAAATCTGCAAAAATTTCTACAAGTCTGTGTTTTTCTGACAATATTGGGTGCTGTGTGTGCATGAACGAGGAAAAAAAATGAAATTAATTGATTTTAGCAAATGGCTGCAATATGACAAAGAGTGAAAAATTTAAGGGGGTCTGAATACTTTCCGAACCCACTGTATATACACTACCGGTCAAAGGTTTTAGAACACCCCCATTTTCCAGTTTTTACTTAAATTTAAGCAGTTCAAGTCCAGTGAATAACCTGAAATGGTACAAAGGTAAGCGGTAAACTGCCAGAGTTAAAAAAAAAAGGTTTAGGTTGCCAAAAACTGAAAAATAATGTAAATGTTTTGGCAGTGAGTAGTTTCCTACACCATCAAAAGGCACATGGAAACTATGAAAGTTTCTGAGAGTTAACAGCTTGCATGATAGGCGGCTCACAGGACAACAGCTTCAAGCACAGCTTAACACTGGTCAAAGTAAGGAAGTCTCAGTTTCAACTGTGAAGAGAAGACTTCAATCTGCAGGTTTGACAGGTTGAGTGCCAGTAAGAAAGCCATTGCTAAGATGGCAAAATAAGAAAAAGAGGCTTACCTGGGCCATGAAGCACCGCCAGTTGACTACTGAAGACTGGAAGAAGGTCTTATGGACCGATGAATCAAAATTTGAAATCTTTGGTTCATCAGGCAGGGTTTTTGTACACTGTCGAGTAGGCGAAAGGATGGTTCCTCAGTGTGTGACACCAACTGTCAATCATGGAGGAGGAAGCATGATGGTCTGGGGCTCTTTTGCTGGATCCAGAGTTGGCGACTTGCACAGAGTGACTGTTAACCCACATTAACCCTTTACTTGTTCCCTGAAAAGGGCCTTTTTTAATAACTCTGAAATGTACATTATTTTTCAGTTTTTGGTAACCTAAACTTATTTTTTTAACCTGCTTTTTTAAAGCAGTTTACCGCTTACCTTTGTACCATTTCAGGTTATTCACTGGACTTGAACTGCTTAAATTTCAGTAAAAACTGGAAAATGGGATGTTCTAAAACTTTTGACCGGCAGTGTATATACATATATGTTATATAATATTGGAGGGGACATATCCCCCCCTTGTTATGCCTAGTGGCACGGAGAACATTCGGTTCAGAACCTCCGGTTCCAAAAGCTGCCGCACGCGCCGTCCAGAATACAGATCGCGCGGTTAACTTAGGAGGCCGGCCACGTGTCGAGGTATAACTCCCGAGCAGTCCCCAAACCTCAACATTAGTCTCTAACCCGCTCCCTTATCCCCCACGTAATCTACGTCATAACTCAGCAGCGGAGCTCGGAGATCAATATCGTAACTCAGAGGAGGAGCAGGGGAACGTTGGGCTGGCATTCCTGAGATATTCACGGCCCGACTCGTCAGACTCGCTGCCGTTACTTTGCGGCGTGACCCCATCAATAACTCGCCTTCATTGCCACCGAGGGTGTCGACGGTATTGGGTGGGCGGGGCTGTGTAATATGACTGTGACTGGATAGACCGGGGTGGCAGGCGAATGGGGACAGTGCATGGGCTGGGTTCTATTGTTGCTAGCTTAGAATATTACTGCCGATCGGTGGCCAGCTTAGTTTTTTTTCCTTTTTAGTGCCTAGTTCCCACTCTGCAATGCTCTATTAGACGAAATGTCCACCTGCCAATATATTCAAATGCACTGCAGAGGTTATTAACGTGCCCTTGGCAAAAAAAAAAGGGTTTAGCTTCCTGGGGCAAACGGCAGAATAAATCGCGGCCGAGGCAGTTTTATTAAGGGCAGTAAATAGAACACCCCGCCATATTTTATGACAGCCATCACTAACTCATTCTGATTCTTATTACTGCTCCGTTTCCCGACGTGCCGTCTCTGCGTGCGTTTGTGCCTTATACCCCCCAGATTGTAAAGGGATTTATTCCTGATGTAATTGCGCTTTTAACATGCACCACCATATTGACTTCAGCTGCTGTTTTCGTGCGCATAATAAGAGCCAGGACTCCTGGCCAAATATGAGGTGGGGGGGGGACACAGTCGATTTACATAGTGGCGACTATACATGTGATTCAGAGAAACGGCAGGGGGATCGATGTTGAATTATGAGCGCTGTTGTTTTTCAGGGAAATGAGAAAGTGAGAAAGCACCTTATTGAAGGACATAATCCCATAATCTAATTTATCAGACTCTGATACATTGTATTAAAAGAAAAAAAAAACCGATCTACAACATTATACAAAGTATCGTAAGTAATACACATTGTAAAGTAGGGTATTGTGGAGTTTTTTTATGTGTTAAACTGTATGTATCTGAACGGTTTACATAGGTGCATTGCGTTTAGCTGTGGACCCACACTTGCTGGCCCATATATCACTGGTGGACACTAACGAAGTACATTTACTTTACTTTTACTTATTACTGTACTTAAGTAAATTTTTTAAGTATCTGCGCTTACTTAAGGAATTTCCATTTTTACTTTCACTCCCCTACATTTCAAAGGCAAATGGGTTAAACATAGGACTTTTTACATTTACTATAATATTTATACTAGTAATATTTTATCAGGGTATCTGCACTTTTACTCAAGTAAAGGGTTTGTGTACTTCGTCCACCACTGCCATATATGCATTTAAAGAGGCAGCTTTCTGGCGTTTATATCTCAGTCTTCTTGGTGTTGTGACTGCTTGGGCTGGCACTCCTTCCTCACGTGGAAACACGGTTAACGGGACCACGCGATCATCCCTCCGTTTGTCCTCCGAAGCTCCCCGCGTCCCACTCCCTCGAGGTCACTAAGCATAACGGCGTCGGCGGTAGCGTCAGGCGGTCTGTCGGGTTATCGACGCGGCTGTATTTGCTGCCCCGCGGCGGTTTCGGGTGCCTCTGGGGATGGGCAGTACGGGCCCTGCTTCCCGCCAGCTCTCATCGCGTCTCACCCGTCAGCAGGTGCTGCAGGTCGCTGTGTGACAGAGGGAGCCTGACCAAACCCTCCTCCAGACAAACGCTGGGTCTGTAACAGGCAACGGGTTTTTTTTTTTTTTTGGTGGTATAAATCAGGGGTGGCAGGTATGAATTTTTCTTTTCGGTCTCACCTATGATTTTCAATGTCTTAATTGGCCAAACATTTACTCGGTTTAGATTTTTTACATTCGTTTTTTATTTAAAACTACAGGTCGCAGCTGAAGATTACACAGGTGCGCCAATATTATATTTCTTTTAGTATTCTGTGAAATGTACCAGCATAAATGTGTATTTGTAATTAAACTAAGGGAAGGTACTGGAACAGAAAGCCCAGGTGCACGTACGTCCTGTGTTGAGTGTTGACGGCCTTTTTAAAATGCAGTTCAGATGCACAAGACAATCAACACCACACAACAGGTCTCCACTTGTGCCTTTGTTCAGCTAATTAAATTGTTACTGGGCTGGGAGTCAATAAATTGTAGTCTGTAGACGGTTGGCCTTTGACCTGTGGTTATTTTTTGTCACCATGACGCCCGACTGGGTTTATCACACGCCCTTGGCCCTTCTGTGTGTGGAATCATCACACCCATGGGAGACATGCATATACCGACGGTGATAAAGACTTGATGTTAATAAGTTTACATTTATATGTATGTATATTTATATATATACTGTGCACGCTTAATGCAGGCCTTCATCGTGATGATGATGATGATGATTGAAAAAAATTGATATTATTATTAGTTATGTCATCTTAGGTTGTCCTTCAAGTTGTTAAACATGATGTAATATCTTATGTTGATGGTCTTAAAATGAAAATATAATAATAATAATAATAATAATAAAAATAAAATTATAATAGCAACAGTAATTATCTGTTATTATAAATTTGTAATGGAAGTAGGAAAGTTTCAGAGCTCTGTTTGCGGCAAATCCTAATTGGAATGTTAATCACAGGCCAGATGGTAGCAATGCTGGGGAAACGATCCTTTCAGAGCAACAAAACAGTCGTTTAAAAATTGTTAAAAAAAAAGAAAAACCGCCAAATGTATTCCAATGCGGGCTGTCGAAGTATACCCTTGTCCTTCAAGTGCCTGAAAACTGGAAGAGCGATTGGGGATGGATGGCCGGATTAGGGGACGCGAACAGATAGTAGATCATCCAGTATCTGGGAGAGGCAGATGCAGCGAGTGAAAAGCCCGCTAAACAAAGAGGCAGATCTCCACCAGGGGATCACTTCATGGTGTGTGCACTGCCACTTCCTGTGAAAAAGCAGATTTCACGGTGCGTTTTTGAGAGCCAAGCTACAGAGCTGCTCTTGAAGAAAAAAAACATGGGGGGGGGCTGTCACACACACACATGCACACGCCATAACCTACATCTGCCGAGCATGGCAAATGCCCGTGTGTAAATTTTTAAAGAGGCTTAGCCAGAGAGAGCTGGAAGGAGCGTTTCTGCTGGCGGAGTGAGTGAGCTGGAGGCCCCACGCCCCGCTCCCTCTCCTCGCCCGGCACAATTTCCCTCCTTATCGCCGGCCTGCACCCCTACACAGACACGGCCGTGCCCCCCCTAGAGGGGGGGCTCTTGTCTTGGGGTGATAAGCCGTCAGGCTCCCCAGCATCGATCCAGGGCTCCCCTCTCTCCGTCTCCACTCGAGTGTCTCTGGTACAGCTGTGGAGGGAGGTTACTCCCCCGTTGTGGTTCAGGCTCCATCTCAGTCCACCTCGACACACGACCCTCCACAATGCCAGGGCCATGTCAGCCTGCCCCCTCCCCTCCCCTCCCCTCCTCCCATCTCGCCCATCTCTCCCATTTCGCCTCCATTTATGAACTGGAATAAACGGGTAAAATGCGTTTTGTGGCAGACACATCTGCAAACACTTAGCATAACGGGCCCACGGGGACCGTACACAAAGACAACATGGATGCTAAATCCTGCCCTGCTTCGCTACATCCCTGCTTGTGTTTGTTCCGTTTTTTACGTGAGGACAATGCACGTCTTTTTTTTGGGGTGGGGGGGGATTGTATTTTCCCTCCCTCGGCTGAGTGTCATTTTGAATGCTTCCCAAAATCACACAAGCTCATCATAACGTTCCATCAAGTACCCTTCCGCCAATGTTTTTCTTGTGCATAATAGCAATGGGCTGTTGTGCAAGCTAACATGCAATTATCAGTTCTTTGTGATTGCTGGGGTTTAACTTTTTCAATTGATAATTGCTTCCAGCTACATCATTTTCTCCATCGTGTGTACGCACCATAATTTTTGCAAAACTGCGATCGGCAAGCTTTGGCTGTGTTAAAAAAAAAGCCATTAGACGGAAGCCACTGAATGGCTGTTTGAAAATGACACAGTAAAGCTAATGATGTACCATAACTATTACGGCATGACAACTAGTGTATGAGCAGCACCCCGGTTTTTACGACTGCTGTGGGGTAGCGACAGGAGCCACGTAGTGTCTGAATCTGCGCTCCTCGCCCAATGGTTCCTCAGGGCGGAGCCAGGACCCCGCTTGTACCGCCACCATCCTGGCGGCATTTGGGCGCTCTTGCTAAGCCACGGGCAGCGGCTGTGTGTCTGGATTATCGTGTGGAGCCCGGTGCGGTGTCACGAGTGACGCAATGACTCACCGCGTTCACCCGATTGAGTGCCATGTTGCCCCCCGCCCCCCACGTAGGCAGGTGTTCAGGTTTAAACCCGTCAGAATTCATACGCCAAAAAACACTCACCGAGCGAGTTGTATCTTGTGTGACGTTCAGATGGCATTGTGCCAAGTGGCAAGTGCCTTTTTTCGTTTTTTCCACACTAACGGCCAGCTTAAATCCCCCCTTTTACTCCATGTTCGATGATGATGGGCATTTTGCGCCATGCTTGCCGACAAAATGGCGAAAGGGAAGAACCACCGCAGTCACTCATCTTATCGGGTCGTTTGTTTCCAGGCACCGCGCCTTCGCGGGACCCTCGGAGAGGTAAACAACGTGCTTGGCTATCCCTCACCTCCACCGTGTGGTATTAGCACATGCTACTACCGGTGAAAGACAGAGAAAGAGAAAAAACCACGGGGCTGATTTAACAAAGCCCTCATTACAGAGCCGAGCACTATAGCAGGTCATTACGGGAGCGAGAGAGAGAGAGACCAACATATCAAGATTCCGTGTGGATTCTGGTTATTAATTTGCGCAGCGTATGAAAAACGATGGACTCGATCATGGATTCCTTCAGAAGCCGTAATTAGGACATTAAAGCCACGGTGTGTGTGCCCCCGCTGTGAGGCATCAGTTTTATGAACTATGCATAACGACCTTGCGGCTTTGTTTGTGAAGCGTTTTCCCTGCCCTGGGAAGCAGGCGTGACACTGCAGCAGCTACACAGACAAGGTACAAAGCCGAAATTTAAACATGTTAACACGCGCCCTTCCTGAAAACACTTAGACTCCATCCAACGGACAGGCGGTCTCCTCTCGGCTTAAGGCGCAGAGTCAAAGTGGCATATTAGACATCATTTATAGAATAAGACCTGCACACTTATTTAATACTCAAATGGTTTATTTCACCTGCATGGTTAAATTCTTTAACTTCTTCATGTAATAACAACCCCAAAAGCAAGATGAACACGATCATAACTTCCTTATAATGAAGTACAGTTTATTTGCTTGATCAATTGGAAATCCTTTGGTTATCCTGTTTAATTCAAGATTGGACACTGCTTTTGTGACCCTAAGAAGGTTCATTTACAGTACTCCAGGTCTTCCGGCGCACAATCCACCAAAGTGCTCCAAGCTAAAAGCACTGTAAGGTGGCGTTTATAGGAGTACTTAAACCTTAATGCAGGTCCAAGATCTGATTGAGTGCAATCCTCTAACACAATAAGCCCGTATTGGTCAGTCTTCTGCATTTCTCTCAGGGGGGCGCATGAGAGTAGAGTGAGAGAGCTGGCAGGCTTTCATAACAGCACTGTCCGTTAACTGGAAGCACTTGGCCTCACCGCCATCGTAACCTCAACAGGAATGAAACGCTGAAGGATATTGTTAATTTATGGTACGAGGCACTGTATTTTTGTGATGGACTTGATGCCCAGACACCACACCAGACGTTTTCAGCTCCAGTGGTGAAGTTTGGGCTGTGGCCCGTTCGACCAAAGCACTTGGAGACCGTAGAGATATGGTCCCGTGGTCTGGTGTGGAACCCAGACTGTACCAGCGCGGGCTGTGGCTGGAAGTCCCTGCAGGACGGTGCGTAACTTGCCGTAGCGTAGCCCATGGAGGGAGGGTTTGAGCCAGCCGGGCTTTTCCCATTTTGCCACACAAGAGCGCCTCCTCTAGTCAATCAGGTGCTTGTGGTTTGCCTGAAATTTGGACTAGAAGCAGGCGACTGACAGCGCAGGCTCGGAAGGACACGTGCGATTGGCCGTTGTGACGTTGCAGCGATGGGACAGGCCTAGCAATGTGATTGGCTCTTCCAAATCAGGTGAGAAAAGACAGGAATAAAAAAAATTTTTTTTTTAAAGAGACGATTTATCAGTAAAAAAAAAATCTGCTCTGGGAAAAGGAGCGTGCTTTTAAGGGCATGTACGACGCGGTAAGGGTTAAAACCTTCCCCCACAGTGCGCTCCCTCCGGCAGATCCAGCGCGGGGGGAAAGCGCGCGCATCACATCGAGCGAGGCTGTCATCCCCGCGGATTCTCACGCCTGTGATTAACATGAGAGAATCTCCCGAGCACACGTGGAGCAGGGCTGGGGCTGAGCGGGAGAGAGAGTCTGCCGTGTCTGCCCCCCGCTGCTCGTGGAATGCTGAATCCACCCACCTACCCCCCGCCTCCTTCCCTCCTCCTCGTTCCTCCTCTCCCTCCGTCTAAGTCTCTGAAGCCCACTCCCTCACCCTGGCAAGTCCGACACGGGGCTCCTGCCCGAATCCCTTATTACTCTTTAAAGAGCAATTTGGTTGGTTGTACGGCTATTAGGATCAGAGCTAGGGGATTAGAGCTTTGGCTGCAACTGCCTCTCCTCTCCTCTCCTCTCCTCTCCTCTCTTCACTCTCTCTGACGTTCTCTCTCACTCCTGTTTGTTTGTTTATCTGCTATTCCAACCCCCCTCCCATCCCTCGCAACCACAAACTCTGCCCCTGCCTCCTGCTTCTCTTCCCTGGACACAAGCTGTGGAACTCTCAACCCCCCCCCCCCACACACACACACACACACACACACACACACGCACACACACACACACTCTCTCTCTCTCTTTCTCTCTCCACAACTCGGAGACTCCGCTCTGAGCGCGAGCGCTGGAAGATGTATTCCCACTGAAACCCAAAGTGAGGAGAGGAGGAAATAACTCGGCGGCGGCAGCAGTAGCAGCAGCAGCAGCAAGCGTCGGTGGCGAGAACGGCGGCAAAACGCAGCGGGTTGACGCGCCAGCGCCGAGACAGCGAGAGTGAGAGAGAGAGCGCGCAGGAGCCGCGGGGATGAGGCGGGAGCCGGCTGCTCCCAGGGCTGATGCAGCGAGAGTGAGCCCCACCGCCTCCGCGTTCGGAGGATGAGCCACGGGCACGCCACTGATCTCTCCCCCTCCCGCCGGCCGATGTCACCCCACGCGTGGAGCCTGCCTTCCGGAGCGGATCCGGAGTAGTGGTGGGGGGGAGGAGGAGGAGGAGGACTGAAGCCATGTGAAGTGACCTGGTGGTCGAGTAACTCTTGGAGATGTTTTCGAGGACAAAATTTGGATTTTTCTCCGTGTTTGAACTTCTTTTATTCCTCTCCGTGCTGCTGGCCATTCCTGGGATCTCAAGCCAGGGCAGGACCAAGGGCAGATGGAACAAGGGGGGTAAGTGACACGGGAGGGGGGGTGTCTTTCTTTTCTGATTCCCAAGTCGGACACTCGGGTAACCTGTCCATCATCCCCTGAGCTTTCGGCTGCGCTGATCAATGGGGGTGAAGTTGCACCCTCTCTGAACAGTTCTGAGGGCGGGACAGTGGTGCACGCCACTCTGTTAGTTAGTGGTCTGTTAGTCCCCTGTTGTTCCCGGGGACTGGATCGATGCGGTTCGGGCAGTCAGGGTTGTTTTGTTTTGGTGAATCGATCTGGATCTGAGCCGGAAGTCTGGACCGTGGTGTGTTCCAGTATGTTTCACCTCAAGTCTTTTTACGTGATATATGGACTGAAGTGTATGTGTAAGAGCAACAGTCTCGGGGCGGGGGGGGACGGGGGGTCCGTCTCGGTTTTTGGAAGTTTAAAAACTGAACGAGTGCACTGAACTCTTCTGCATTAGTGTCCAGAGCAGTGATGGATGACCCAAAGTGGGGTGCTGACGGGACACCACAGAGCGTGGTACAATAGGCAGAAATAGGGCGGGAGGGGGGGCGGGGGCTTCACAGAAACGGAACCGTATTGAGTGGTTCAAGAGAGTTTCAAAGAGGGGAGAGCGTATCTGTGAGTCCTACAACTCCATGCCTCTCAGCCCGAGCCTGTCGGCGTGTGTGATTGGAGATTAATCCCCCCCGGCCTGTCCCTGCACATGGAGCACGATTCGTGGTGTGGTGATTTTTGGTCTAAAGACCCAGATCACCACTCAAAGGGGAGGGGGGGGGTGTTAATAATTCATCGCGGCCCCTCCACAGGAGCCTCTTTGCCCCCTTCTCTCCCTGTGTTTAATCCCCTTTGTCGGATTAAAGGAGCCTCTAATCTTTCTGCTGCGGTACCCCCACAGACCCGCTGGCATTGTTCACACCGGAGGCTTGCGCCGAGCAGAGGACGCACGCCTTCAAAAAGAGCCATCGCCTCTCTCTGATCCGTTTAACGATTCCCGGCCACCACTCCCTCCCTCGTTACCTTCTCCCCATCCTCTTCCCTCCGCCCTCCAACTCCCCGCCACTCCGGTCCACTCGCTCATCCGCTTTCTTCTCCCTCTCTGTTTGTTTCGCACGCTCGTCGCGCCTGAGCGCTTCTCTTCCCGCCCCGAGCGGCTCGTTATTCGGCGGGGGAGTTAACGACACCGTCCGAGCGCCTGGGCGAGCCGCTCGGCTCGCTCGCGCACCGGTAGGGGAAACACAAGGTGGTTTCTAAAGAGACGCCGCCAGCCCCTCTGGGGATCCCGTCGAGAGCTCCCTTTCAATTCGGGGCTTTGAAAACGCCGAACAATCAAACGGATGATTTCGAAACCGCGCGCCTTGTTTTGGAGCCGCTTCCCTCCAGAGGAGACACCGCAGGGTTCACGGGTCCACTTTTTGCTTTTCCCCCAAAATCTATGAATCAATTTCAAAGAAAGAGGATGATTCTAGCACCGTTAGGAAATTATAATGGCGGGAAAAATATACTTTTCTGACTAAATGTTTTGCTTTCTAGGAAATTCAATGCATAATCACACCGTAAAATAAGTTAGTGGGAATGTGTAAATATACAATATTTTCCATTTCTCAAGCGGCGAGGCAGACCGCAGTCACAGCATTAATAAATTCAAATCGTTTTTTTTTTTCCTGGATATGAAATCCCTGTAATCTTTGGCCCCTGGTGAAATGAGGGGCAATGACCTCCCATGGGGTAATAAGGCCATGTTTCCCCAAGCTCTTCCACCAAGCTGCGTACGTTTGGACCAATCTTCTGCCAGCTATGCCGTGCCTCTAAATGCAAAAATTACCACAAGGTCCGCGCACTTGAAAAGGTGTAATTTTACCCACGGCCACGATAAGATCAGTTGGGAATTGATGGGTTTTTATGGAGATCCGGTTATTACCGGTGTGGGAGAATGCAACAATTTAGCCCAGAGAGCCCCGATTCGGGCGCTGACGGAAAAAATTCTCTTTCAAATTGCAGAGGTCTGGGTTTCGTGGCGTTCAAACTGGCTTCTTCATTTTCCACCGTTAGATGGATGCTCAGTTTCACCGTCCCTGTGGAGTGCTGTGGAATTTGCCTTTAGCTCGTACTGCGCCGCCATCACCTTTCCTGTATAATTCTGCTGAAGGAACAGCAGTGGCCGTGCAGTGTCTGTGATAGAGGCCCACCTGTTGTTTGAAGAAGGGGGGCGGATAAAGAGCCATCTCCCCAACTCGGGGGCCTGTGCCACCCCCCTGTTTGGAATGTAGGGCCCACATTCTGAGAATGAGGTCTTGAATGCCCCCCCTCTGCACTCAGCATGCCCGTTCCATCCCTCTTCCCATTACTCTCCCTCCCTCGTACACCTCCCTCTGCCTGGGCTGCCTCCGCTCCATACCTAGCCCCCCGCCCCGAGGAGGATATGGCTGCAGGTGAACCTGGAGGAGGCGGGAATGAACCTAACGAGGTCGTTACCTCCCCGGAATCCTCCGTGAATGGTAATGAGGCGGAGGTGTCACCCGTTGCCGCCGCCCGAGAGAGCCCCGGCGACGGATGATGTGCAGGAGCGCCCATCCCCCAGGGTTCGGAAGGCTCATTTTTCCTCCTGGCTCCGACCCCTGACTCACTAAAGAGGACCCGGTTGAGACAGCTGGGGGAGGGAGAGTAATGGGGAAGGGAGGGATGGAGTGTTTGAATACACAATGCCTCCTCTTCCTTGGCGGAAGAGCCGCGAGCTTCCCTCAGACAATTGTCTGTGAGGCGCGGATCGGAGATTAATGGACCGAGTTCTGGAGAGCGGTAATTAATAACTCGCCCAGGCTCTCAGCCTCTTCGAAGTCCGGTGTCAGCGTGGCGCGAGCTTCGATGACAGGCACGCGCGACTCCATTATTCAATAGGTAAGACAGGTGATATCGAATGCACGTAAGCGAATGCAAACATTTCTTTGTTCCTCAGGCTCTGGAACAAAGACAACGCATGCCGCCCAAGTTGTACGAGGGGACATGTAGAAATAGTTATATGCGCATTCTCCGTCGATATCGTTACAAATGTGCGGGATAGACTACAGAGGTGTTTTGTGGCCGTTACTAGCCTCTCGCGGAAAATGCATGTTTTGGGCCGTGCCAGACGCACATTCTCCTACCCCCGAGGCCAGATGTCTTATCGCTGAAGAGGATTAGTATTCCACCTTCCTCATATTCCCCTCTAGAGCCCCGCGAGATAAAACATTTCCTTGTCACGCGGCGCTAGATGGGAAATTTTCCCACTCGTCTTCACTCTGCATAAACTTAAAAATGTTTTTTTTTTGTACAGGCTCGAGCACAGATAATAAGCTTCTTCCAAAGGCTTATGTAAAAATAAAAATAAATGTTGCATCAAAATATTTGCACTGGCATGAATTAGGTTCTTTTTCAGAATCTTTCCTGATTTTCTCCTAATTTAGAAGCCAATTATACCCTGTATTTATTTCAATTCGCCCTCCCCCACGAACTCACCGCCCGTTCTCCGGGTCAAGCCAACGATGAGGCCAGCGATGATCCGTCTCCTCCAAGACGGAACTCGCACACCTACTGCCTCTGGAGACACCCTTCCCTCTTCTCAGTGAGAGCTCAACCTACCCCCTCCCCCTGGGGCGGACAGCCAAATGCTGCCCCCGATTGGGGCTCTTGGCCAGGGCCAGTCTGGCACAGTCGGGTTTCGAACCACGACCAGAATAGGCAGCTCACACTCGCAAAGCACCAGTCAATTTGAGTGCGTTAGACCGCTATGCTATTCGATACCCCGAATTAGGTCTATGTTTGATTCCCCCATTCAAGAGCTGGTGCTTGGTGTATGCATGGTTGGCCGAGGGTGAGGCAGGCATTACAGATGTGGGAATTACAGGTGGGGTCTACTTCCTTGCTGATGAAAAACGTGATCGTAACCGAATGGAGAAAATAGGCCTTCAGGGGAAAAAAAGTATTAAAAGTATTAAAAGTAATGTTGTTGTTACTTGTTCTTCTTAAGAAGGCATTTCAAGTCTTGTATAGTAGTGTAATAGTAGTAGTAGTAGTTATAAGGAACTCGTTTTGTAACCAAGGTACTTAACCTGAATCCAGCTGTGTGAATGGATTGTATGTAAAGAAAGGTGAAACTGTGTAAGTCACTCTGGATAAGGACATCTGCCAAATGGCAAAAATGTAAAACACACACACACACACATCAGACACACGCACATCACACATCAGAGCTTAATTGCCACATTCCAGTCACACTCCCGCTAATGAAGCTGCCGTCTAATTGCGCTGGAAATTACACCCAACAATAATAGTGTTTTATGGGCGCATTTCAGACGGTAAATATGACAGCTCCCGATGATGGATGTGAACAGGCGGATTTTACTGCCCGGGACCCCCTCACCCCCGGCTTCCTCTCCCTGTCCCGTACAGCAGGGCCACTGGGCCTGCTCATCACCCCCCCCCAACCTTGACAGCCATCTCCCCATCCGGTGAGAATCTCTGCAGAGCCACAGCGCCACCAGCCGCTCTCAGTAGTCACACTGGGGCTCGCCCATGTCATGGCGGCATCAAGGCTAACTGTGAAACGGCTTCCGGGCAACAGAACAGCAGGTGTTCTTGTGAAACACCTTAATTGTACACAGGTAGACAGAGGTCACATCATTAAATAACCACAGTTGATTGAGTTTATTTTAGGTGTCGAAAAAGGGGTGAATACTTTTCAATTATTGTCTGTTTTTTTAGTTGTAATTAATTAAGAAAAAGGTTTAGAGTTGTTTAGTTAAAAAAAAAAGTTCATCAGTGGCAAGAAATCCCAATTAAATACATTTTGATTAAATGTGAAAAGGGGGTGAATACTTTTTATAGCCACTGTATGTATGTATATATATATATATACAGTATGTATATATATAAACACACATACACTGTATATATGTACTATATGTACAATGGCTTAGTGAACATCAGCCACTGGCTCTCTTTGGCATTCTAGCACAGTGAGAGTTTCACTCGGTTCGTTTTGTGGGGCAAAGTGGAGGAGTGAAGGATTACTCTTTATCGAGTGGCTGGCTCCAACACGCAGCCCTCTGACTGATGCAGTGCGAGACGCTGTGGAAATCGATGGAGCTCGTTCTCCGCGAGGGGAGCCCCTGACGATGTGTCACACCGCCGGGCTCATCGGGCGATGATGATGATGGAGGACCGAGCTCCGACTGATAAAATAATCAACTCGAACCGCAGGCAAAAAAACTAATGACCGGAGACGGGGTCCTTACCTGGGCTGTGTTTTTGCAAGACGGTCTCCATGACCGAAAGGCAGCATGTCGTTTCGGAGCCGCGGGGGTTGTGGAAAATCAACAGCTCATCGATTGCCCCTCCGTGACGACACGGCATTGAATTGCACCAAACAGACGTATGCTATGTAAACAAAGATCCCACATGCACTATTGAGGAGATGCTTCTCTTAATTACTGAATGAAACAATTGCACTTTTATTTTGATAACCATTCAGAGAGGTATAGTTTATGAGTTGTATCATCATTATAATTATAATCTCAGCAATAACATATTATTATTCTCTAGTCATACTTTTTTTTGTTGGTGGTCACTTCCACTTTACTTCCAGCTCTCCCGTTTTTCTCCCCAATTTGGAAGCCAATTATTCCCTCTATTCTATTCTATTTCGATTAACCCTCCCCCACAGACTCGCTGCCCATCTCTACGGGGCAAGCTACTCACCGACCCCCTTTCTGGAGACACCCTTACGTGCTTCACAGCGAGTTCATGCCGACCACCCTCACCCCTCCCCGGGATCAAACCCCTCCTCGCCAGGGATCTATAATATAATAATATACGCCATTTAGCAGACGCTTTTATCCAAAGCGACTTACAGTAGTGTATGTATACATTTTCAGTATGTGTGGCCCCAGTGGGGATTGAACCCACAACCTAAGCGTTGCCAACGCTGTGCTCTACCAACTGAGCCACAGAGAACCACCTGGCAGAGACAGGTTTTTAACCGTGTCCCTGATAGGCAGCTCACACTCGTACAGGACCAGCCAAATACGAGTGCGTTAGACCGCTATGTTATCCGCCAACCCCCCATTGTTTTTAATTGGTCAAGCCACAAAACAGCCCTGAGCTCATTGTGATGTCATAGCCCATCCTGTTCCCAGTTATCTTGGTGCTGGAACTTCTCCTCAAACCACCTGCACATTTATACAGTGACCCAAGAGATCCACACATGGCAGGTTAGGATTGGTGGTTGAAGAAAAGAGCCCATAGGGACTTAAACAATTATTTCAGCCAATCAGATTTTTCTGTCCGCTGTTGCTAGGAAGCTGACACTGCCATAGCCAAAAACAGCAATCCTTCACATCGAATCAGAGCAGACTCGACTCTCTCAGACTCTGGTCTGCTTTATGCAACTCTCCCTCTCTCCCCCTCTCACTCTCTCTCTCCCTCTCTCTCTCTTAGCTCTCTGCAATAAAACTTTTAAGAGATAAGAAGCTTTTTTTTTCAGGGTCACCATTAGTCTGAATAATACATTGACATGGGAAGAGCAGTTTGAGCTCAGCGGAGGCTAGAAGCACAGGCTTCAATTAAATTATACATCATTATCACTGCTGGCAAGCTTGGTTAGGCTGCGCCTGCTCTCTGCTCCCCTAAATGCCCCCTGTTTCTGTCTTGTTCAATATTGTGTGTGCAGCAACAGCTGCACCCTGTGCCCAACCCAGGCTGAGTGAGAGTGGCAGGGCAGGAGGCTGTGGCGGGGGTGGACACACATAGTTTGTTGGGATGGGGTGAAGGAGGGACAGGAAGGAGTTGGCGAGTTAGTGTAGAGTTGGCAGGATCGCTGCGTAGAGTGGTGTGGGGGAGGCTCTGACAGTAGAGAGTGGGAAGCAGTTTCAGGGGAAGGTAGCAGTCTGGTTTGGTCTGATCAGGGGATGTGTGGTTTGTGAGTGGGGTTGCGGATGTTTGTGAGTGGGGTTGTCGATGTTTGTGATTGGGGTTGGGCATGTAGTATGCATGTATGTGTGTGTGTGTCTGTGTGAGTGTGTGCATGCTGTGTTCTACTAAGCAGTTCTACTCCCTAAGCAGCTCAGTCTTTTATCTCCTCTCCACACAGTTATTCACACACTGCACTGCATATGCGAACTTGTTAAATTGAGTATGGCGTGCATGATGTGTGTTTGTGTGCTTGTGGGTTCATGTGTGTTTGTGGTGCGTGTTTGTTTGCTTGCATGTGTGTGCATGCTTGTGTGTGTGAGAATGTGTATATGTTTGTGTGCAAGGGCAGGGTGTATGGCATATGGTGGACATTAGGACCACACAGTCTCCTCTTGCCACTGGTCCCCTCCTGAAGGCACACGTTTATAAATGGTTTCTCTCCATTTACCCAACTCGCATTGTCCTTCTATTCAAACTTTATTGAATGCCTATTTACTTTGAGCTTACATATTTCTTGTAGTTCATGCTATTTTCTCCCTTGTTAAGATTTTTGAGCTTTTAATGTTTGTAAAAAAACGAAATTATAAATATAAATCTGGACTCTATCAAATTCCTTGCACATTAATTTAATTTGTGATTGAACGTGTAATGTATTCTTTGTGTGTGCTCAAATCTATTTCCCACCCTTTATTTATTCAAGCACCGAATAGGAAAGGTCTGCGATGGTCATATTTATACTGCATTCAAGTGGTACACTTATGATAATAATAATCACTTTAAGGCTAATTGTGCCTTTGCACGTTGTGCCGTCGAGCCGCACCTGAGAAACGTGACCTCTACAGCTACTGATGACCATCGGGAATATATTAAGACCTGCCATATATTACTGTTGCATTATTAATAGTGTCCTTA
This sequence comes from Aldrovandia affinis, assembly GCA_029706075.1. NCBI lineage: Eukaryota > Metazoa > Chordata > Actinopteri > Notacanthiformes > Halosauridae > Aldrovandia > Aldrovandia affinis. The sequence goes on from JAINUG010000149.1 coordinate 256,157, forward strand.
CCCCAGTAGTTAATTAACCTCTGAGACCTGAATTTGCCTGCTAATAGTGTCTAATGATGAATTAACTTTGTGGTTTTGTGAGGCAGATTGATAGATTAAGATTGTTCCCTTATCCCACTTGATTAAAGAGGACATTTTGACTTTAACTTTTCTCATGGAGATATCTTCCTGTTCGTGGGTTTGATAGACATTTGTGTTTATACATACAAGCACTGCTTATATATATTGTGGCAACCTGGCAGGCAGAGCCATGTGCAGGGGTTACTATGGTGCCAACCAATCAACCTAATCAACCAATTAACACCCAATCAACAGTGAATAAAAGGAGCCAGGTTTCTCTTGTGAGGGGAGCGAGTGGAGTGGAGAGAAACAGAGAGAGAAGGAGACAAGTTTTGGGACATTTTTGGAAGTTTTTGGAAAGGAAGCCAGTGATGTCTATTAACCAGCCAGGATTTGGAGAGGCTCTGGGTAAGAGGTTAGCTCCCCAGAGCGGAAGAAACCTTTTGTTTAAGTTTTGTTGAAGAGATTTTGAGTTGTGTTAGACTTTATTTAAATATTGTGACTTCCCCATGGTTTGTGTTTATGAGTGGATTTTCCGTTAATTAAAACTATTTTTGGTACAATTGACCTTGGATCTGTCTTTTGGGTTGCACTACTCCACATAACACCTACAACCAAACCCCGTAGGGTGTTACAATATATATATATATACACTGGTAAATGCCAAAATAAAGGAAACACCAACATAAAGTGTCTTAATAGGGCGATGGGCCACCAGAACAGCTTCAGTGCACCTTGGCATAGATTCTATAAGTGTCTGGAACTCTATTGGAGGGATGTAACACCTTTCTTCTTTGATAAATTCCATCATTTGGTAGTTTGTTGGTGGTGGAAAATGCTGTCTCAGGCGCCGCTCCAGCATTTCCCATAAGTGTTCAATTGGGTTGAGATCTGGTGACTGAGATGGCCATGGCATATCGTGTTCATTGTTTTCATTGTGACCACTGATGCGCCGTGGATGGGGGCATTTTCATCCTGGAAGAGACCACTCCCAGCATGATATAAATGCTGCACCATAGGATGAAGGTGATCAATCAGAATGGCTTTGTGCTTATTGGCATTTACATAATAACATAAGAATACATAATGACAAGAATGGCTCGGTCAGCCCATCTAGGCTCGTCATGTCCTAATCTAAAGAGTATCTAGTACTGCATCTAGCCTGGACTTGAATAGGCCTTACCCTCTAAGGGGTTGAGTGGACCTAAACCATGCCAGGAAAGTGCAGCCCACGCCATAACAGAGTCGCCAGAATCCTTCATTTTCTCAATTTTGGTGTTTCCTTTATTTTGGCAGTTACCTGTATATATCAGCATGAATCCCCCCCGATGGTCTCTCTAAGCCCTGAGCAGGGTTCTGGGTTCAGTGCCCGCCGGGATGGCTGGCTGAACAGTAGTTGCAGTTTGGGACCCCTCCCACACGTCACACATTCCACTGGGCCACGTATTTACGGGATTACTGATGTCACTTCCTGTCACATACCTGTACACACGATGGTACCATGGTTGAATTAGCCTCTTGTTTCATTTGGCTCTATCCATCTCACGTGGCTGGAAGAGCATTGTGGGGTATTGGTTTGAGTACCAAGTTTGTGATCAATGAAGTTTGCTGGGTTTGCAGTGCTGGGTTGGAGGCTCCTGCCATATCTTAGGCTCTTCAGTGAACGCCAAACAGTGCAGGTGGGCAACGTGTAGGAATCGTAAGGTTTTTCTTAAAATGTATTCGAAAAAAATATAAAAAATTGGATTTTTTTCCCAGTTTTTTCTCCCAATTTGGTGGCCAATTATACCCTGGTTCTGTATGGCTCAGTAGGTAGAGTGTGGTGCTGACAGCGCTTAGGTTGTGGGTTTGATTCCCACTGGGACCACATATAGTGAAAAATGTATGCATTCATTACTGTATGTTGCTCTGGATAAAAGCATCTGCCAAATGGCATATATATACCCTCTATTTCTTTTAAGATTTTTACCCTCCCCTCATGAACTCGCTGCCCGTCTCCACGGGACAAGCTAATACCTTGAGGCAATGATCCGCCTCTTCCTAGACTGGACTCGCCCAACTATGTCTACCAGGTTGCCTTACCGCTCCTCAGTGAGCTCATGCCAGCTCTCCCTCCCCCCTCCTCCTGGGGGGAGAGCCAAATGCCGCCCCCGATCGGGGCTCCCGGCCAGGGCACCGGACTGGTGCAGCCGGGTTTTGAAATTGTAAGCTTAGTAAATTGCTCATCAGTGACGTGCCAACGGAGGTTTCTTTCAATTTACAGTGCTGCTGAAGAAGTGAATGGAATTTCCTTTAATGGAATTAACGGAAGGTGAACCTCAGATATCATTTGAAGATATTCTTCTTTTTTATTATCATTTGACGCCTGGCGAATTTCAATTATGTAAAGCAGTGATTTCATGACGAACACCAAAGCATGACGGCGATAATCTCCCCCCACAGTTCTCAGCCAGTCAAGACCAACACTCGGCACCGTTTGGGTATTGTGAGCTCATATTCATCACTGCATTAGGCACCAGTGCACGTTTGTGATGTTGGATTAGAGTGTTTATTGTCCAATTTATCATGCTCAGTTTGCCCGCCTAGAAAATATCTCGCTATCTCTGAATATGTAATGGCTGGTTCTTTGGAAAATGTACCCAAAGAATATTAATAAGTGTGTGATCTCCCGAAAGATGCCCTGAAATATCCCAGCATGCCTCCTCTTCTGGGCAGTCAGCTGTGCGAGGAGCAATCAGCCCCATTCAACGCACTGGTTACCTCAGTGATACACACACTCGCAGTTTGAAAAATAACATGCCAGGTAACTAACCTCTACACATAGAATTAGAAAAACAATACGCCAGTAAAGTAACCGCTATGCACACCATTAGAAAACAACACACCTGTTAACTGACCTCTGCACACACACGGTTTGAAAAATGATGTGTCAGGTAACCTCTTCACACACCATAGAGAAAGAATGTACTAAGCTGCATACACGCCACTAGAACAGAAACACACCAATTCACTATATAACCGCTAATTGAACGGTATTGTAAACACATGTTTGTTAACTAACCATTATTTGTGCATTTAAAAAAATAATAATTGTGTGGCCACACAAAGCAACATGCCAGATAACGAGCCATTACTCTATAGACTGTTGGAAAAGCAACATGCTAGCCCCAAGGTGCCAGGTCATTAATTTCATTAAAATCAGACATTATGAAAAAAAATTACATTATGAAACAATTATTTGAACATGAGCGTCAACATGCGGGTTGTGTCATTCAAACAAACCAGTAAAACAAACAAACAAAAAAATTAATTGTGAAAGATTATGTGGGTATTAAACGCAACCTTTAACTGCCACCTGCGGGAGGATGAGCTGGAGATCTGACTGTAGTTGTAATTGAAACAAACACTTCAATCGCGTAAGGAAACAGCCCCGGAGGACTGGATCAGTGTTGTGAGCCGAGATGGTTCACAGGAATGGAGTGCCGGCCCTTTGTAAGTCCCAGGGAAGTCGCGAGCATGTAATGACACAAAGGAAGTTATACGAGGCCCCTGCCAACGGCGGACAATGATGAGCGGGACTCCACGTCGGTCCTGGATTAAGAGTTTAATGACTGGTAAAATTGTTGCCAAGGTGACCTCTTTTAGGTGCTGGCTCTGGCGACGGGATGAAAAGTGGAAGGTAATCCTTCCTGCCTCGCTCGGCGATACCTGTCAACCTGCCGCACGCTTTGTCAGCCCCGCTCGGGCGTGTAATTACACTTTTATTGGGTTTGGGAAGACTGCGCCATCTATTCAAATCATAATCTCACACTCGCACTCACAGAGAGTGCCGACTGTGCTCTTTGCAGTGGCTTTCTGGGTAAAAAAAAAAAAGACAGAAAAGAAAGAAAATACAATTCTACGTGGATGAAGATACGTGGCTCTTTGCTGCATTGTTATTTCACTTCATTTAAAACACACACAAAATAAACAAGTGGGAGAGACGTGGTTGTGCGGAGTGTGTTCCTTCCTGAAACCAGCCGTAATATAATGAATTTGAGCGCTCCGGGTTGAGTCGGGGGTGAGCCAGAGCCACGTCGGTGAGTATGAGTTTTCGCTTCCCGTGTGCCTTCGTGCCAGCGAGGAGGTGAGCTCAGCCGCCGTGTGTGAGAGCAGTTCTCCAGTTCTGAGGCGACGCTGGAGCGCCAGGGTCCACGCACGCAGACACGCGGCTGGCCTTCACACCCTTAGCCACGGTGACACATTACGCTGCCGCTCGCCTCGTAATTTGTTTTGTCAGCCTGATGGATGTCTTGATGCCCGGCACTTCCTCACACATAGGGAAACAGTCGCTGGAGGACACCGTTAAACGGACTTCAGAAACGGGGGAAGCAGGCATTTGTTTTCTGGTTAAGCAGGGTGTTTTTCTGCGAAATGGGCGAGGAGCGACGCAGCCTCGGTGCGACGGCGCGGCGCGGCGCGGAGCGAGGCACTTGAGTAATTAAAGGTGAAAAGCTCATTTTGGAGAGGGGCAGGGGTTGGCCCGCCGGGGGAGAGAGAGAGAGGGCGGGTGGGGGATGCCCTGGGACATGTATGAAATAATTTCCCCAGATTAGCGCAGTGAATAAGTGCTCCTGGAGGGCTGAGGTATTTATCAGCCGTCACTCTGCTCTCCGCCGATGGCTCCTCACCTTCACAGAACCTTAAATGTCACGGATCAGACAACCTGCCCCCACACACCCCCGAAGGATTCATTTAAAATATTGTGACTGTCACCTTAGCGCTGGAAAGTTAATCACAAGACAGCCTGGGACACTGCATAGCGCTGATAGCAGGTGCAGCAGTGGGCTTATGTCGGGGTCAGGAAGCCTAGTTCATAACCGGTAGGGTATAGGTTCAGGGCACCAGCAGGGGCCACTCCCGTTGGCATCCTTGTTGAAAGCAAATGCAGCCTTGGATTGCGGGGGTCTGCTGAGCAAAAAATATTTCAAACATCCGAAGCACAGGAATGAAAAGCTTGCTGGAGCACAGGTTTACACATAGATATTTAAGGGCTTTGTGTTAAAGTCTTTCAGGGTATGCTGCTGGCATATGAGTTGCCCAGCTTAGGGGAAGTGAAGTGGCATGTCCACACATTGTAAATGAAATGTAGGTTTGAAGCCCCAGTGCGCAGATGCATTTAATCTTAACAGAATCTGTGCTTTACAGAAAGCCGTATCGATGTATGCATCTTTTTTGGATTTTGCTCTCTCGTGGTACCAGAGATGTCTACATGTTTCATATTTTTTCCGTCTTTGCCCAAGAGTAGCTTAATTGGCTCAGGCCCAGAATGTCTGAAAGTCTGAAAAGTTGAAGCTGATTTGTATTCTGAAATTTCAAGATGTTTTAGAAGTTTTACATGAAAGCAAGAGAGAGAGAGAGAGAGAGAGAGAGAGAGAGAGAGAGAGAGAGATAATGGCAAGGAAAGAAAAGAGGGAGAGAAGGAGCAAGAAAGGAACAGAGAGAGTGATAGGTAAGGAGGAAGAGAGGGAGCCAGATAATGAGAAGGGGAGGGAGAGAGAGAGACAGAGATAGTGAGGAGAGAAAAAGAGGGAGCCAGAAATAAAGAGAGGGAGTGGGAGGGAAGGAGGAGATGGAGAGAGAGAGAGGGAGAGGGAGAGAGAGAGGGAGAGGGAGAGAGAGAGAGAGAGAGAGAGAGCGAGAGATGGTGAGGAGAGAAAAGAGAGAGAGAGAGAGAGGGAATGAGGAGAGCGGGAGTGGGAAAGGCCAGAGGGAGAGAGAGGGAAGGAGGAGAGTGGGAGAAGGAAAGGGAGAGAGAGAGAGAGAGATTTGAAAAGGAGGGCAGAATAAAAGAGCTGCATTGGCCCTGGCTGTGAGATGTTTAGGTAGAATCCCTCAGGGGCTGGCCCCAGGCCCCGGCCCCCACACCAGACGACAGCTCGGGACCTGGGGGGGGGCGGATTGTAAATGTCACCCGCCCGCCGCACCCCTCTCTCGCTCCGCGCCGGCGGACCCCGTTGTCAGAGCCAGGAGCCTGGGCCCGACCTGGCTGAGAGGGAAAAAGCGTGGCTCAGAGACCCGGGCCGCTCCGAGACACGGCGCACAGCATCGCACCACTCTCTAATGAACCAGCGCACCTTTACAGGAGATCAGAGGCCGTGCGGCGCGCTGTATTTATAGTGTGAGGGAAATGTGGCAGGGCGAGCCCCGCTGCTGCTGTGCCTTGCCTTCGCTGGCCAGATAGAGTGCGGGGGGGGCTGGTCTGAGGCAGGCAGCCGCTGTCTGCATGAGCTGAAGTTCCGGATCTCCATCTTTCCTCGCACTCCCAGGGGCTGCGTTTGAGAGAAGACACCCGAATCAAGCAGCGCGGGTGAGGTTTCTCCCCCGTGCCGGAGATGGCATCTCACCCTTTACAGGCACGCCGCCTCTTTCTTTCCCTCGCACCCTCGCCCATTCTTTCTTCCTCCCCGCCCCCTCACCCCCCCCTTTATTTCAGTGTGTGATGGCTGAACATTTAAAAAATATATATTTTTAAGATGCCCCATTGAGATGATCTCTATTTCAAGGGGGTCCTGGCCAAGACAGGCATCGGAATTAAGTCACAGACACAGTATAAAACAATTGACAAAAATGACAAATTACAACATTACAAATAAGAAAATAGATTTACATGACAACATTTATAGATATGTTACAAGGATGACTAAATAGTCAACGTTTCCCCTTCTCTAGCGCATGGGGAGTCAGGGGTGTAGTCTTATTTCGGGATCAGCACCAGTGCATCGGCTGCACGATAAGAACACGCAACTCAGCGAGCTTGTTTTGAGGATATCAGGGGCCCCGGGCACGAATCAGTCAGCAAAACACCGCTTGGCAGGAGGAATGGAAATCTACTCGATTAAACCAGCAACGCTTCATATATCACATGCCTCCTTTGCCAAAACGGATGCTGTCATAATCTCTTTATATGTTCGCAAAGTAGTCTATTAAACCAGGAAATCTTGCCAACTGAAATGAGAGACTTGCAGCTCTATAGAGAAAAAAATCCACATAAGAAGAGCCAAGGATTATTCAAATGCAGATTCTGTGAGAATTCAGTGAAAATGAACATTATTTCATTCATTTTGTTTGTCCTTTTCTTTTCTTTCCCCTTTTGAGTCGGAAGCTTGTCTCGTTGGGAACCGAAGGCCCCGATGTGACTCACAAAGACGGAGCGGGGCTGTGCAGATGACAGGACAGAAAATGAAACGAGGTGGGACGGAGAGGAAGCCTGGAAAATGCCCATATGCTGTATGCACCTCCCCCCCTCCCCACACCTGGAGCGATGACCTTTGACCTTATTGTATCTGAATCTCTGCGGCCTGCTCCCTGATTGGGGGACGGAACCTGGTGGCTCATGAGGAGGTGGCCTGGGACGATGCTGCAGTGACTGGTACAGATTCCTTTCCACCGTGGACCTCGCGTCTCAGCCACAGTGCGTAGCATCGCATGCCTCCTCCCCTGGTTACGGGCTAGCGAGCATCAGAGGAGACAGACATACCGTCTCCAATGCGACCGGCAGCTGGCCTCTCGCTCAACCCCTGCCTCCTTATGGACACGCTAGTGCGCTAGCCGCTAACGTGCCGCACGCGAAACCTTGGGGGCCACGGAGGTCTGGCTTGAAAATGTGGAGCAAGCCGTCGCATGCCTACAGGGGGTGGTGGAGGGGGCGGCGGGTAAAACCTGCTGACTTGCACTTCACCGGCCAGGTGCTCCTACCTCTGAACAGCTGCCGGCTGCTACTTGGCGAAACGATTACTCCAGCAGGCGCTTTGAAAAGGGGCCAAGCCACCGCTCCTGCTCCCGCACAACTCTGAGGCTCTCTCGTAATTGGGTAAACAAACCCGGCCATTAATACGGGACATTAATAATGTCCACAAACGCAAAAGAATGGACGAAGAATAAAAAAACGACCTAAAAACAGCGTCCAATTAGCACGTCGTTATAGTTCGCATCTGTTTAATGTCATCAGCGATTTTTCCACAGCGCTAACAGGTCGGCATGGCGATGCGGCATAGTGCCGGGGAACAGGCTCGTGGTTCCATGTGGTGTTCCGCCGCTGGCGACGGCACTCCCGGTGTGCGCCGCCCTGAATGAAACGCTGATGCACCAAGGCGTGACCCAACCTGCAACGCCGTGCACCAAACGCAGGCAACACGCGGCACAGCGTTAAATAGGTCAGCCCGCTCACGGATGAATGTTTCATAGCGTGTGTCACAGCGTGTGGCTCGGTGCGGCACGCTCAATAGAAAAGCTATTTCTTTTGCCCGCTTCCCTCATTTCCGTTGACATCTCTGGCTCTGTCCCCCACTTATTCAGCCATCGTGACAAACTGTCTGGAGAAATTCGGAGGGTGGCTCCCGAGTGGTCGACAGTCTTTTTTCCAACAAAACCTCGACTAGAATTTCATTTAGGAGATGTGTCCAAATTTCCCTCATACTTTTTCTTTTTCATCACCTAGGATTAGGCTCCCCAATCTGAGATAGACGGTAAACACCACTTATGGTGACAGCAACGTCACCTATCGCATAACCTAGTTTATTGCGTTTATTCGATAGACGCACGCAAACACGTAATTTTTAAGGAAAGTTTCGCTTAATGTGGAGTAGCTGTACTTTTACATTGTTCTGACCTACATATTCTGGATGTTGTGAAGGAAAAAACTTGTCTGGAAGTTTGTTGCCTATTTGTTGTAGTATAACAGAAAGCCCACGTACCCAGCATTCCACTTGAATCGTTCTCCTGATCAGTAGCTGTTCTGCCTACGGTTACATTTCTGTATTTCTGTGTCCACCATGCTAACGCAATGGGGAGTGAACAGGAGGAGGGAAGCTTTCTGGCTGGTCATTCTGAGGTCGTGCAACATTTGATAACTTCCCCAAGGTTAAGAGTGGCAGGTCTCCAGCCGATTGAGGATGGGGAATATATCCCATAATTGCCTGAATGAGAGTGATTCAAATAGACCTGTCTCACCTGGCTGTGTGAGTGAGTGGACAGACGCTCGCAGTTTGTTTATCTCAAGGGTAAGAGTCTCTGCCATTCACCTCAGGTATTGATTATTTAACAAAAGGTTTTCTTTGAATATGGAGTAATCCAACAGGTAACGTTGAAGCAAACAAGGAAGTGATAACTAACCAATAGCTTAATAGCCAATGGTAATAATGTCATGACTTACTGTAGTGACAATGTACTAACTAACCAATGATGTAATAAATAAAATAACATAATTACGTTTTCTAAATAAATAACATAATAATATTAAACAATAACATCATATTGTTTCTTTCATGTATGATATTATTGGTTAATTATTACATTATTAGTGCTACATATCCTAAATATCTTAAGAAGTTCCTGCCCACAAGAACTGAGTTGCTCTTATTCCTGGGTGCCTATAAAACAGAACTATTTCTGCCCAGAGGGACTGGAGATGCCTGACTTTGATTTTCTAGCTCACAAAATAGAAACTATGGCCTTTTTTTTACAGCTAAACAACTGTACAATTCCCCAGTAAAGGCCAGTGGATAATCACTAAGTAAAACAGCAGGATAATTGGGATTTTGAAATCAAAGGAGATATGTTACACCATTTGTGTTTGTGTGTGTGTGTGCGTGTGTGTGTGTGCATGTGTGCTTGCATATGTGTGTGTGTGCATCCATGCATGTGTGCTTGCATATGTGTGTGTGTGTGTGTATGTGTGTGAGTGTGCATGTGTGTGTGTATGTGTGTGTGTGTGCGTGTGTGCGTGCATATGTGTGAGCGTGCATGCGCGTGTGCGTGTGTGTGTGTGTGTGTGCATGTGTGTGTGTGTGTGTGTGCCGGCCGGCCGTGTTATCTGTGCGGGGCTGCGGCCTCCATGTGTGATTAAGGTGACCCTTCTGAAAGGCTTTGGGGCAGCAGGCAGGCTTTTGAAGCTCCACGGCACAAAGTCAGAGCAGCGGAGGGGCTCAAAGTTAGTGAGAGCCGGGCAGAGTGACTGCCCCCTCCTCCCCCCCCACCATCTCTAAAGCATTGCGAAATAAAAGCAAGACAGGGATCTGGCACAGTGCTGTGGGACACCTGAAGATGAATAATTGAAGATCTAGCTACGCATGTTTAAGACAGAAGTGTATGTGTGTGTGGTTTCCTGTGGGGAGTTGTGGCAGATTGTTCTCAGACTGTCAGAGAGTCTGAGAGGAGGAGGAGGAGGAGGAGGAGGAGGAGAAGGAAAACTGTCACTTGGAGGGCTTGACGCTTCTGTCACATGGACTGCCACTGTCTCCCGCCGCTGCCAGGCCCCCGACGCCAAAGCCCGGGAAAGACGAACACCAATCCCTGACTCTCTCAGGGACGACTTCCCCGAATGGTGTCGTGTATTCCACATCAAACCTCCCCCACTGATTACAGTGTTTTATCTGCCATCGCCCTGAAAGCAGAGAGTCGCCTTGGAGTCCCCCCCAGCTGAAGAATTTCCATCCTGATTAGAGATGACCGGAGGCGTGTTTCTTTACCCATCATTCCCTTCTTTGTAAAATTGGCTCCGGGGGGCTGTGTATGTTTCTGTGTGTGTATGTGGGGGGGTGGTTAGATGGCATAGGCATCGATAAGGGATACGTGTCGGGTTGATATCTGAATTAACTGCAGACACCAAAAAGTTTCAAGAACAATTTACCCAGTGTGCCTCTGGGGTCATTGCAGTTAAGTATTAATAATGTTGTTCTGTTTCAATTAAATGGTGACAGCTTGAGGGACGTCTGCGTCTTTTGTGACTCGCTGGTATGACTTGACAGATGTCACAGGTGTTTTCATAGGATGTGAATAAATGCTGCAGTAGGTGCTTTAAGTACGAGTATTAGGTGTTGAGTATTCCATATTGTTTTGTGATTTAAGTACGGTCAGTCAAGGAGTGACTGTTCTTAAGTGCTCCTTGTCATGTTAAACTGCTTGTAAGGTGCTTTTAAAGGTGCTTGTAATACTGTTACACATTATTCTAGCAAATTGGTGTTTTATCTTTTAGTGGACAAGTACGGTGTACAAGTGGACAAGTATATGTTAAGTATTGACAGTTGTACTATTGTTGTTAGTCTTTCCAGTTCAGTTTGCCAAAAGGTGCTGACTACGCTGTGAATAATTTGTCTTCGCTCCTCCTCGGGAGCGGATGTGGATTCAATGCGAGCGTATCAAACTGGGGGTATGAAAACCATGTCTTACCTTGGCAGCCTTTCCTGGAATTCGACCACACTTGTAGGCCCACCGTGTCCAGACTGCACAGAGTTGGGCTGTGTGGGTTTTTCCACTGCTCGTTTCCCACAGTTTTCACACATTAATGGGGTGCAGGCAGACCTTGACTGACAGGCTTCGTTATCAGTGGATCTGTGCTGCGCTGTCTATCCAGGATGTAGCTGTCTGTCTGGGAGGAAGGCTGTCTGTGATTCCCGCTATCTTCCGCGCCCGCAGCCAGAGTCTGGGAGGGGGGGGGGCAGGTACACTGGGAGCTCAAACTCTTATCTTCTCCATTTTTAAAACATTCCATAATCAAGGAGACCCAGCATCTAGGCTAATTGCTGGAGGATAAGAAACTGTGGAGTGCTTCCCTTACCCAACCCCCCATCTCCTGCCCTCCACCCCCCACCCCCACAGTCTTCACAGTCGCAGGTTTTGCGATAATCCGCTGCTTTCCATTACCGATCTGAATCGCGCGCGTTCCGATTGGTTCACGCAGCCGCCTGTCCCCGGTATCTCGCGGCGGGCGCGCGCTTGACCCACTTTAAGTGAAGGAGTCGTCGTCGTGCTGCGTCTGCTGCAGAAAAGCGCTGCCGTTCCCTTTTCACCTGCGGAAGAGGAGGCTGAAGCGCAGATCGTCGTCTCTGAGGGAGCAATCCCGCGCATCCGCTGCTCGCAAACAACTCCGAAACATGGGGGGCGGGGCGAGAACAGTTGCGACTACAGAGAGAGAGAGAGAGTAGGCTACAGTTCCGATCTGAGACAAACTCTCTTATCTCTAACATCAATGGCCAGCTTATTACAGAGCTCTCCGGTAGCATTGAATGAGATTAACGCGCTTTTCACAGATGCCAGGTGAAGATGTGGATTTGACATAACAGGATTTAGAGTTTAGCGTTTTTTTCTCGAAAGCTGAAATGTTGTGTTTTTTTTATTGTGTTATTTGTTTAGTTTCTGTTCGCCTCAAAGCATCGCTGTGAGCCAGTGGCTCCGGCAGCGGAACGTTGCAATGCGAGCCAGCTCATTAGACGAGACTCCTTCGCTGTCTTTGTTGCGCGTGTGTTGATAATTAGCTGGGATATGTCTACGGTCTTAATAACTTTCAGGTTAACATTAATTACATGATAGGGGAGAGAAGGAAAAAAGGGCTTTTGTACTCAACTCCAGCATATCATCCGAACCCCTGTCTCGGCCTTGTTTTCCTGCCTGGGCGACGGTGATCTTTAACAGTGGCTGCTGTTAAACATTGAGATTTATCTGTGGCAGGACGCTCGGCCTCTCAGATAATCACTTTTAGAGAAGAGAGCTGATGTTTTGGTCTCCTCAAGCTGTGGGGGCCATCGTGGTAATTACCACTCCACAGAACTCCCCCCACCCCCTCCTCGGTGCTATGCTCTAATCTGTAAATAGAAAGTGAGGTTGTTTCTCTGAAAGGAATGAGTGCTTGCTCACATTCCACGGTTGAGCACGCGGTGTAATTCTGTGCAGTCGTTGCGTCGCAGTTTGTGGAAAGAAAGATGGATTTTTTTTTTTAAACCTGTGAAAGGGCAGGCACGTACACATGAATATTTTACCAGTTTTTTTGCTTATTGAAGGATTTTTTTTCTTCTTTAATTTATATACAAGAACCCCCCCTGGCTGCCACTTCACCGCCTCCGTCTTCTATCCCCCAATACACACACACACACACACACACACACACATTAACATGCAGGTACACACAGACACACACATACACACTAGCATGCACATACACACACACACACACACACACACACACACACACACACATTAACATGCAGGTACACACAGACACACACATACACACTAGCATGCACACACACACACACACACACACACACACACACTACACACAGACAACACATACACACAGGTACACACACACACACACACATACACACTCACATTATGCACACACACACACACACACACACACACACGCACACACATTAACATGCACATTAACATGCAGACACACACAGACACACACATACACACAAGCATGCACACAGGCCCACACATACACACACACATACCCATCAGCACGCACACACACACTAACACAAACAAAGTTTCCTCTGGGTTCTAATTAAGGTGAAAAGAGACAGGCTACATTTCCAAACCAATGTCTTGACTGTGTCTCCATGTCTCTTCCCAGAGTGAAAAAGTGCTGTCAGCATGTTACTTATTTATCTACATATGATATAGACACAACCTTCATGTCATATTAAAGCTGATCACACTCACCAGCATATTCTTAGCCTTTTTTCCGCGGTCTCGCAAATGCAGAAATATTTGTGTTTGGGTCGTCAACATTGTTTGATAATATATTCTATATATTCGTCTTTCATTAGAACACATTTCAGAGTGGGGCATTTGGCTTTTTAAAATATATATTTCACTATATGATTCCAATGGTTTGCAATGAGGTGATCTGCAATTTTATTTGTCTATATATTCTCATTCAAAATCTAACAAAACATTCACAATAGTTTCCCAGTTCCCCCTCCTCCCCAAGTGAGTGCTAAGCCACCATGACCAAATAATATTTCTTGAAGGCAAGATAGCAAAGAAATAATATAAAATATTGTTATGGTGCATTGGTTTTTATCTCTTTGGCAGTCGAAAAGAAAATGGCAAAGGACTCCTATAACTCAGTGAATGTAAATTGACAAATAAGGAGAGCCGCTGTAAAATGGGTCATACCTCTCGGATTGTCTCATTCCGTTTAGATGCAATTAACTTTAATGTGACACCCTGGCTGAGACTGAGCCACGTGTAGATAACAAAAAAGTTGCCATGTGCTAAAAGCTTTATTTTTTAATTTATTTTTTATACATTTTTTAATCTCACCGTTTTTAAAAATATTTTTTGGTTAAATGCATTGGATGACGAATGAATTAGGAACTGATATTTTTATGTTCTTTGTTTTTGAACAGGATTATCTTTGCATTTTGGCTATTTACATACATTTACATTTAGGCATTTAGCAGATGCTCTTATCCAGATTATTTACAGTGGGTGTAATACATATTCACCCCCCTTTGGCATTTTTAACATTTAAATTTCTTACTTCATGGGATCAAATGGATTAGATTGGTATTTCTTGCCAACAAAAAAGAAAAACGCATTTTGTCGATCAACACAATATACTGTCATAAGTATGTCAAAGTGAAAATGACTCTATATGACTCATATACCAGTTATAGATCAACAGATTTAATTATGTTTGTCATTTATTGTTTTCAAGATTCCACGCCTGGTATAATATCCATTTACACATTCTTCAGCGTGTGTGTATATTTAGTATGTATGTATATAAATATGGTATTATTTGCTGTATAGGTTGATGTTGTGTTGTGTTTACCCAGGGCAGCATTTGGTTTTGTTAGTCTTGCTGTACTACAGGTCTTGTTGGTTCTTTGTTGTTTTGTCACACTGTGTAATGCGATGCTCCTCTGTACCCAGGCGCTCTGTAAGTCTGTAAGGTACACAGCCACGTGCCTCTGCTATTTATCCGTTGTGTCTCTTCCCCTGCAGCCATCCTAAATAACACAAGGTCTACATTAAAGTAGCACATTAAAAATGTACATTTTCACGACATCGTTGGCATTTTTGTTTCAGCGAAAATAAACATTGTCCATGAGTACCCTGCTTTTTTTTTTTTTGCACAGAGTATACAGAATATATTTTTTGCTGAAATATATTCTCTCGTTAAGGCGGCCCATGCTGCAGCTCCTAAACTCTGGGAGCGTTGTGTGCTAATGGGCGCTTGGGTAAGCGCAGAGATGCAGAAGAGATTGCCACTTTGGTTAAGCGTGGCACGCTGGCACATTGGCATCGGATGAAGGAGTGAAGAACGTGACATGCTCACGAGCGCAGTGCCTTCCAATAAATCAAACGGAGTACAGAAAGCTGTGGCGCTGACAGCACAAGATCTGTGCTTCATTTGCAGTAGATCTGACAAGAGATGAAACTGTGCGTCTGAGAGCGGTTCCTTGTCCTTTGTATGTTTCACATTATATTCAATACATAATTGTGTTCATGTCTGCACAAGCTAGAGGGTAAACAACATGTTAGTAAACAAATTGATATGTGTGTGTGCACATGTATGTACAGGTAACTGCCAGAAGGAATCTGGGGGGTCAAAGGCCAGGCTAGGATTTGGATGGCGACAGGCCCAAACGGTCTTGGCACCTCCATGGCTAGGAATATGAATGGTGACAGGCCTATTGGAAAGGTTTGCAGGGTGGGGGGTTTCTTCCCACAGTCCAAAGACATTGCTAATTGGAGGTCTAAATTGCCCTCCGATTGGACACTCTGCATGCTGGGATAGGCTCCAGCCCCCCCCGCGACCCTGACCAGGAATAAGGGTGACAATGGATGGATGGATGGATAATATATACTGATACTATATCTTCTGTTTCCTTGATATCACCATGTAGTGTTTATGGATGTTTCTTGAAGACACAATTACTGTCTCGTTGATAATGCTTCATCACAGTGGCATGAAATTGAGTTGAGAAAAGAAAGGGTCATGTCCTCATAACACATAAGCACTGGCACCAAGACTTCAAAAGTGTGCTGTGATCAACCCACAACCATTCCACTGCACTTTGATGTGCTGCAGTTATGGAATAAGTCACTTATTTTCAATAATCAATTACCAGTCCAGGCAAACGTAATATTAGATTTACAGCAATGAAATCATCGGCAGTGCAACGTATGTAATCGCCATAAGAAGAGAAGCTGTACGGTCCTCGGGTGGCGTAATGGTCAGAGCATTCGCCCAGAATGCAGGTTGCCCACTGTGGCCGGGGTTCGAACCCCAACTGCGCCAGCTCTGGCCAGGAGCCCCGTTCAGTGGGAGGGGGGAGGGTGAGCCGGCACGAGCTCACCAACAAGTGCGAAGGGCGTCCCTGTAAAGACAGGTGGGCAAGTTTAGTCTCGGAGGAGGTGGCCTCGGGGTATAAGCTTGACCCGGTGTGACGGGTGGCAGGCTCGTGGGGGAGGGTGAATCAAAATAAATAGTGGGTACAATTGTCCACCGAATTGGGAGAAAAATGGGAAAATCTGAAAAAAAAGAAACAGTTTTCCCTTCCAGCTGAGCTGCCTTTCCTTCTGTGCCTGCTGGACATGCTGACCCCCTCGTCACATGTGGCCCCTCTTTTGTTGTTCTTGGAGGAGGGAACAATACACCGGCGCTTGGTCCTCAGACACTCCCTGAGAGCACGCAGAAAACCGACACAGAGCATCAAACAGCCCCGCCTCGCCTCTGTCACAGGCAAGAGCATCTTAGGCTGAGCCGGGGAACGCACCAGTTGGCGGTAAGTGGGCAGTTTTGGTTCACGCGGTTCTTTTCGTTCTGGGAGAAGTTCCCGGCAGAACAGCGAGGGAACCAGCGGGACTCATTCGATCGTTTTCTCCACGGGGCTGTTACAGAGAAGTGGTTTAGCCATTAGCCCGGTATTGATTCGACCATTTGTGTTCATTCCCGTCCGACAAACCGGTCGCACATTTCCCAAAGCTTGGCCTGGACTCAATCAACATTTTGCATTTTACATTTACATTTGACCTTTTAAGCATTTAGCAGACGCTCTTATCCAGAGCGACATACAAGATGTGCATTAATACATGGTAGGAACAATCATAGTTAGTGCACAAGATCAGTGCAGTAATACAGCAATAGACATCATTGCAGGCATCTGCGTACCATATCTGTAACACTGGGAAGGAAAAGGTTAGTGTAATTTTTTGTATTCTTTTTTTTTGTAACAATTTTTTACTTTTTTTTTTTACAATTTTTTAGTGTTGAACAAGTAACCTCAATGTGGAGGTTTAACAATTTTCCAAAACAAAAATGGAAGAATGGATAGCACGCCCTCACAGCAAGAAGGTCTCGGGTTAACGTTGTTCTCTTCCGCGTGGGTTTATCAATTTTGCCCCAGTCCAAAGAAATAAAGTCTAAATTGCCCGTAGGTATAAATGTGTGAGTGAATGGTGTGTGTGCCCTGTGATGGATTCACCTGTCCAGGGTGTATTTTTCGCCCGGAACGCATGCTGGGAAGGCTCCAACTCTGACCAGGAACTTAGACAATGGATGGATGGATGGATGTTAACTCTGGAAGAAGAACAACCCCCCCCCCCACACACACACACACTTTATTTGTAAGTCAAAGTTAAAGGGCAAATGTCGAATGAATTCAGGCCTTAGTTTGGTCTGGGAGGTCACATGAGTTTGTGTAGCTCTGCCCCTGTCTGCACTGTCAGGGCGCAGATTCCTTCAGCCAAAAACCTCATAACTATTTATTCTTCCTGGGCTTGACTGATTTTAATGTTTTTTTGTCACACTATAGACTAGTTTCTTTGCTCCTAAACAGCAAAGGCACCCGAATGGGACCACAGATGTATTCAGAGTAAAACAAAAATAGCATGCAGAAATATAACATTATCATATCAGAAGCTTAATCTGATTATCATTCAAAAGCCTTTATTTTTCTCATGCTATTTAAGGCTCATGGTCATTAGGGTCCCATATGACCATATTCATATTCATACATTATATGTAGAGCTCTGGACTCCTTTTATATGAGTAACGAGTGTCTGTTTTGCGATTGCTGCAGCTGGATAGAATGAACTGCAGCGCACCATGGTTTTGCTGGTGATAGTTTGTCTCTTTTTTTTTTTTTTTTTTTTTTGCTTGAACCCAGATTCTATGCCTGGCTACGAGGCCACAGCTGCTCAGCAGTCGAGCCATGTATCGACTATAGTTTAGCTAGCTCCATGAACCAAGATCACAGTTAAAGACCACAGGGTTTGCCGACAACTTCTGCTGATGAGCTTGCAGGGCACCGCCACGCTGTCTTGCTTTTGACTCTTGTTCTTGAGTCTATAGGAATTGATCTTATTGGATCCGTTTTATAAAAGCAATATGGAAGTTGAACCCGTATTACATCATGAATATATTGGCATGGCTTGGGGGGTCGGGCCTAATGGCACCCCCTGGCCATGCCGATATTCACGATACGACACAGGTTCTCGTTCCACATCACTTGAATTCATATAGCCTCGTTATATGGAGCAGCTGACGTAGTGCCTCGCTCACGCGTACGTGAGTACGGACCCCGACTGTGATCTGACGCCACCGCCCGACCTTTCTGAGGACTCGGTTCTCAATCGTGGTGGCTAATCACGTCTCCCTGCGGCTCACAGACTCCTCACTCGCTTCTCGAGAGAGAGGGAAAGAGAGAGAGGGAGAGGGAGAGCAAATGAGAAAACAAATCAGAAGAGAAAAGAAAACCACAGGAAATGGGAATGCGAGGGAGTTCAGATGAGCTATGGAGAGAGGGGGAAAAACGGCAATTAATTAAAACTAAAAAAAACGGCAAGTGTTTGTGCGAGGCTGTACTGTTGAGGCAATGAACGTGTTTTATGAAGTTTTTTTGTCACACTCCAACGTGTGATACAAAGTGTAATAAATTGTCTTGACTGATATTATTCATGCATAATGGATACCATTTATCACCAAAAACAAGAGGAAGATTAGCTGCCGGAACTCAAGAGCTCGATCTGAACGGTATCTTTCAATGGCTGGTGGGGGGGGGGGGTTGAGCTGTAATACACTTCTTAATGAAAAAAATAAATAACAAGAGCAGAGGATGGAAAAAGGAGTTCAGTTGTCTGAAAGAGAGTTTGTCTTCGATTGGACGATACATCACACGGGAGGATTGTGTCAAAACAACACCAGGTTTCATTTTCTCTGCGCCATGTGACGTTGTACCTTGTGAACAACGAGGTAGAAGTGGTATTTTTTTGCTTTGGAGGCGAGGCTGGGTGTGGGGCACCCAGGCACTGTGGAGCACAGGTCTGGATAGTGATGGTATTTGGTCACACGTGCATGCATGCATGCACGCCCACATGCGCTCACCTCATACCGCCGGCCCTCAGATCGTCGCGTAGCTCCGATGAGGTGTCTCTGCCTGCTCCTATTATCTTCAGACCAAAAAAATAATCGAATGAGGAAAGCTCTGGAAAACCTTAGATTAAACTGCTTAATTATGCATCCTTCGCACATACATTTTTTATGATTGGGGAACTAACATCTTCAATTATTCATGGCTGCAAAATGTAGAAAACTTGAATGTGAAAAAGAAGAGACAGAATGAGATGAATAAAGGGGAAATACAAATATAACCCTGCATGAAAACAGACGTCGCGTACGTCGTGGGTGGGGTCGGCCACAGAGCTTTGTGTCTCGTCCCCTGTGATGAATGGTGTTGTGAGAGCGCTCTTAACCCCTCGCCGTGAGCGCGCGCGAGCACTCGACGTCATTAGCGGCGGAAGGCTGTCACGTGAAGGCTGGCCTGTTTTCAGAGCGTAATTACGAGATGAAATGTTAATGCGGGGGAGCGGTACCAGGCCCGGGGAACAGAGCGGGCTCAATGATGTGGAAGGGATCCTCTGAACACAAGTGCTGCTGGGACCACAGAGTGGCGGAGGGGTCAGCTGGACAGGGAGTCCTTACGTAAATTACATGCGTTGAAATATATCATAATAAAATATACAGGTAACTGGGCAACGGGGGAGTGGACTCATTGGAAAGGGGAGAGCCAGGCCTGTCCTATTTGAGGGACCGGCTGTGGCGCCTCCAGAAGGACACTCACAGTACTTCATCCGTAAAGGATCCTTCAGTTAATCAAGTGTTGCCTTTATTTTGGCAGTTACCTGTATTATCGAGATCAGTTTAGATATTTCAACCCTTCACAATATATGGCAGCAAATATGCAAAGAACTATACTATGTTTAGTATAGTTATTTATATATTTATTATGGTTATAATATATTGGTCTTATTTTAAATAATATGGTTACCTTATTAAAAATACTATGGTTGTGGATATTAATACGTTGCTGTGAAATATATTTTTTATTAGATTCTCCAAAAGAGTCATATAGCTACAATATATTGCAGGACATTAGGTGTTGATATTATTATGACATTATGACATTAATATGTAATTATTAATGTGACATTTTTGGCGTTTGTATTGCATTTCCATGAGGGAGGGGTCCGCTGTGGGTGGAGGAGCAGCAGCGGGTTCAGATCTCAGGTTAGAGCTGGTGCGCTTCACCTGGACCGGAATCAAACACAACCTGTTCAAATGGGCCACAGGCTTCGGAGAATACAGCAACAACATGGAGAGGTTTCACTCCACCGTTATGTGCACATCTCACTTACCTGTCAGTCGTTGTGTCCTAAACTGTGGGCATCATGAAAAGGCTGCTGAAGGCGGCCTGGGAGATGCTAATAATTATATATATATATATATATATATATATATATATACAGTACCAGTAAAAAGTTTGAGTACACCTTCCATCTGTACTATGGCAAAGCGGGCACTCCTTCATTCTTGAGCAAGATAACGACCCGAAACACACCTTGAAGTTGTGCAAGAACTATCTGGTGAAGGGGGAACGTGAAGGACAACTCAAACTAAGGACCTGGCCTGCCCAGTGTCCAGACCTCAATCCCATAGAACTTGTATGGGATGAACTGGACAGAACAGTCAAAGCAAAGCAACCCACAAGTGCCTCTGGGAATTGTTGCAGGAGAGCTGGGAAGACATATCGGGTGATTTCCTGCTGAAACATATTAACCGAATGGCCCGTGTTTGTGAGGCTGTTATCACAGCAAAGGGTGGCTATTTTGAGGAATCCAAGATTCAATTTTCAATTAAGTTTCCAGCAGGTGTACTCAAACTTTTGACTGGTATTGTATATATATATATTTACATATGCTGTTAAATTGAATACATTAATATTATATACATATTATTTATATATTATATAAATATGTGAGAATCTGTAGTACTTGGGAATCAATAGTCTAAGTGTTTTGAAAATGTATTAAATGTTGCACACGAAAAGGCGCGCTAACAGTTCAAGTATAAGTGAGAGCTTAATGTTGGTCTGGCTCCTCCCAAGGTTTCTTCCTATTTGGGGATTTCTCCTTGCCACTGTTGTCCTAGGCGTGCTTTTATGGGGGTTTAGTCCAGGGTAAGTGTATTGTGACAAATGTTTTGATAAATGCACTATACAAATACATTTGATTGGATTTTATTTATGTTTGATAGGAGCCAGAAAAGGAACTTAGACTTACTTTTCCATAGTCCGACGACAAGTACTATTTTTTATCCATTAATGATATGATTTATGGCAGTGTTTCCCTGCCCTAGCTGCCATAAAATAATAATTCCGCAACAAACTTTGCGGTAAAATGTGGCAATTCTCATAAATAAACCCGAGCTAGTGCTGTCTCACTGAGTTTGACCTGGCAAAATGACACGGCCCCTCAGCCTCAGCAGTGGGGTTTTATGCAGAGACAGCCAGAGGTTCTGGCCTGCTCTCTATAGGGCAAAGTGCACATCATGTAGAGCAGTTGAAGTCATGGAGACGGGTCCGGCACAATGGCGTGGTCTCTCCTGGCTGACTGCACAACAACAAAGACTTTGACAGGGGCCAGGGCCTGCCCGCACACACACACACACACACACACACACACACACACACACACACACACACACACACACACACACACACACACACACACACACACATACACAGACACACACACGCACACAGACGCATACAGACACACACACACATACACACTCACACGCACATGCACATGCACACAGACGCACACACACACATACACATACACAGACACACACACATGCACAAGGTGACCTGGGGGTCCCAGGAGGGTCTTGGCCTGTCATCTGAAGAAGCCTAACAATAGTAGCGCAGCAGATGCCCAAACTCCCGGGCCAAGCTGCCGGACGGTGCCAGAGCAGATTTGGATAAGACTGTCCCTCACCCGAGTAGGCAGCCCTGGGCTCTGGCTGTCAGAGTGCTGCTGTAGGGAGCAACAAAGCAGCTAAAACAATGAGTGGAACAGCGGAGAGACGGGTGGGCATCTCTTTAGATCCTGGCAGTCCCACCAAGCCTAATCTCCCACCCGAGCCTTGCAGGGCCGGAGGGAGGAGCCGAGGCAGAGCGCAGTCCTGGAAATAAGCCCTGAAACACTGGAGAGAGAGAGAGAGAGAGAGAGAGGGGGAGAGAATGAGAAAGAGAGACCACAGTGAGTTTCTTAGAGAGCGAGAGAGAGAAAGAGAAAGGGAGAATGAGAGAGAGAGGCAGAGAGAGAGAGAGAGAGAGAGAGAGAGAGAGAGAGAGAGAGAGAGAGAGAGAGAGAGAGAGAGAGAGAGAGAGAGAGAGAGAGAGAGAGAGAGAGAGAGAGAGAGAGAGAGAGAGAGAGAGAGAGAGGGAATGAGGAGAGCGGGAGTGGGAAAGGCCAGAGGGAGAGAGAGGGAAGGAGGAGAGTGGGAGAAGGAAAGGGAGAGAGAGAGAGAGAGAGATTTGAAAAGGAGGGCAGAATAAAAGAGCTACATTGGCCCTGGCTGTGAGATGTTGGAGAGACCACAGCGAGTTGCTTAGAGGAAGTGTAGCTTTCAGTTTTATAGTGTTGGAAGGCCGGGTCACAACAAAACACAGCAGAAGATATTTCTGGGGGCAGTGGGGGGGGTGGAAATCCAGGAGAGAGTTCCCCTTGAAATGCACCCTGGGTGCCGATGCCGGTGCAGGTGCGTGGGTAGACCCTGTGTTGGTGATGAGAGGTAATTTGAGGAGGAGGAGGGTGGCGGATGGCTGACCCAGAGCGGGCGGGGCACGCACGGTGCTGAGATGTGGGGGACGGGGATCATAATGGGCCTGAGTGTGGAGGAGAGGGTGCTTACTGCAGGTAATTTAAGAGCAGAATGTAGGGATGGGATCGGGGGGGGGGACTCAAAAGGGCAGGGGTAATTAGACAGGAGGGCCCTCTGAGTGGAGGGTTGGAACTCAGCCACTGAGAGAGAGGGGGTAAGAGGGAGATCCCACCCAGTGACATCACCGGCTGTGAGACGGAGACATGGCCTGAGGGAACGGGGTGAGCCACAGAGATTTAGGTAGATTCAGGAGTAAAAGGTTTAATGAGGTTAACCTTGATAAAGCAGACTTCATTTCTCTGCAGGTGGCAAGCAATAAGATAATAAGATATTACACCCCTTTAGGGGTTGTTTTTTTATTTTTTTTAGGGTGGGGGTGTTAAGAGATCAATTGCCCTTGAAATATTTGAACTAAAGCCTAAAGCATTTCACCCAACTCCCCTCATGTGCAGCTGCTGCTCGCACTGTGTCTGCTCTAACCTTGCCCTTGACTGACTGGGCGAGAGACCCCACGGCTGCAGCTTCAGACCTCACAGACCTCACACACCTCACACACCTCACAGACCTCACACACCTCACCTCACACACCTCACAGACCTCACAGCACCTCACACACCTCACACACCTCACACACCTCACACACCTCACACACCTCACAGACCTCACACACCTCACACACCTCACACACCTCACACACCTCACACACCTCACACACCTCACACACCTCACACACCTCACACACCTCACACACCTCACAGACCTCACACACCTCACACACCTCACACACCTCACACACCTCACACACCTCACACACACCTCACACACCTCACACACACCTCACACACCTCACACACCTCACACACCCCACACACCTCACCTCACACACACCTCACAGACCTCACACACCTCACACACCTCACACCTCACCTCACACACCTCACACCACACCTCACACACACCTCACACACCTCACACACCTCACACACCTCACACACACCTCACACACCTCACACACCTCACACACCTCACACACCTCACACACCTCACACACCTCACACACCTCACACACACCTCACACACCTCACACACCACACCTCACACACCTCACACACCTCACACACCTCACACCACCACACACCTCACACACCTCACACACCTCACACACCTCACACACCTCACACACCTCACACACCCCTCACACACCTCACACACACACCTCACACACCTCACCACACCACCTCACACACCTCACACACCTCACACACCTCACACACCTCACACACCTCACACACCTCACACACCACACACCTCACACACCTCTCACACACCTCACACACCTCACACACCTCACCACACACCTCACACACACCTCACACACCTCACACACCTCACACACCTCACACACCTCACACCTCACACACCTCACACACCTCACACACCTCACACACCTCACACACACCTCACACACCTCACACCTCACACACCTCACAGACCTCACACACCTCACAGACCTCACACACCTCACAGACTGCAGGACACAATGCACAACACCGATGCACAACATTTAGAACCCATTCCCAAAAACGTGTGTGTTGGTGTATACGGTAACTACGAAACTAAAAGCAACACTTGAGTGAATGTGGGATCTTTTCAAACGGGTGCAGTAACCGTCTGGATTGGTCCGGTCCTCCCCTTTCAAATGAGCCGTATAAAAAAGATACTGTATATAAAACATGCATCTTATATCTATATATATGTGTGTGTGTGTGTGTGTCAATAAGAAACTCAGAGACTCCCCCACAACAGGCAGTAACGCATAACGTGCCCCCCCTTATCCAATGGTGAATCTCTGCTTCCCTTCTTGAAGGAACATAAAGCTGCACGCATCACCCCCGCCCCGTGCCTCTCTCCCCCGCATTCCGGTCGGACATTAGCTGTAATGAAACACAAATGTCTCTGTCTCGCAGGGGCCTGAAACGATGCGGCTCCAAATGAACCTGCCTCTCGTTTAAATGTTTTTCACACTTCACACTTCATTATGGCCTGGTTATGAGGCGCGGAGGGAGCGGTCGGGGACCTGGCATCTTATGAATGTAAATGCTCCACACATCATTGGTGAAGTCGCAACGGCTCACGGAGGAACGGGGGGGGCAGGAGTCATTAGAGATGGGCCTCGCCTCTTCCCAGGGCTGAGTCCACTCATACTAATGCAGAGGGAACGCGCACGCAAGGGCCAACAACCAACATACCATGCAGGAGGGGTCCCGTTGCATTGTGGGATTGCTACACAACAACGTTTGCTTTTGAAAAGGGTCTCCCCCCGATCCCCCCCCTCTATTTTGGATCCTTGATGTAGAAACAGGACTGCGATGTCAAAAACAAATCAAATTCAGGCAATAAACAGAGCGGTGCATTGTGCAGAGAGAACGTGTGAATGTATTGGTTGTGCTGAGTGACAGGTTGGAGGTTGGCTGGCGATATCGTTTGCAATTCTGAAGCTAGGTCAAGATGTTCAATTTAACTCTTGACGATAATTGGGTTTCAGAGGCGCTGAAAATCTTTTCCCCTTTCTCGAGAGTGTAATTTTACGTGCCTGTATTAAACGTTGAAGGGCTGTGCAATTAGCATCCGCATCATTTGGAGGGGATGCGATAAAAGTTTTTATTAGCAGGACATTAGGAAGCGAAAAGCTCTTGCCGGTAGGTTCCTGAATGTGTACATCAGCGCATATCATATTCAAACAAACTCTGGGGTGTGACAAATCAGTACGGGTGTGCAACACCAACATCACTTTCACTAACGTCCCCCTTTAAGCCCTTACTCTTCCTCGAGGTCCACAAAGGGACAGGATGCGTGCAAATCAGGGGGGGGGGGGGGTGCGAACTCTGCGATGGCTCCTTGGACGAACGTGTGCTTCGTTTGCTGTACAATGAGCGTCTTTTCTTGGCGAAGACTAATTAGACGTTCCAGTTTATAACTTATTAACCAGAGCACCTCCCTCCCGCAATTAAACGTCATGTGCAATTACGCCGAGCCGAGTGAGTGGCCATCTTTGCGAAGCCTCCCCGTCTCTCCCCTCCATCATTCTCTTCATCTCTCTCTCCGTTTAGAGGGCGTGCTTGTAGACGGAGTAATTGTCTGGAAAGTAAGAGATGGACAATGTGTCCCCTGGCTACCTGAGAAGACCAGCTTTGATCGCGTCTTTGGCGGTTCAGAGGTCTTTCGGGTTTTCAAGTCACTAACCATGGAAGATGACCTTGTGAAGATGAAAAGTGAAAATAATTGGTTCATGTGGCTGCCAAGTGGCTCACGGTGCGGAAACACTGGGTTTTCGGTGTAGTGAGCAACCCACTGTCTGCTATCTAATCCTGACCGTGCCACTGTAGCGAGCCATGTTCAGAGACGTGAGTTACTGCGCGCATGCGTCTGCTACAGAATGTCATCACCCCTGGAGGATCACTGAGAGTATGATTGGTTCCCTTGGCTGGGGGGACCTGGGTCTTTAGCTCAGCGGGCTAGTCGTATCTCTTGTAGTGCTGGGTGGTTGGCTGGGGGCATGGCTCAAACTCCACAGCGGACCTACACCTGTTACACCAGCGCTGACTGTAGCCAGCACCCCCACACCTGTAGGATAGTGCATGATCAGGCCGTAGTGTTGACCAGGGAGAGAGGGTGTCGGCGGGCAGTGTTTGCCCCCGTCTCATTGGGCTAGAGTGACTCCTCTGGTCGATCGGGAGGTCTGCAATCTGCCTGCACCGACTGCGCACAAAGTGAAAGCTTGGTGGCTTCCGCACGCCTCCACCATAGGACTGCGGCGCGGAAATAAGAGCCGGCTGCCATCTTGCGCTTCAGAGGAGTGCTCTTCTGCCTTCCCCCCAAACTGACGAAGGATGGACAAAAGTTATGAGAAAAGAGGGGCCTCGGGTGGTGTAGCATTCGTCCGAATGCAGGTTGCGCACTGCGGCCACGGTTCGTAACCCAGCTGTGCCTGGCTGTGGCTGACCGCCCCAGAGGGAGGCGGAGGGTAAGCTGGCACAAGCTCGCTGAGAAGCGCGAAAAACATCCCTGTAAGTAAAAAACTGGCTTGACTCCGAGGATGAGTGGCGGGCTCAAGGGGGAGGGTAAATTGAAAGAAATAGAGGGTATAATTGGCTACCAAATTGGGAGAAAAACGGGAAAAATCTGAAACCAAATTAAAAGCCCTCAGGAAACAAAGTGTCATCTTTGGGTTATGACCTAGCTGCCTCCCCAGCTCACCAGCGCTGAAACTGCTAACACTTTACAGACACAATTTACCTGTGCAATTATATATAATCTCTGCATTGCTATGAATGTATCCGTATTTCGCCGCACACTGATATGGTGTTATTGTACGGATTATGTGAATAAGCTCTTACTAACTCACCTAATGTGAGTCTGAACTACCCTGATCTACCCTTCAAATGGTGTATCATATATCAGGTTTACACCGACCCCAAAGCCACCCTTACGTCTTTACTCCAATTTACAACAGTGTGTGCTTCCGTGAAGTATTACTGTACCTTGCTAAATTGATATAAAGTGTGACTGACAGTAATCTGTCACAATGATCTTTATACTATAATGAAAAGTGGCTGTTAATTGAGCGTATTGTCTGACTCTCAGTGGTAGTGTACTGTTTGACTGAAGAGGATTGCCCCTCTCCCGGCAGTACATTTCTCAATGTGCACACACGTCTCAATGCCTACGCATTGTCCCTGTAGCAAGAGTAGCGCGGCCGGCGCAATCGCCAGTGAATCTCGCCACTCCTCAGCTGCGTTCATTAAACAAGCATCTGAATGTTAAATAAGCTGTCACAAAAAAAAACCCTTTCAGAAATACTCTCTTCTCTGCTCTCTCTATCCTTCGCTGACAATATTAATGCAGAGTGTGTTACACACAGTGTGAACATGACTCTGCCCACGTAGGTGAGTTCCTTCAGAGGCTGCTTTCTTGTATTTACTGCATGCAGATGACTGCCAAAATAAAGGAAACATTTGAGTAAATGAATGGTTCTAGTGGCTCTGTTATGGTGTGGGGGGCATTTCAACCCCTTAGAAGGCAAGGTGAATGCCAATAAATACAAAGCCATTCTGATTGATCACCTTCATCCTATGGTGAAGCATTTCTATCCTGGTGGAAGTGTGTGGTCACTGGATGGTTTGATGAGCATGAAAACGATGCAATCCATATACCATGGCTGTCTCAGTCACCAATTCTCAACCCAATTGAACACTTATGGGAGATTCTGGAGTGGTGCCTGAGATAGCGTTTTCCACCACCATCAAAACAAAACACCAAATGATGGAATTTCTCATGGAAGAAAGGTGTTGCATCCCTCCAATAGAGTTCCAGACACTTACAAAATCTATGCCAAAGGCACATTGAAGCTGTTCTGGTGGCTTGTGGTGGCCCAACACCCTAGTAAGACACTTATTGGTGTGGGGGTTTCCTTTATTTTGACAGTTGCCTGTTTACATTGAATCCCATTTTAGGTTCGAGTATAAATTCCTTCCCTTTGTGGCTGTGCAAAACAATTGGTCCACCACGATGCAAGGCATTCTTCACCTTGAAGCGTGAAGGAGTCTGCTACAGGGGGAGACATGCAATGAGCAGAATTGTGTAACAAGCAGCCCCCCGATCATGCAGAACGAGAGGCGTGCGCCCTTCCACTCTGCCGTGAGGAATCATAATGACTCCATAAGTGTGAAAAACGATACGAACCCCCACAGGCTCCAGGAAACGGCGCGAAACGGTGCGCTCAAAGTGTCCGTGTCGTGCCTCTGTGAGACCGGCGTAGCGTGTACTGTGACATAGTGGGTGGGTGACTGTGGTCACACCCACGGCGAGCAAGCATATATTAGCCCACTAGCGGCCTGCTGTTGCCATAGCCTTGCGCGGTTTTTGCAAACTGGCACCACGGCATCCTGCGAGCGGACAATCAAGGCGAGGCGGCCGAGACGAGGATTGGCTGTTAAGAGAAGGCTAAACGGTCCTGCCAGGAATGGATCGGTGCAGCACAGATTTTAGATGTGCTGGCGTGCCGATAGCTGTGGCCGATGGCGGCTCGACAGGTCTTGTCTGCTGGGATCGTAAAGCTTACTTACCACACGACCCTGTATCAGCCCACTATTCCAGCATCAAATCCCTGGCCTCTTCACCCACCGTCAGAGGGTAGACCTGAAGGGCAACGCTGCAGCTGAAGCGTACATTTGGCTGCAAGCCACTGACTTTCCCATTCTACAGTCCACACAGTAGTACGGGAGAGACCTAGCACCGATCGAAGGAAAGGCGTGTCTCTCACTGACAACAGCCTATAGACTCCTGGTGCATTTTTGGCAGGAAGTAATGAAGTGGTAACCTAAGAGAGCCTGTGGCTAACGTATACTCACTCTACTCCTGGCGGGATGGGGCCAGGTTTTTTACCATTTAATTATAATTTTTTTATATCATTTGTTTCTGAATTCATCACCTTGTTTTTCTCCCAATTTGGTGGCAAATTGTACCCTCTATTACCCCCACCCCCAACACAAGCCCACCGCAAGACCACCCTGGAACTGGTAGTGACAGGAATGGTGAACCACCTCCCTTGAGACGGAACTCCTATACGGCCAGAGAAGCCCTCTACAGTGAGCTTGTGCCGGGTTCCCTCCCCCCTCCCTGGGGCGGACGGCCAATCGCCGCCCCCCTAGCAGCGCCCCCAGCCAGAGCCAGACTAGCACAGCCAGGGAATCAAACCCCGGGTGCAGTGGACAACTTGCACTCCGGGGCGAGGGCCTTTTACTGTTACGCCACCCGGTGGGGCCTCAATTCCCCTTCAATTCAGTCAATTCAGGAAAAATTGCAATTTTGTTCCATTGGAATTTTTAAATTAAGGATATGACTTTCAATTCACTTGAATTGACCCCCCTCAAGATGGGGCCAAAACATTCCTGCCCACTGCAGATTCCCAGTCATAGACCGCTAATGACAAAGCTCAGCCATTAGCTCTGCTTTCTGTAGCAGGGTGATGGGATGGATGTGTGGCCAATGGCATTGACCCACAGTGGTGTGTTGGACCAGGCATTAGTGCTGAATGGATCGAGACAAAGGAGAGAGATATAGCGTTTTTCCACTGGACAGTACGGCAATACTGCAGACAATTGATGACAGAATTGTCATGCTAAATCTCAGACCGGCTCATACACAACCAGCATGTTTTGTTTTTTGGTTTCAGTTCAATTATTGGTAGGCTATTATTCAAAGAGTATTGTATAGAGTTTGGCATTATTGTCTTCTGACAAGTTAGGTTTGTGTTAGGAAAACTGAAATAAACACGTTTTCTTTGAAAGGACAAAGTACAGTATTGCCATTTTCATTCACACAATTAGAATATACATTTTCATATGTTACAGAAATAGATTTTTAGAAAGATATAGGAATCACTTCGATGCTCAAGCTAAGCCCAGGCCTTTGAAACAAAAGGATCTCAACTGGACAGTGTCAAATGACAAAGTGTTTGAACAATCTTGCGCCTTCATCGCATTCTCTTTTTTTGCTCGTAGCTAGGGCTGCACGCTATGGGCACAACCTCATATTGCGATAATCTTGCTACATATTGTGATTGCGATAGAGCACGCGATGTAACATAACACATGGGTGGAAAATTGATCATTGATATGTGTTCCAGACATCATAGAATATGCATTATATTAAGTGAATTAAGGGAACCCACTGTTTCTGTTGAACTTCTTAATCATATTACTGAATGAACACTGCTGTCCTACTGTTTCTTTCACCGTTGTGCCTTTTGAGAGTTTTTCCGTAAAGCGTTGCATTTTCAAACGCATCCGAGATTGAATTTTGCTTGGGCTGGGACTGAGTCTGGGATTTTGGTAAATGAGTTCTGGGGAGACAAAGCTAGTCTGCGAATATGTGTGGGAAACAAATGTAAGACAAAACATTCCCAGCGTCGAGCATTGCTATACACTTATATCACAAACTTTGACGGTATGATATTGCGATATATCATTCACTACTACTCATAGCTTGTGCTGGACATATTTTTGCAGTGACAAGCTACATATAAGCATAGATGCAAACACAAAGACAAATATAGCTAATGTTTTCATTTTTATATTTAGATTGAAAAATGTTTACGCTTCAGATATAAGAAATATGAGGTATTAAATGTGATCTTGGTAAATTGCAATTCATTGGAGGACCAATGCCTAATAATAAATATGAAAGATTATATAGCCTAGTGGAAGTCACTGCATGGTACCTCCTGCGCTTGCTGCCCCCGACATGACTCCCAAATGCCTAGGTAGAGGTAAGAAAATTGTAGCTAATGTTACGGGGAAACCTGTGTTCTGCTTTTGTGAATTTGAGCTGGAATGTTTACAATGTCAATACTAATGTCACCACAGCGGTCGCATTCTTTTTTGTCACTTCAGATAGCTCCTCCTATCTAACTCTTCCTATCTTTGCGGTTTTGTTGTGCAGTGGAAAAACGACACAGGGACTCAACCCATGAAGAGAATAGTTAAGGGTACAGATGGTTACCGTGCCATGCCGTAGGTGGAAAAACTCTAATAGAGAGCAATAGAAAGCGCTGTATATATCTATATATATATAGTAGCTCTCTACTAGAAAATTCTGAAGGAGAATGTCCGGTCATCAGTCCATGATCTGAAGCTGAAGCTTAATTGGGTTATGCAGCAGGACAATTACCCAAAACACAAGAGCAAGTCCACCTCAGAATGGCTAAAAATAAGCAAAATTAAGGTTTTGGAGTGGCCTAGTCAAAGTCTTAACTTGAACCCCATCGTGATGCTGTGGCAGGACCTTAAACGAGCAGTTCATGCTCGAAAACCCTCCAATGTCGCTGAATTACAGCAATTCTGCAAAGAAGAGTAGGTCAAAATTCCTCCACAGCGATGTAAAAGAGTGATCTCCAATTATAGGAAGCATTTGGTTGCAGTTGTTGCTGCTAAAGGTGGCGCAACCAGTTATTAAGTTCAGGGGGGCAATTACTTTTTCACATGGGTGATATGGGTGTTGGATAACTTTTTTCCTTCAATTAATGAAATGATCATTTAAAAACTCGGGTTCTCCTTGTCTTATATTACGTTTTGTATGAAGATCCGAAACCATTCAGTGTGACACATATGAAAAATAGAGGAAATCAGGAAGGGGGCAAATACTTTTTCATGGCACTGTATATATACGTATATACTGTACATACACAGCATATACACACAGTATATATACATTATATGTATATAGGGAGAGAGACTGTAAGATTGTAAATAAGCAGCAGGATAATGTATAGTACACACTTGCCAAGAAAACATGGCTACAGCATTAAGCAACATGAGGACAAGGACACAATACATCATTCATGGAGAGAGAGAAAGAGAGAGAGAGAGATTAAAGTGAAAATAACTAAACCACACAGAGAATGTCGGTGAGCCCTCAATCACATCAGCACCAGTGCCTCTTCGCCAACCGGATCACTAATCATTCATTCTACTGCCCATTTGTCTTTAAACCTGTCCAAATCATCGATATACTGGTCAAACGCGCATTACAGGTAGCTATATACAGGTACTGAAGGCAATCATATAAAACTAAAGAATTACATTTTTGGTCCCTTGCCTGGCCGTGTGAGATTTCTCTGTTGCCAGCCCTGTTTACCCAAAAAAAGAAATTTATTAGTATGAAATGTTCCCTCTTTTCTTTTGTGAGTCACTCCAAAAAACTGAAAGGTAATATTAAAACATTTTTATTCAATATACCACCACCAAATCCCCCACTAAAATCAAAAAAGAAATTGCCTCCACAAAAGAAGTGGGAAAAGGCATGAACCACATTACAAACCCGGCTCCTCTCAGACGTGCCCAGGTCGACCTTGCTGACAAACTTGTTTGAGGCAATGTTGCGAAAAGTGCTCTAACACAAAATTGGAACAGATCTTTTTATTTGTTTATTTATTTATTTCCCCCTCGCAGTTTTCGAAAGGCTGATCCCTCAGACCTTTTCTGTTCCAAAACGCGCCCTGCCTCCCGATTCCCCTCCCGCTCAAGAGGATTAACCCTTGGGCCTGGAAACAGGGTCTGCTGACCCTGTGGTGCTGGCGCCCCCCTCCCCCCCACCTGAGAGAGGAGGGGAGGTGTATTTGTAAAGCCCTTCCTTGCTGCTCTTTCAGAGCGAATGGCGGTTTGTACACGTAATTCATCCTCAGGCTTCTACCTGAAACTGTCAAAATTGACGGGCCAATGCGGCCCGGTGACATCTGCCTGCACAAAAGAAACAGAAAATGTAGCAATTGAGGGTGAAGTCTGGAGCGGGGAAAATGGGACTGAAGAGAAAGGCCCCTCCTGACCCCCAAAAGTCCTCGCTGTCCAGTCAAGACAGGCCGGGCACAAGCCCCCCCACCGTTACCGGGATGAATTGGGAACAGCGTTGCATGAAGATTGTAAAGTTTGTACTTTAAAACCTCTTCAGGTTCAACAGAGCCTGCACCCTCAGCCCCACTCACCCATCTACACACACACGCGCACACACACACACACACACACGCACACAGTCTCATGCACACACCGACAGACAGACAGACACACACACACATACCCTCAACAATCCCCATCAGGAAAAAGAGTAATCTGTGTTTGTTTCTACATCTTTTCAAGCCTAGGTAGGGTCTTAGCAGACAGATAGCCTTAGCCACAGCTCTCAGGCTGTGCGGCTGTTTGCCATGTGGAAACACTATTTGACGGATTTAATTTGAAGACCCTCCCTTCAAGGAAGTGCTGGGAGTCTCTCTTTGGCTTTTTTCTCCACACCCTCCCAGTTTATCCTCACAAATGCCCCCCAGGTATAACAGACAGGGCCTGGCTCAGGTGGGAAGGGTGTACGGCCCTTTTTCCACTCCCCGACAGGATCAATTAAGCATTGTTAGAGATCCACTCAGCACTGATAACCAGTTTGTGGCTATCCGACAGATTTTTAGCATCTGAAAATTCATACATTCATACAAATTCATACATATTCTCTGAAAAGTTACAGTAGTCTACATTTCAGCACTCCAGTGTAATGGGTTGTGGTATGCACATCTTAGGGTAGTTTGTGACCTGTTAAGGACTCCACCGTAGAAGAAGATGTGTGTACTGGTGAATCATGGTAGATGGAGTCCAGACATCAGGCCACCTGTCAGGAGTTCTGGTAATCTCACTGCACTGTGTTAATCAGGACACCAGGGCTCTGGCATGTAAGGTCTTAGCTTCCTCACAAATCCCAGCTCACTAGGATTCCTTCATTGGAATGCAGCCAACAAAGCAATGGGTCAACATAATGGAACAAATATTCACCTGAATTTGAAAATGAAATGTACAGCTACTGAGCTCACTTAATACCAATGCACT
The DNA here is from genome assembly GCA_029706075.1 of Aldrovandia affinis. Taxonomy (NCBI): domain Eukaryota; kingdom Metazoa; phylum Chordata; class Actinopteri; order Notacanthiformes; family Halosauridae; genus Aldrovandia; species Aldrovandia affinis. The sequence continues at coordinate 290,651 of JAINUG010000149.1, forward strand.
TTGCTAGCTATGGAGGCCTTTCGCTCTGGTCCGCAATTCAAAAGATCTTCTCAAATTCCAGAATGCTTACAGAAGTCCTTAATTTTCAGATAGGTGAAATCAGTGGCTTTTGGATCATGGGAATTTGTAGAGTAGCAAGTAACTGGTTATGAAGCCAGACTGGCAAAGAGGGACATGCTGGTGATTGAGTGAGTCTGATTATTGTGAATGAGTGTTAGCGTAACACAACATTAGCCCTTTGTGGTTTAGAAAGGATCTTATAATCCAAAGAGGGGAGAGATGCAGGACGCCAGTTCCTTAAGTTGGCAGAGGTCCCCTTATTGTCTGGCAGCAAGAACACCACTGCCCCGTGGCAGCTGGGAGGCAGCTGGCACTTACCGTGGCCCTCCGTAATCACACTGAAGTAGTCGCTGCCAGTGTGTCGCCAGAAGTGAAGAATCTCCGCTGCGGGGTTGTCAGAGGCTCCTGCCTCCCTGCCGCCGCGTGGCTGCTGATGTTTCCTCAGAGATCGGCGAAGGCCCTGGTGGACACTCAGGACTCACGTTGATCAAATCCTGGTGCATTGTTTGCGTTTGCCCTCTTGTCTCACCTCTCATCCCCACCCCCCGAGGAGATCACAGATGGAGGATACGGTCGCTTTTCCAATATCCTCCTGATCCTCAGGGCAGGCTCAAGCCTCAAGCAGAGAAAACACTTAACTCCCCCCCCACACCACCACCGCACCCCAGTCTGTCCCCTCTGTCCCATAAAGAACTCGGCAGTAGGAAAGTCCTTTTCTTCACCTGCGTAAATTCAGGATAAATGGGTGTCCCCCTGACACCCTCCCGTGTAGATCGAATAAAACCTGTTTTATTTTCTTCCATGCATGAGCTTGGCCTCTTCCATCAGCAGTATTTCTCTGTCCACCACATCCATTTCCTCCCTCTTCTACTCCTGTGCAGTTGCCTATATGCTGAGGGCAAGTTATCTTGATGTGAACCGTGCCAATTTCCTGCCACTGTCCCAGTGAAGTACAGTATATATACTGTATATAATATATACCTCTCCCTCGTGCACATGCACACGCATTAGCAAGACCAAAGATCAGCTGAAGGGTCAAAGAGTGAGCCTGCATAGAGTTTGTGGTAAACAGAAATAGATCAATACAAAAAAGATGAACAGTGATGAACAGGAAGATGTGATGACAGAGAGAAAGAGAGAGAGAGAGATTGGGAGAGAGAGAGAGAGAGAGAGAGAGAGAGAGAGAGAGAGAGAGAGAGAGAGAGAGAGAGAGGCTGACAATAAAAATAATATCTTTGTTTTCTTGAAAACTGTCACACTTTTTTTCTGTAAAACCAGTGGGCAATCTCATTTTGTAATATCTTTTTTCTTCTATCCAAATTAATATGTCATAGGAACATCCATTGTTTTGGGGGATTATGGAACATACAGGGAAGTATTAAAGTCTTTAATGAAGTTAACAACAACCATTGCTAGTTATGAAAGTATAAATATTAATTAATATTTTGACATTGATTTATTTCCCAATTACAGGAAGTAGGCAAAAAAGCTATGTTAACATGACCCAGAAAACTAAGGGAAGCTGTAGTTGATCATTAAGTTGTGACATTAATTTGAGATGCCTTTGTTTATCTTTCATCAAAATCCGTGCTTTTCATCAGAATGGATTTTAATGACAGGCCCGTGACTTGCATGAATTCGTCGTCGTACCCTCCACGATAGACCGCTCTGTTCTCAAAGCTCCTCTTTAATTATCCATTTACTCATCTTCCAGTGCTTTCTGTCCCAATAACTCAAAGCCTATCGGTGGAGGGACGCTCACGATGTGGCAGACGAAGAACAATATAAGCGCCTTCAACAGAAGATTAAGAAGATTTTTTAAATATATATTTTTAAATTTATTTCACATTTTTCCCAGTTTTTCTCCCAATTTGGTTGCCAATTATACCCTCTATTTATCTCAATTCCCCCTCCCCCACGAGTCCGCCGCTCGTCCTCCGGGGCGAGACACTATTTCCGGACCGATTATATCCGCCTCTTCCGAGACGGAATTCTACCACAGATGCCTTTTTCCTGCTCCTCGACGGACTCGTGCCGGCTCACCCTCCCCCCTCCCCTGGAGGCGGACAGCCAAACGCCGCCTCCGATCGGGCCTGAGAAGGCAACATATTTTGAGGTAACGAAAATGTTGATATGGCGCTATTTGCCATATTTTGGCTAACGGCGATCGTCCCTTTCTCTCCTTCATTTTTCTTTTCACTTGGAGTTAGTTTCGTTTTAGCAAGCGAGCAGAACGTAGACAGACTGCGCCAAACCGCCCAGTGAAATATCCGCTCTTGAATGAGGACGGCTACTGTGAAAGTGAGACATTCTGCTAAGCGCTAATGATATTTGATGTGATCTCATGTCTGCGACGGGCTCTTGCATGTTTTATTATTTGAAACGGAAGGTTCGCAATGAACATGCCTCTCTCAAAAGGCTCACGGTGGAACTTTGATGTAAAGACGGATTTGTAAGATCAATCAAAAAAAAAAGAAGAGGCATTCCAGGGATGGGGAGAAATTAAAGACGTGTCTGTGCTGAGAACTTCAGTACCTCGTTGTGAGGGCTGGAGGGAGGGGAAATACTGAGCGAGGTTGGGCTTTTCGAGGTGAATGTGCTCCTCAAAATCGCACCTTATATATACTATGCATTTACCATTTTTATTTTTACTTTGATGTGAGTCCAGGTAGCCACGTACTTAGACTTAATATCAATACATATACATCTCTCTCTCTCTCTCGCCCGCGCACGGTACTCCGTTACTGTGTCACCCCGCAGCTTTTTTATAACTATCGTCAGACCTCATAAATATTTCACTCCACGTCGTTCCGTTATTTACATACTATATACAAGCTGAATGGTAAACACATCAATCTTGCGAGGCCGCATGCACACGAGCGCAGTATGTAGAAGAGCGAGCGCGCAAAGGTGAGGCCATTTTTCTTATAAGCGATCATTAATATGGGTCGGGTTCATAAATAACGTGCTCAGTAATGACTGAAGAGGAGGCTGCTGGCGTTAAGCTCCTGTGAAATATGCACATTTGGGTGTAGACGGGTAGCTGAGGTGGGGCCCCGTCCCCTCCAGGTGATATATGCACTAGGGCCTTTGGGAGAGACCCAGACACCGAGGGCAGACAGACTGGAGGGGGACACGTGACACGTGACAAGCAAGGGCCAAGGGAATGAGTGCACCATGCCATAGAGGGAAGGAAGGAGAGAGTGGGAGAGAGAGTGAGAGACTGGGGCAGGGGATGATACAGACCACAGACAAGGCTGGTTGGACTAGGGGTGCCGTGGGGGGCAGGCATCCTGTAAAAGTAATAACTATTGATGGGCGGTCTGAACCGATACCGATCCGAGCTCTCCTTTATTCAGCCACCACGGTCATTGGCTCCAGAGCCAAACAAGGCCGCGTTAGTCGGAGGGAAGCGAATGTCTCGATGTTATCTCCATTTCAGAGCTGCGGTTTAAGTGGTTTGTTTAAACTTCATTACTGTGCGTCCGTTTCCCCACCGCACTGGCTGCTGTCGGGACAGGCAGCTGCGACGCGTTGCTATGCGTTCAGTTCTGTCCTCATAATTTCCACCCCTGTAATTAATTTGGTCCAGAAGTGTGCTGAAAGTCCCTCTAATGACCTGGGCTTTAATTAGAGTGTTTCAGACAGGATTACTATCTCTTTTTCTTCCCTTAAAGGAGAGAAACGGCGAGCTTGCACCGGGCTCTCAGAGGGCTCTCGCTCTTCAACAGTTTGTCTAAATTCAGACAGGCACTGGGTGAGAGTGTGAGATTTATTTAAATATGTGCTCCGTCACTTTGCTTCCCCTGTAAGAGGATGTGATTTTAATTCCGTTTTTTTAAGCGTGGCGAAGGCTGTGTCTTGGCAAGTGTTGGATACAGCAAACACACAACAAGTCATCACACTTCATTGGCCTAATAATGCTAGTAACTGTTAATTCTGCCCAAGCAATCTTTCTCTCTTTCTCTCTCTGCCCCCACCCCACCGCCCTTCATCTCCCCCCAGGTAACTATTAAGACAGCTCTGCAGTTATTTCAGTGGCAGTTTCTCCCGTTCTCATTCACGGCTGCTAGCCCCATCTGGTAACAGCAGTCGCGCCACATTTGGGCGAGTGTGGGGCCAGAGCTATGATGTCACAGCCAGCCCATTTCAGAAACACAGCAGCCGTGTTTAAGTTTAGCGGCGTCTCGTGCGCGGCATCGAATGTGATTGGCTCCCGAGTAGGGTGTCCAGCCAATGCACTCAGTGCAAGTGATGTATCAAATCCATCCCCCCTCATCTCTCCTCTGCTCCTTACTCCACTCCCTCTTTTCACCTGGCCCTGTCTCTCCCTGAGCAAGAAAGACATCTTGCTCGTAGATTAAAGGATAGCCTTGATGTGTTTTAAGTTTCGACACTGCCGGTCCTCAGGAGGCTATGTAGCTCACGCTCATGTTTCTCCCTGGCGTCGTTACCCCCAAACGGCGCCCCCTGGAGGATTGGAGCCTGTGCCTTATTAAGACTGGAATTAGGACACCAAGCTCTAGACGATTGTACACACAGAGCGGGGAGAGAAGTCATTATTATGCAAATGTATTCAAAGATGGGGGGTGGTGAGTAGATGAAGAAGATGAAGATAATTAGCAGTAAGGCAATTTGTTTGAACCCAGCGATTTCGACTTGGAATGCAGGAGCGGAAGTTGGTTTGATAAACAAGACACAAACGAACACAGAGGGAGTTCGAGAAGAAAAAAAACCCTTTCATCTAAAAACATACCATTATTATTCCGTAAAATAATCAGCGTTGTGACTAAATGTGTGTTTGTTTCACCCAGACAGCTGCAGAAGGAGTTTTAAAGAGGAAGGCCCTCTGCATTTGCTTTCTTTTGTTTCCACTTCATTTGTAATACAGACAAATAATCTGTATTTGTTACCATCAAATGTAGGCTGTTTGCTGGCGCTTAAACAGGACAAGGGAAATCTAATGGCTGTTGAGGAAATCCTAAGGCAACACTTTATACTAAGTGCGAAATTCATCAGTATAATTAAATAGCATACTATACAGATGTAATTCAGCCCAATTAGAAAAACCAACCAAGCTTACATTTCCAAGAAGCACAATTCAAAAATGTACCCTAAAATATCAAATGTGTTAATGACTTAAATCATGTTGTGTAAAATATGGATAACCTTTTATCCCATCCAAATCCAACAAAAAAAATGCAGCTGCAAGACATTGTTTTACAGAAGTGGCGTGGATATGACACAATGTCCACTATTTTTATGCTGATGCAACTAACACATTTTCATCCCGTTTGTATCCATTTTATGTCAGTGTGTCCTGGTTTGTTTGCGAAAATGGCACACCAAACAGCAGAGTGTGTACAGAAACACACACCGTACTGTGATGTAACGTCAGTTTCGGTCATTTTAAAAGGGAATGTCGGCTGCACCAGAGTCGGTTCTGGCCAGGAGTGCCAAGGGAAGGGGGGAGAGAAGCCGACACGAGCCGTATAGGAGTGGCTCTGGAGTACGGGAGTTACGGGCGACGGCTTGGCAGAGTGCCGTCTCAGAGGAGACAATACTTTGCCTTTGTCACTGCCGGTCACAGGGCTACGGCAGCAACTCACAAAACGAGTGGGGGATTGACAGGAAAAATAGAGGGTGCAATTGGCTACTAAATTGGGAGAAAAATAGAAAATCTGAATATTTTTTTTTTAAAGGTGAAAGTCAACATTTCTAATTCTAACCCCTATCAAACCCTATCCTTTTACGCGATAGCACAAGGCCTGTAACGGTGTGTGGTTTCCCAGCGCTTACACAGCGCTTACTCATTCGACTCGCCGCAAAATATCAGGGATAAAATGCTCATCTTTGGTATCAGCACACGACCGATGATGCTGGCTTTGTGTATGAGACTGAAAACAATCACGGCGCTCAATGAGGCGTGCTGGTCAGCCCCGTCTGCAGATTCTCTGGTTGCGGGAGGTGTAGCTTTGTTTCCACTCCATTTCCCTCCATCCGTCCACGAGCTCTCTCCCATTGACGGGCCCCGCCTCCGTCACGTCAAGGCCCCCGGCCCCTATCTGCACGCGCATTAACACACACGCACACACAAACACACGCCCATGCGCGTGGCGGTAAAACGACGTCGGGATCGAACGGCGGGGCTGATGGATCCATTTTGGTGTCAGAATAGAAAGCCCCTTCGCAAAGGGCATCTCATTAGTTTGAGCGGCAGACCTTCAAAGTACCTTCAAAAACACAGAGGACCAGACGAGGCGCCTTTTGTCAGCTCCGAACCCCCGACCAACCTCACGGACCCCCCCCCCCAGGAATATGCTGGTCGAATGCTGACTGTGGAACACATCCGCAGACGTGAGAGGAAGGGAGGGATGTGTCTGTGTTTGGTCAGGCAGAGCGATCGCAAAACAATCGCAATCCAGCAAAGGAATCCTACCTATGATACGTATAGCTATATATGAATGTGTGCACGCAGTATACCGTGACAGGAGCTCATTATCCTGGCCACAGTAAGTAACAGTTTGCCTGTGACTATGGTTCGTACCCGGGCTGCTCTTGTGATCTCCGTGTACGCACTTCTGTAATTATGATATTTTTTGGTCCATTTCTAAATTGCGATGTGTGCACCTGTCTGAGATCTCACCGTGCATCACATACGCCCGTGCACAAAGACTGTATGTTCATGTTCGTTTTTATTGTACTATATATGCACATTTCTATTGGTATGTATTTAACTTGTGATTTCATTTGGCAAAGGAGCAGCCAGGTTTGACGTGCACGACGATTGCTGTTTATATATAGTTGGCTTGTAATTTTTGCCTTGCCATTTATTTCGGTATTATTTGCATAGTGCTAATTACTCAGGGGTGCGGGCTCAGAAGGAAACGAAGCAAACAAACCATCAGAAATGCACACGGACACACACGCACACACACACGGAAACGCGAGGTGAAGTGATCCATCAGCAGCAGACACCCACACAAACACACACTCACTTTCAGGCCTGCTGTGATGGCATTCATCAATAAAGTCATTTGTCTTTTTTGTCCTGATGAACCGTCACAAGTCTTCATCCATTTAGCCTTGTACCTTTCGCTTTTATCTGTCTACAGACCACTTAATCCAGCAATTAGAGAGCTGAGGCTGCTACACATATGCCAACAGCTCTCCATTAACTCTGCCCAAGCAATCTCTCCCTCCCTCCCCCTATCTCTGTCTCGTCTTCTTTTTATCTCTCCCCCTCTACCTCCTCTCTATCTCTCTCTTCCTTCCACCCTTCTCTCTCTCTCTCCCTTTCCCCCTCACTCTCTTTTTTTCTTTCTCTCTCCGTTCCCCCTCTTTCTCTCTCTCTTTCCTTTTCTCTCTCTCTCCCATCTCTCTCTTCCCTCTCTCTTCCCTCTCTCCCTCTCTCTGTCTCTCCTCCCCCCCCCTCTCTCCCTCTGTCTCCCTCTCTCCCCCCCTCTCTCCCTCTGTCTCCCTCTCTCTCTCCCCTTTTCCTCCCCCCCTCTCTCTCTCTCCCTCCTCCCTCCCTTTCTTTCTCTCTCTCTGTCTCTCCCCTCCTCCCCCCCTCTCTCTCTGGGCTTAGTTTCAGTGCTGGCAGGTCCACAGAAGAGCTGTGAAAATTAGATCCATAGACTGAAGCCCAGCTCTCTCTCTCTCTCTCTCTCTCTCTGCCTTTGTACCCTGAAGATTAGCCGAGGCGTTGCGGAGCGTATGCTTTGTGTTAAAGAGCTCGCCAAATGGCTGGACACAGTCGGAGGATTCGTAATCACTTTCTTATTACTCTGCATGTTTAATGACGATCTCTATTATAGAACTCCGGTCGATTCATACGTGTAAAACAGCCTGGGCCACTTCCCAATAGGGCTGTATTTAAAAATGAAGAATATCACAATCTTTCTGCAATAATGTATTCTCTCTTTGTCTGTATTATTAATCTGGTATTTGAAATGGTAAGAGAGAGAGAGAGGACTTCTTCCAATTTGGGGGATACATTAAACTCAATCGGCACGTTACTACTTTAAACCGAAATGTCGGAGCTGTTCACAGCTTTGATAATATACATATACCACAGTGACGAAGATAAATGTGGTCTTGTGGTCATGTGACTTGCGATGATTTTGAATGGCATTCCATGGCACGAGAGTTTGCCAAAAGCCGAAATCAATTCATTTTGGCTATGGGTAATTAATACGGACTGTACTTTTAGTTTAAAAAAAGAAAAGAAAAATAAGAGAACCTCATAACAGGCAGCCAGATGTGCATGTGTGCGTGTGTGTGTGTGTATATATGTGTGTGTGTGTGTGTGTTTTTTTGTGTGTGTGCGCGCCTGTGTACGTGTGTGTGTATATATGTGTGTGTGTGTGTGTATATGTGTGTGTGTCTGCGTTTGTGTGTACATGTGTGTGTGTGTGTGTGTGTGTGTCTGTTATACCCATAAGTGATGTGTTTTTTTTTGTATCTTGAAGATCTATGCTATGATTTTGTGAATGCAACTTTACTGTGTCCTTGTATGCTTTTCTTTATGTGGACATAAATAAATTGTTAAAAATGTGTGTGTGTGTGTGTCTGCGTTTGTGTGTACGCGTGTGTGTGTGTGTGTGTGTGTGTGTGTGTGTGTGTGTGTGTGTGTGCGTGCGATCTATGTGCGGGTCTCTGTGTAATACCAGACTCCAGAGGAAGAGCGAGCACTCAGGGGCAAACTCATTATTCCGTCTCTCTGGGAAACAGTGAGACCTAGCGGCCTGTCCGTGGCGCGTGAGCTCGGACGTAGCTGTGAGCTGACCCGCTGCGGTGGAACAATGGGGTTTGCGTGTAGACGGGGTCCCGCCTGGCCCCTTCCTCCCGGGGTCCTGCTTCTCATCACTCGCTGGCTGGGGGATGCGAGGACGATGGAGATGCTTCTTAACTCCTCCGTGGTTTCCGCCGGCCCGTGCCGAGATTAGCCTGTGTAACAGTGCCCTCTGAAGACCCGTGTGTTTGTAGGTGTGGGTTAAGCTGGCCGTGTGATATCCAGGTGCACGTTGTCAGAGCTGGCGCTTTCTGACCCCCTGGGTCCCAGCAGTGCAGTGCATTCATCTGCTTCTGCTCCACCTCTCGGGTGAGTGTTCTCCAAACACAACGGCAATGTGTCAGTGTCACGTAGAAAAGTGAGCATCGGAGCGCAGCGCTGTGAGAACTGACGCGTTGGAGAATGTGAACGCGCACACAGATACACGTACGCAAACACACACATGCACACATACGCATGCACGGACACACGTGCACGCATGCACACGTACACACACGTACGCACACGCACGCACACATACACAGACACACAAACACTCACATACGCACACACACACATGCATGCATACACAAACACACATACACATGTATACACACACAGATGTACACAAAACCACACACACACACACACACACACACACACATACAGACACAGACAAACGTTCACACCCACCCACACACAGAGCGGTGTACATTTTACATTTACATTTTAGGCATTTAGCAGACGCTCTTATCCAGAGCGACTTACAAGATGTGCATTAATACAAGGTAAGAACAATCATAGTTAGCGCACAAGATCATTGCAGTAAAACGGCAATAGACATCATTGCAGGCGTCTGCATAACATACCTGTAACACTGGGAAAGAAAAGGTTTAGCATGGAAGTGACCAGAGTGGGCGGGATGGGGGTTCTGATAGGGAGAAGGAGAGAGCGAGTGTCTGTTGATGTCACCGTGCGGTGAACAGAAGAACAGCGCAGGTCCGCAGGATTGTGAACAGGGTTAGGGTTATTGAGGCCGTAAATCAGGGTGCCACTGACTGATGCGAAGGAGTGAGCGCGACGGCTGGGCTGACACGTGGCCCAGCACAGAGGAGCAATAGCTTCCCATCACAAGGGACAAGGCCACCACAAAGGACAGTTAAAGATGCCATCACTTCTCTCTCCTCTTCCACTGTCCCTGCTCCAGTGTCGTCGTCTTCGAGGGGAAGATTAAGAGTGTGTTGGGTTTGGCAACACTTTTCTGGCTCTTTTGTTTCTCTCTGAAAAAAAAAAAACGTTCGACAGAGTTCGGTCAAAAGACATCACCGAGGGGCCTCGGGTGGCGTAATGGTCAAGGCATCCGCCCGGGGTGCAAGTCGTCTACTGCAGCCATGGTTCGAAACCCGGGAGCCTCGATTGGGGCGGCGATTGGCTGTCTGCCCCAGGGGGAGGGTGAGCCGGCACGAGCTTGCCAAGAAGTGCGAAGGGTGTCTCTAGAAAGTAGGTGGGCGAGTCTCAGAGGAGGCTGATCATTGCCAGTGTCAGGGAATTAGCTTGTGTGGGGGAGTGTGAATTGAAAGAAATAGAAGGTATAATTGTCTACTAAATTGGGAGAAAAACAGGGAATAAATCAGAAACAAATAAATAAAAAAGACATCACCTGTTTATTTTTGGCTGCGCTGATATTGCGGTGAATAGGGTAACGCAGGAGACAGATGGAAATGTATGCAAACGCAGAAGTGAAGGGAGAGAAATGAAACGGGGAGGGGTGAAGAGGAGAGTGGGGGGGGATCCACTGTAAAATCCAGCAGCTCTGTGATTGTGATTTAAGAGGTCAGAAAGGAAAGATAAAGGCCTGTGAATTATTAAAGTAAATGTGATCTAAGTCAATGTGAGGGGTTTTACTACACGGTGTGCGCGCGTGTGTCTGTGTGCGTGTGCGTGTGTGTCTGTGTGCGTGTGCGCTTGTGGGTGTGTAGGTGTGTGTGTGTGACTTTGTGCCTTTGATGATGATGTCCCTCTCTGTACAGTGTGTGCCACCTGAGCTCAGAATTGGCCAGATGTCACTGTCAATCTCCATCTTGAATGTTGCTTTTAAATCTAGAATAATTTGAAGGGTGAAACACACATCTAAATGCTGTTCAGTATGATTGTTGACAGGTACTTGTTTGGCCTTTCGGAGCTAAATATATGAGCAGTTCCAAAACAAGCGGTGAAATTCCACAAGTGAAATTCCTTTTGTTGACTCTGTATAGACCAGGATTGTGGTTACGAGTGTGGAAATGAGAAAGCTGAAAATGTGGAAGTGTGTACGTCGAAATGTGATGAAAAAACACAGCTAGCCGACTGAGCTGTGGGAAAGGTCTGGGTGTAGTGGGATTGAGTCCGTGGTTTCAGCGCGGTGGGGGGGGAAGGGCCAGAGCTCAACAGGAAAAGGGTGCGGTGAGTGTGGAGTGGTGTGTGCACTGTCGCCCCGAGTGCAGGATTGATGGCTCTCAGACAGGTAATTTATGACCCCTCAGTACCTAGCAGAGGGGGCCGGTGACAGACGGCTTTCCCCACAGATAAATAAGCATTTGTCAGGGTGCCTGAAACTGACCGATGTACGTGTGAAACCCTGGACTCTGCTCCTTCACCCTCCTCCTCCTCCTCTCTCATTCCCCCCACCCCCACCATCCCTCCCTCCCTGACCGCCTTGTCTCTCCTTCCCGTTTCCCTCACAGCAGGGTGCCTAGGGCTGACAAACAGCAGATCGTAATTTATTAAATCACGCCATGAAATCGATCTCGTGAAAGAGCATACGTGCGCCGTAAATTCGTAACCCACCCCCCCCCCCACGCTTCTTTTAATACCTTTTTTAGGTAACGTACAGTGCTTTTCCAGGCCCAGAGTGCGTTATAAATAAAACAGGTGTTTCATAATTCATCACCTGGAGAAAGCTCCCTCCCCTCCCCCCCCTCCCCCGTTATTTCCACCTCGGTTGACGAGGATGAGAGCCCTGGAGAGGAAGTGACGACGAGGCCGCCACTTCAGCCGCCATAAACGTCAGATTATCCTGACTGTCCATCCGTTGCTGTCTCCGTCCTGCTAACTACCCCCCAGAGAGCTGCGCCCTGTCAGGGAGGGGGGGGGATGGGCGATGGATCAGGAGGTTAATACCCCTCCCCCCCACACCTGTTTGAATTGGCCCCCACCGCCAATCCGTGAGGGAGGCGACCCCAGATCCCAACACTCTCTCCCGCAACACAGACACTGTCACCCCCGCCCTGTCACCTCCTCCACACTGTCACACTGTCACCTCCTCCACACTGTCACACCCTCACCCACTCCCACACTGTCACCCCCTCCACACTGTCACACTGTCACCCCCTCCACACTGTCACACTGTCACCCTCCACACTGTCACACTGTCACCCCCTCCACACTGTCACACTGTCACCCCTCCACACTGTCACCCCCTCCACACTGTCACCTCCTCCACACTGTCACACTGTCACCCCCTCCACACTGTCACACTGTCACCCCCTCCACACTGTCACCTCCTCCACACTGTCACACTGTCACCCCCTCCACACTGTCACACTGTCACCCCTCCACACTGTCACACTGTCACCCCCTCCACACTGTCACCCCCTCCACACTGTCACACTGTCACCCCTCCACATTGTCACACTGTCACCCCCTCCACATTGTCACACTGTCACCCCCTCCACACTGTCACCTCCTCCACACTGTCACACTGTCACCCCCTCCACACTGTCACACTGTCACCCCCTCCACACTGTCACACACTGTCACCCCTCCACATTTTAAGCATTTACCCTCCTCCACGACTGTCACACTGTCACCCCCTCCACACTGAGTCAATCAAAGTTCCACAAGATCAGTGCTCCACACTGTCACATCTCCTCGACACTGTCACACTGTCACCCCCTCCACATTGTCACACTGTCACCCCCTCCACATTGTCACACTGTCACCCCCTCCACATTGTCACACTGTCACCCCCTCCACACTGTCACCCCCTCCACACTGTCACACTGTCACCCCCTCCACACTGTCACCTCCTCACACTGTCACCCCCTCCACACTGTCACACTGTCACCCCCTCCACACTGTCACCTCCTTCACACTGTCACCTCCTCCACACTGTCACCCCCTCCACACTGTCACACTGTCACCCCCTCCACACTGTCACCTCCTCCACACTGTCACCTCCTCCACACTGTCACCTCCTCCACTGTCACCTCCTCCACACTGTCACACTGTTACACTGTTAGCACTTTTTTCACACAGGTCTTCATGCGGGAAGACGCGACGCCAGGTAACCAATTCCCTGACATGGACAAAGGCAATCCCACGGTTCCCCCAAAGTGGGATGTGCGCGAGGAGTGCGATCGAAGATGTGGGCGGGGGCGTCGTCGGAATATTGAAATGTCTTCAACGCCTCCCCCTTCATATTGCGATTCGGTTGGGGGCTAAACAATAATAGTAGCGGGCCAGAGATGGATTTTAATAATATAGATACCCACCCCTTGCAGTCGCTTGCACCCCTTGCGCTGGCGGTGACACTGACCGGCTGTGTTTATTATTGATGTCCACAGCCTTGCCCTGTGTTTGTGTCGAGATTTGGAGAGGGAGAAAACCGGGTCAGCCTCGGCTCTGCAGAGACACTGCCAGAGGGCCGACCCCCTGCCTAAAGGCTGTGTTATAATGACTCTTTTTTAATATTTGTATTATTGTTATTTCCCCCCTCACCTGCGCACTGCTGGTCCAATATCCTGCGAGCTCACCTTATGAAAAACAGAGTTGTCTCCCCATCTGACATGGCTGCCTCCCTCTCACCCCCACTAATATCTCTCTGTCTCTCTTTCTCCCCCTCTCTCTCTCCCTCTCTCATCTCCCCCAATGTCTTTCTCTTTCTCTGTCTCTCTCCCCCTCCCTCTCTCATCTCCCCCTAATGTCTTCTTGTAAGTCGCTCTGGATAAGAGCGTCTGCTAAATGCTTAAGATGTAAAATGTAAATATCTCTCTGTCTTTCTCTCATCTCCCCCTGATGTCTCTGTCGTTCTCTCTCTCTCTCCCTCTCTCTCTACCAATCCTACATAGAACCCCCCCAAGTGCATATTGCCACGCCCTAGGTAGAGACTTTACCTCTCCCGTTTGTCACATGATTACGAACAATGAAATCCACCTCAGCCCATGGCAGCCCTGCTGAAGTGAATGCACAACAACTCCACCGTGCTTCGGAGCTGTCTGCTCTGGGTGGGGGGGCTCGAGCCTCATCCCGAAACAGCGGGGCCCCCACCTCACACACCAAGGAGAACATTTTCAGGAATTTCATCTGATTTCTCTCCCCGCTCCTCTCCCTGCTGCCTTCTGTAGTGGAGGCATTTCAGAGGGGGGAGTGCGGGACTTTGAGTGGATTGAATCCACTCCACCACACTCATTTAGCTGCGTGTTGTTTAATCCATGAATGCATGGATAGCTCATCAACAGGCTTATGCACACACACACACGCACACACACACAGACACATGTATATATGTTTTCATCAACCTTAATTGGTTTGTATATGCACACCCTGAAGTGTGTCATTTTTACCAACGCTATACTGTGTTTATTCTCTGCGTGGGTGGGACTGGGTGTTGTATGTCTGGATATGATTATTACGGACGGTAATTTGGTGGTTATGTGTTTAACGTTGCCAGTTTTCTGGAAAATGAGTGAATACGAGGAGGTTGTTTGTTTTGAATTTCAAGCACGTGGCAGGAGGAGCAGAGAGAGAGAGAGAGAGGAGGAAGAGGAAGAGGAAGAGGAAGAGAGAGAGAGATTCCAGCATCCAGTATCCAGGGAGTAAACAACACATGACTGATTGCTGTCAGAAGTTGTAGTTCAACCAATAGCACCAAATGGGAACAGCGCCTTCAGCCGGACAGCGAGAGTGTGTTGATCATGTTGTCAGGGGGGTTTAGCATTGAAACAGCTCAATCTGCCTGTCTGCCTTGGGTTTGCCTGCATGCTCCAGGGGCTCGTACCATCGGCAGCATTCCAAACATGAACTTGTGCACGGCTCTGTTTGTAAATCTTCACAGCCGCACTTGACTTAGTTTAAACAGCGATTAGCCTCGAGCCACCTGCGGGTGGGGGAGTCGGAGCGCAACTCGAGGGAGTAAAGTGCTCTGGCAGACGAGTGTTGCCCGACTCCGGTATCTCTCCTCTTCAGACCTCGGACTCGTGAAACGCAGGTGAAAACCTGGTAGAGAGAAAGCCGCCCATCTCGCTTATGAGCGGACGGAGGGTTTTGGAACCAGGCGATCGGGAGAGTCCGCTGGCAAAGACCTCCTCGAAAGAGGGGCCCCTCGGCTACTGAGTGCTGCGAATATTCCCCCATTTCATTCATCCCTCAAACGGCTGTATTAAAACTCGAGAGAAGATGCACAACTAGACAATAATGAGACAGAGCTGATTGACCCAGCCCATGCATGCTTAAGCTCGCCCTTTAATGAAGGAACTGACGAATCACATCGAACCAAAGCGCTTTTGGCATCACACGCACCACTCACAGTCATCCCTGATGCTTTGTAGCCATTCCTGGGCCAAAGGAAGAGTATATCTCTGCTTCCCCACCGCCTCTCTTTGCACCCTCCCTTCTCTCCACCAATGCAGCGGGTTTAATGGAGCGTGAGGGGCGGGGTTGACCAGATCCCCGCCCCCAGTCCTGGGGTCAGGAGTAATTAGCTGGGCTCGAGCCTGAGGGCGATACGAATTGGGGACCAGGAGGTCGCCTCAATCTGAGTCCTCCGGCCGTAATGGTCTTTCTTTTGCTAATGTGCACAGCAAGAGGTGGGCGAGGCACTTAATGGCACTGGCTGACCCTGAGAAAGCGCTGCCAGAAAACACAATGGAACCCCAGCGTGTTCCATTAATATTTCCTGTTTGAACGTTTTTTCTTCTTTTTTTATGCTAATTCTTCTGATGGTGTGGGCCTCCAAGGAGTACAGGGGTGTCAACCCGGGGCTATTGCCAAAATACCGTCCCTTCATAAACCACGTCGATTTGCCTCATTTCGACTTTTCAGGCACGAGTCATAATCCCCTCATTATGCATGTAGAATACAGTTCATCACTATTAGAAACCTATTTACCTAAGTAATAATAATTGATAGTGTCAAAGCCGGCGCTATCGGGGAGAATGGCTAATGAGAGAATTTAAAGGGAGCGCAGTTGCCTCTGACACTTTTCATGGATCACGGCCCTAACTTTGATACATAGCGCTAAGTGGCGGGGAGACGTCTTGTTTTGCATTTACGATCATTAACGCAGTGATGAGGCCCGCGCCGTGGTGCTTATGGGGGGGGGGGAGCGGTTTCGCGGACAAGGGAGTGGAGAGTGGCTCTCCCCGTGTTTGCGCGAGCAGGCAGACGCACCTTACAAATGCGATGTCGGGGGGGCTCATAATCACAGGCCAACGACACATTTGACACACGGCGTGCGCATGCTAATGGGAATGCCTCGCGCCTGGATGGAACATGGGAAGTATGAAAACAACAACATGACTGGTGTCAGGGGAAAACTCAGTGCGCGGAGACAAGGCTACGCTACTGACTCCCAACAAGGTGATCGCAGGAACACCGTTTTCACACTATCAGCGTTGCTCACATCAGCCTGCTGTTATGGAACAGTCCCTTCTCAAACGTTGACTGGCAGCCTTATTACATCCAATGGGAACGGGTTTAATTCCCCTCATAGTGAAGGTGAGCAGCAAGCTCTGTGTGTCCGTTTGCAGCACCCTGGACAGCTCTGTGACTTTTGTTGTTGTTCAACAGTACCAGCGCACACAGCTAAGCCAGGCTAAATTCAGCGTGCTTCGAAACAAGCAAAGCCCCACGCAAAGTGCTTATTCTAAGCGCCTATATATTAAATTCCCTAACATTCCAACAGCCGTTTTTCCCCCCTATGGCTGTTATTGGAGATTGTTAGTAGTCCTCAGAAGCTGCCACAATAACAGGAGCAGTCCCCTCGCGGCACTTCTTTCACATCAAGGTTAACATAAAGTGATTAGGACAAGCAGCTAAGTGGTTGCCATGGGGACGGAGAACGCCACATAACGGAGGATGACAGGAACCGTTTGAGTGACGTATGTCCGTTTGTTTCATAATGTCTGTGGGACGAGTGCCACGTGACTGATTGCCAGCTTGTTAATCGCTGGTATGTTCTCCTGCATTTCGATAAATCTTGCTCTGTGCTGCGTTGTCTGGTGGTCGATCTGTTTTTCTTTTCATGCCAGAGCAGATTTCAATAGTGGATAAAGTCCACTGGAAATTTCAATGGAGGTTAAAAATATTATCTAAAGCAACGAAAATTGATTTTGTTGGACCTGAACCATGAACCTCAGAATCTCACTGTGTTAGATGCCAGTGAGATGTGTGATGCTTTCCATTGCCTCTTTAGAGGGGAGTTTGTCAATCATTGATAACTCAAGCATCGATAAAGCTATTTATTTTGGAGCATTGTTTTTACCGTTGTTCCACCCAAACCTGCGCCCAAGCAGCACCGCCACTTCAGAATAACTATTAGTGTTAAGTTACTATTACTAGTGTTAAGTCAATGCCATACTCTGTTCAGTGTATCTTAAGGCTGCATTGAATAGAGTATAGTGGGTATCATATCATGTATATGCTCAGGTTTTTATATAGATTCCATGCATGGGTTTTGAAGCACTCTGTCCGTATCTCTGTCCTGCTGCTGTTTTGCTGCGTCTCGCTCACACAGTGCCATGCCAGCACAGGGGTTCTGGGATGATGTCATCATGGCCTCTGTCTGCTTCCTGTTCCTCCTCCTCCTGATCCCGGAATGACGGAATCTGCTTGAGGATTCTGTCTCCAAAGTTGCACCGACGCCATTGCGCGACTGACGGAAACAACGCCCCCTCTCCCCCATCCTAGGAGCTCCTGCAGACCCCCCTTCCTGCCACAACCCCCGTCCCCAGCGCCTCCGCGCAATTAATGAGCTCTCCGACGCGCCCACTGCCGTGCCTACCCCGCCATCCGCACAGCGCCGCGTCAATCTGACTTAGGTTGGCGCTAATTTCATATAACTTAAAAGGCAATTAGGAAAATGTGTTTTCCTGACAGGCAGACGGATTAGGGCTAAGCCTGGGACGCCACTGGCCCTCAGAGGCCCCCGCTTTGTTCCGGGAGAGGAGGCCCTCGTTTGGCGGGAACCCGTTATCGGTCATCACGCTAATACCCGCGCGCGTTTCACATCTCCCCTCCATACGCTCCTTTTAATTAAAGTGGGAAGAGGCATGACAAATTGGTATGTAATTGGAAAAGCACCTTTTCAAACATTTAAAAAAATGCTTGCCATAAATGGTCTGCCAATTCCAAGAAGTATTTAAGTATTGGCCAAAAAAATGTCCAAAAAGTTTAAGTTTTGGTTTTATTATGTTTCATGGTCATACCCCCCAAATGTGTTTCTAATATGACATCCCCCCACTGTAAAGCATGCAGTCTTTATTCCTCTATCAGGGCCAGGTGTGGCAGTATGCAAATCGATGGCAGACGTTTCTATGAGTGCAGCGCGAGCAGAAAACAGTTACTGCGGTGAACCTCCGCGCAGCATCCCGAGCTAATTTCCTTTTCTTCCTCCGCGCTGTTGCACGTGTTTATATTGAGATATGGGCAATGCTCAATAAATCTATAAACTGCATACAAAAGCTCTTAATTCCTCACAATTTTCCAAGGATAAATGAAATTGCATTTTGAGCGAGCAGGAGCATTACTGCCCACGATGGGGGAATTTTCCGGTTTGCGCTGTTTGTTTTATCAATAAGGCTATAATTTGACGTTGGGCATAGTACAGAAGCAATCAGGGCATTGTAATTTAACGGATAAATGCTCAAACGAAAAGCTTGGCCTTATAAATAATGCTGTCTTCGGGCACATCATTCATTATAATTGAATAATGCGAGGGATTATGAGGCACGGGGGCTAATGTGTTTGCTTGTCACCGCGCTATAGTGATATTGGCCCAATTTTTTTCATCATCTTCCTCCATAGCCATTGTCTAACTGGTTTAGCGGGGGACAATAAAAATATGATTTTCAATCTCCATAAATAAAGAGAAGGTTATTAACCTCTCAACAACCTCAATTGTTAAAGGAAAACTCCAACTTAGACTGACAGCTGAGACATGTCTCAAATGGATTCATGCCATGAGTTGTTTCGGAACTCATGTCTTCATTCAGACATTTTTTATGATTGGCATCTTCCTTTTAATGTTTCCTTTTAGTATTATGGTGATAAATCTAGACATGAAGAAAATAAACCGGATTAGTATTTGAAAATGACTTTATCTGACCATGTCAATTATGCAAGTACCATACCAAGGTTTTAATTTCAAATAAATTATGGGTGTCTCATTTTTAACTAAAAAATCCTCCCAATCTTCATAGGTTTATGTAAAGGTGCAAAATGTGCCACACCCAAACTTATTTAAAATATTACAGTAAAAAATATTCACCTTAAAATGAATAAACTTCATTGTAAAGTTTGTAGTGAATATGTTTTTCTTTTTCCAGGAAAATAAATGTCATGCAACCAAGTTGAAAATTCCATTAACAAGTTTTAGTGTTGTTGGGACAGATGCATCAATTCATAACATCTCTCATCTCATCTCATCTCATCTTCAGCCGCTTATTCCTAGTTAGGGTCGCGGGGGGGCTGGAGCCTATCCCAGCATGCATTGGGGCGAGAGGCAGGAATACATCCTGGACAGGTCGCCAATCCATTGCAGGGCACTACATACACCATTCACTCACACACTCATACCTATGGGCAATTTAGACTCTCCAATTAGCCTAACATGCATGTCTTTGGACTGTGGGAAGAAACCGGAGTACCCGGAGGAAACCCACGCGGACACGGGGAGAACATGCAAACTCCACACAGAAAGGCCCCCGGCCTGGATTCGAACCCGAGACCTTCTTGCTGTGAGGCGACAGTGCTATCCACTGCACCACCGTGCCGCCTAATTCATAACATACAAACTTATATATTTTCTGATCTGAATTTATCTTGAGAAAGTTGACTAGCCCAATAAAGAATTGAATCCACTCCTTTAATTCTAAAACAAGCTTTTGTCTTTGTCTACAGCACATCAGAATGAAAATTCATGTTAAAATATTTATATTACGAAATATGCATGTAAAACATTTTTTATCGATTTCTTTTTGTGTGATAAAGTAATCAATTAATCAATTAATTGTTTTTGTTTTTTCAGACCAGCCCAGTTTTTTGTCAACTTGAAAACTGATTTAACCCTTTGAGGAGTACTGCCTCACGATGATGTTTATTCTAGAACATGCTGTAATATTCTAGTTGCCTCTTATTGATGACCATCATATTGATGCCCTTTATGATAATTTATGATGATCATAAAGGGCTGCTAGTGGCACCCTCAAAGAACTGGTCAATTCCAGAACAGAACACAGTGAATTAGATCTAGAACTCTCAAAAACATTCACCCATCAAAGGGTTAAGAGCAGAGCTTTCCTCTCTCATTCAGGGGGAAGATTATGGAAACATGAATTTTAGTGACATTTTTAGTGACAATTCTTTAGTGAATTTAAGGACATTTTCAAACACACTGTATGAAACATTTGTAAAAATAATCATAATAATAATAATAATTCTTAGCAATTTCTTTTTTTCCCCCCCCTTATACGCTAGCCACTAAAGTGACTCAGAATTAAAGGTTGTGAAATGAAAAGTCGAGAATAAAGCCAGCCACTCAACATCAAATGTCACTTACCGATCCTTTTATGTGACGGGCGCTGGATTAATTTGAGTTTTTGAAATCGGCGCAAGGACAAGCAGACACATATTTTATCCAGCGTTTTAAAGGAGAAATAATGTGGCTTTTCAAATACATAGTTTCAGCAAGATGGTGCTTTTGCTTTGCTGACTTGCAGTCCTCGTCTGAATGGATGGATTGTCTCAGTCCACTGTGTGGTCACGTCGAGCTGTGGTGGACCATGGGCATTGGCCATGTTTGGAATTCATTATCACAGCTGCGCCCTGCTGACCCCTTCACGGGGCTCACTGCCACCCGTGATTGTGGTGGCGAGCTGCAAGCTGTGCCTCCGCTGGTCAGGCTTGACCAGGTTGACGCTGAAGCAAGACAAGCCTGCCCAATGTGCTTTGCTAATGTGCCGAAAGTCGTTTGCTTCTTCCGAAGGGTGTGATTTCGTGCAGGCGGGGCTTCGGTCAGAGGCGGCCATTCAAGCTGACCCGTCGGTCGGCTTATGACAGAAAGCTGGGCAAAAAGAGCCAATCGGATTGCGGGAAACCAGTCTCACAAACCAGCTGTCCTTCCCAGATGCTCTCTGCGGGATCAAGACAAAGGCCTCGGCCTTGGTTTGTGGGATCTGCGCAAACGGTTAACGATTGCCATTATCACTGATGGAGCAGTGAGCGGAGCAAACGACCTTCCTCGAAGGTGGTCCGTACCTCCTCACGGTTAATCTCCAGCAAGGAGCGGACTCACAGAGAGGCTGGGGGCTCACTCTGCCTCTGAGCTGACTCCCCGAAGGCAGATCTCTCTCTACTCCGCTCCTGAGGGGCAATTGGTCCTCTTAGCCCGGAAATACAAAATCCCCATCTTTACAGACAAGGGACTGGTGAAGATGTGGTGGCTTCAGGACTTGCCGATTCTGGACTTGCCATTGAGCGGGGGGATGTAAATGAGCAGGTTTCACACAGTCCACTGACCCATTAATGTCTTTGTGCACGCAGATACGTACGTGTGTGTGTGTGTGTGTTTTTGTGTCTGCATATATGTATTCATTTGTGCCCTTTCTGTAATACACTTTCTTACCAGTACTATTCTCAATCCCTCCACTTCTCTTTGTGGGGGGGGGTCCTCAAATAGGGCGGAGTGGTGCAGGGTTGGGGGTGCTGGTGACATCCATATCCATTTAGTTTACCACAGAAAGAAAGGAGAGTACATTTAATACAAACAAATTCCCTTCCTGTCCAGAAAATGAAACTCCCATATCCCCAGGCGGGCATAGGGTAATGGGCACAGGATTTAAACTGATCCGTAATGAAAAAGACCACTTAACGGGCTGGCTAGCACCTTGCATGCGGGGGCTTACGTGCGATTCCCTAAGCTGCGGAACGGAGAACGCAATCTTCACCATTGAGGGAAGTCTTGTTAGGGACATGTTCTGCGATCTGCCCAGCCAGCACTTTGATTCATAAAACCTGTGCGCTCATTGTTTCCCAACCTGCTTCACCCCGAACCTCCCCCTTCCAAGCCCCCCCCCCTGCCCCACCCCCGTGTGTGCTCTGTGTTTGTCCTCCTCTCATAGACTCATGGCAAACTCAATTTGCTAAACAGCAGCTGCTTAAACAGGTCCCTGAACAAAACAAGTGAGCAGAATTTACGCTTGCCTGGTGTCAAATTATACTTCGATTCAAACTTACCCCGAGCAGAAAATGGTGCGAGTCTGTACAGAGGGAGCCAGAGTTCTGTGCACTATCCGCCTCAGCGTTCGGTGCTGTCCAGTTCATTTATTTATTCTCATATTTGGTACCTCGTGCTGTTTAGTAATGACTTGGCTTGAGAATGATTTATGCAACAATCGATTTCTTTGTCAAACGTAAGATTAGATTCCTGGGTGCACTGCTATTCATCAAATGCATTGGCGTGCAATCAAATTGTCAGTTTGCGTTTTATGGTCGTGCACATTTATTTGATATTAAAACACGTTGTGACATTGTTTTTTGTTGGGTTTGTGTGTGCGTGCATGTGTGTGTGTGCATGTGCATGTGCATATGTGTGTGTGTGTGTGTGTATGTATGTATGTATGTGTGTGTGTGTGTGTGTTTTACCTTTAAAGGATCTCTTACTGAAAAGGCCCACATGTAAAAAAGGAAAGGAGGAGGAAAGACTGAAAGGACAGAGGTCACTTTAGGGGTCAGGGGTCAGGGGTCGGGGGTCAGACACAGCTGAGGTGCATTTGGAAACATCAGAGTGTAGAGAGTAGAGCCACTCTTTGTACTTCTGGTCTCGCTATGCAGGAGGTCCCAGTACCCTCCCCCCATTCATGGGAATATGAACAATGTCCCACAGCATTCATATTTCAGGACGGGCTGCTGTCTTTAGTGTCATTCCCTGTTGTGTCTGTGGTCTGAGAGACGATCCCCCTCCTCATGGTAACTTGGTTCCTGACCTAGATGGAGTACTCTCTCAGTGCAAGGTCCCTGAGCTGGGTAGGGCTGCATTAGACCCCTCTCCATTCCACACACACACACACGCACACACACACACACACACACACACACACACACGCATACACACACACATGCACATACACACGCACAGACACATACACACACACGTGTACACACGCACACACAACCGTGTACACATAAGCACGCACACACGCATGTGCACACATGTACATGCACACACAAACACACACATGCACACACACACACACAGACGTACACACATGCATGCAGGCACATGCACACACAGACACGTGTACAAGCAAAAACACACACACACACACACACACACACACACACACACACGTGCAATTGCATGTACACATGCACACAAATGCATGCACGCACACACGAGCACAGAAAAACACACAGACGTGAATACACACACACACACACACGGGTGCAACAAACATACAATCACACACACACACGTACGTACACATACACATGCATGCAGGCACATACACACACAGACAAGTGTACAAGCAGACACACACACACATGTACACATGCACACGAATGCATGCACACACACACACACACACGAGCACAGAAAAACACACACACACACACACACATGCGGGTGCAACAAACATACACACGGTACACACACACACACACACACATATCCATGTACACATGCACGCGCCTCACCTTCTGAACTCCAAGAGCATCACAACATGCAATATAAATAAATACATACTTTATGCAGTGCGGTTTAATTTCCCATTGAATGTGTATGAAGCTGAAATGCATTTTTTTTATAGTCCACGGCATATCCTATATATATGATTTAAGGGTCATTTTAGACCTGGAGCATGGAGCCATCAGGGGACATTTTAAGTGTTTCGTTTAAAAACCCTTCCATTTAAGTAATGCAGAACAGAAGCCAATGAACCCCAGCAGTGTCTGCCTGGAGAGGCAGGCCTGTCAACGGTGCCATTACTGCGGGATGCAGGGGGACCCGTTGTGGAGGCACGCCCCCTGCTCACCCCTGGGCGATAGTACGGCCGACTGTGTGGTCAGCTTGGTCAAGGGCTCTCCCTTTCAGAGCATTCATTGTCAAGCCGTTTGTCTTCCTCTGTCCCTTCACAGCCAAATCAATGTGTTTCACTCAGTAAGCATTCGTACGCAGTCCATTATTTAAGCAATAAGGCACAAGAGGCCTCGCTATATCAGGAGTAACATCACGGCTAAGCGGTGTTGTTAGGCCAGATGCGGGGCGGGGGTGATTTTATTCATGATGAAGCACGGACCCGAGTGCCTTATTGCTTTTATAAAATGCTTACTACATGTTTAAAACAACAAATAGCCAACTCTCCCATGTGGCATGGCTCAGAGGTATTATCAGTCACCACTTGACGTCTTTCGGCTGGAGGAGTGTGTGTTGTCGGGCGAGAACGTCACTCCTTTTCTCGACGTTTCCTTTCCTCCAAAATTGGTCTCCAGCGAATAGAGCTTGCTGTGTTACAGTTTTTTACAATCACTTTGGCGCTAATCTCACAAGTTTGTGCTCAATTTTCAAAACCTTAGACACAACACTCAAAATGGTCAGCACTTGTAACACAGCCTGTCCTATGTTCAAAACCTTGCATTGTGCATTCATATCTTTGAAGAAATCTTTCACTTCAGAAATCATTGGTTCAAAGAACTCATTTATCATGAAATACTATAGGAACATTAGTTTAGATCACCCACACACAAGATAGCTTCACTGTTTAGTTGTTTTTACAATCCTTTAATATTGCAGTAAAAAGTACTTGATACATGTTCCAATATGGTTATTTTTGTGGTTCTAAATAAAGGGAATAGTAGAGACAATAGAAGAGTAGAATCATTGAACAAAATCTGAATTAAAAAAATATATACAATTATGAACATAGGTTTGTTTGAATCATAGTAACAAATAATTATTGCTACAAAGTGGCTTTTTCCTCAACTGCAGTGA
This sequence comes from Aldrovandia affinis, assembly GCA_029706075.1. Taxonomy (NCBI): domain Eukaryota; kingdom Metazoa; phylum Chordata; class Actinopteri; order Notacanthiformes; family Halosauridae; genus Aldrovandia; species Aldrovandia affinis. The sequence goes on from JAINUG010000149.1 coordinate 315,730, forward strand.
AAAACAAAACAAAATAATGACATTCATTGTTTAGTTATTTCCATCAAGCCTATCTTGTGGATTTGGCCATAAGTTCTCATCCACATCACAGTGGATGTTTTAATTTACCATACATCGGGGGAAAAACCTTTTGGCATGGCGAATCTAGGCTTGACATTGGTCTGCTGTGATGTCATTGCATGCATCTGCCATGGCCTGGAGGAGGGTGGCACGTTCGTGAGGGCGACGACCTTCCACCTCTATATGAGAAGAATTCCTCAATTAGGTTGAGGAAAGGAGAGTATGGGAGCAAGTACAGGGTTGTAAACTGTGGATGGGCCTGAAACCATGTCTGCACCATTTCAGCATGGTGGAACCTAACATTGTCCCACACTATCACATAAGTCACTCCATCAGTTTGACAGCCCTGCTGTAGCTCATCAAGGAAATTCACAAGAAGAGCTGCATTATAGGATCCCATAAGAGGTCTGTGTCCCACCACACCATCCTTCAGTATTGCATCATGGAACATGGAACCATAGGAACAGTGTCTGATACAGGGTGATGATGAAATATTACATCCAAAGATAATGGAGTAAAATTGGTTCATGTTCCAAAGTAATTGGTGTCAATAGATTTCTTTATCCTAAAACATTCATGATCGAAACATGGAATTTTGTTAATCAGTTTCCATAAAACTGTGCATTAGGAGTAATGCTACAGTTACTTATCATTTTGAGCAGATTAATTGATAGTTAGATGCATTGTAATGAAATGAAAAGACAGTCGTATCATATGTAATGTGTGTATTGCATTTTGAAATTATGTTAAGTTGTATCATTGTGAACAAGTGATTTGGTTCAGCGAACAAATTATTTTAGATTTATGTGTGTTGTATTCGGGCAATTGAAAAAAGTGTTTTGTAAAATATGCATTTTGATTATCCGTTTTGAGTTTTGTGTCTACAGTTTTGAAAAATAACCTCAAGGTTCTGAAATTAGTGCTAAAGTAAAACGTGTCATAGTAGCTTCACTTTTACTACGTAATTTGCAATAAATTGAACTTACAGTCCCTAAAGTAACTAATGGGGGAAGTTAAGGGGGACGTTGGCAGGGGACTCCCAGCAAGCCAATCACAATGCGTTTTTCAAGTCGGCACCAAACAGTCGCAGAATCATTCACCAACTCTTTTGTGTTTATAACAGCAGATCCTCATCATGATTGCCTAAACCGCTGTAGTGCTTGCCAGCTGTATGTGTGTCAAGTTAAATCAGATTTAAAAGCGTTAAAACTGTCCATTTCAGAGCAATTACATTGCTATATTGTTGCCTGGTTCTGTTGTAATAATAGTAACTAGTGGAGTTAATTTGAAAAAGTCAACAGGTAAAATGTTAATTTATCATTTACTTGTCTGGTTTTTTAATAGTTATGCCCTAAAAACATGTTACGTTCCAAATATAAGCTTGGGTTTCTGTACTTAATTTGCAACAAAATGTTAATTTATAATTTACTTGTCTTGTTACCCAAATATAATTTGTGTGTGTTGTGTGTGTGTGTGTGTGTGTGTGTGTGTGTGTGTGTGTGTGTGTGTGTGTGTGTGCTTGTTTGTGTTTGTCTGTGTCTGTGTGTTTTAGTTTGTTAGTCAGACTTGGATATAAGTGCCATTTGCTTATTTAATTTTTTTGCTAGTTGGGACCATGTACACAGGTACCACAGATGTATTTACATGCATATACTGTATGTACACCTGCCTACAAAAACAAGGGGACACAAGGTTGTAACATCCATGTAACCTATATATGAATCACTTTGTGTAACTTGTGTAACTAAATTCAAATCAATTATTCTAGTACTAAAGGTCCTGCACAGTCATTTTATTTCACATGTAAATTATTGTAGACTGTGCCAAAGAAATCATCCTTCATACTTTTCCCCCCAATTAAAATGCTGAGAATTGAAGATGTATGCCCTATCCGTCATCTCTGACTATGAGCAAGGCTGTAAGGCAGGCTGAGTGGGCGGGGAGGTAATATTCACAAGCTGGCTTTATTTGATATGACTATTGACCTACGACAGTAACAAGTCCCACATTTTTTTAATGGAAGACTGAGAGCGCGCCAAACCTTAATAAACTACAGCCATTTCGCTCCTCTTATTTATTTTTGGGTAAAATTTGTAAGGACGGGGGCCTGACCTGTAATGGTCAAAGCTGAGCTGGCAGTGTAGTGTAATGGTTAGGGAGGTTCAATTCCCAGGTGGGGCACTGCTGTTGTACCCTTGAGCAAGGTACTTAAATTGCTTCAGTAAAATATCCAGCTATATAAATGGATTGTATGTAAAAGAAATGTAAACTGTGTAAGTCGCTCTGGATAAGAGCGTCTGCTAAATGCCTACAATGTAAATGCAAAGCATTCGTGTGGAATGCAAGTTGCCTACTGCAGCCGCGGTTCGAAACCTGGCTGCACCAGTCTGGCTCTGGCCGAGAGCAGACCAGCCCAGGGGGGTGGGGGTAGCCGGCATGGGCCCCGCCGAGAAGCGCAAAAGGCATCCCTGTACGGCAAAAACTGTCTTGCCTCCGAGGACATGCGGCGGGCTTGTGGGGGAGGATACATTGAAAGAAATAGAGGGTATAATTAGCTACCAAATTGGGAGAAAAAACAGGAAAACATATTCCCAGATCTTGCGCATGGGCATTTTGGAATTTACCGCTACCTGGGTTAGGGTTACTATCTAGCTATGACCGTGTAAGACAGCTGGAACGAGGGTTGGACGCTTTCCTTTGTTACTATGGGAACTCAGTCAAACCTTGCGAGAGCTGGACAAAATAGGGGGAAATATTACTATCTGATATCTCTGACTGGACCAGACTGGGGCAGACAAACAGCAGGCGCCTGATTGACCAGAGGAGTCACGCTTGTGTGATTGGATACGGCATGCCTGACTGACCGCTACCCCATGGGCGACACCACGGCGGACTGGGCCTTCCTAGCCACGTTCAGTATTGGCCCGACCACGGCGCGCGTCACCGCGATGAGGTGTCTTATCAAGTTCCTCTGAAGGAATTCTCAAGGGCACTGCGCACGCTGCTGGTCGGGAATGAGCGGTGGCTGCAAGGCGCTCCGAACTGTACCGTGCAGGAGATATCGAGAAAAGACAGCAGCGTTCGCTTCGCTGCATCAATCTCGATCGACATGTCAAGGTTTTTTTTTTGTGTGTTTCTTTCCTTTTTCTAGCACGGCAATCATATGTGCCCTCTATTTCCTTTTGAGACCTGCCACATCGCGGTAACATTTATGTACCGTACATGTTATGCATTTATGTACCGGTAACTCGTGCTTATAAAACAGCAGCGTGCAACCCCGTCTTATGTCAGGGAACGGGTCCAGCATCTGTCCTGTCACTTTTATAAGTAATATTGACGGACACGGCAAAATTGATTCCGTCGCACACCCCCGCCGTAATCCATCGTTCCCAACGCTGCCTGCATTCCTTTGTCCGCGTTTATGGGAATTTAGGTTTATGAGTTTTGGTGCAATACCTTATAAAATAAAACCGATTGACCCGTTTGTTTCTCCTCCGCTGCAGTATAAACCTGATTTGCTATTTCGCAGCATCGACGTCTTTTGTCTGATTCTAATCTCTCTCAATATCACGACCATGTGCCTGGAACAACATTACCTTAACTGAACAATACTACTTTCACTCTCTCTCCTTCATCCCCCCCCCCCTCTCCCGTTACCTCACTTTCAACCATTTCTCCTATCTCTCTCTCTCTCTCTCTCTGTTTTTACTTTCTCTCAGCGTCTTTTTCCTCCCCCCTCCCCTCTGGATTTCAGTCCCTCATCCTGCGCTCCCATCTCTGAGAAGAGATCAGGCAAGCATGCGCCCATTACCTCGCCCCTTCATGAGTCCCTCTCTTTAAAATAAAGCAATCTCGTCATGCAGCGCGAGCTCGCCTTATTGCATTGGCCCTACGCTCACTGACACCGGCGTAAGTACCGTGTTATTGTCAATCAGCGATGGAGCCTGACACCGTCATTCGGAAACCGTTGCAAAAACCCGCGGGGAGAGCGCGGCTCCTTCAAAAATGCGCCTATGCAGACGCTTTGGCAACCGCCGGCGTCCTCAGCGGACGGATCGCCTCTGAAGTTCCTGTTTCCAAAGTCATTAGAATGCACATTTCCCGGGTCCTCGCATAAATATGCTAATCCGGGGCTATTAATCTTGTCCTCTTGCATGTAAACACGGGAGCCAGATGCTGGGACCAGTTGCTTCTCTCGCTCCAAACACGTTTTTTTCTCTTCCGTAACACGGGAAGCGCGCAGCTGGCTGGAAGACGGGCGAGACTAGCCATGGCTGGACATTACTATGGCAACTCTCCTGGACCACAGATCTGTTACTGTAAGCTGAAGATCTTGCAGTTTAATTAGAGTCCCCCCCCACCAACACTCCCTGCCTCAGTGTAGAGTTGTATTTTTTGGCCACTTGTAATAAATCAGTGACTCGCTGAGACCCACATGCAGGATTGGGGAATTGAGCCGATAGCTCTTGAGGTGCTGCAAGGGAGGGTCAGATTGAGTGGGTGAGATATATTGCCTGCATCCGTGGGCTCTTTGTTCTTTCGCCTCTCCCTCTTTCTCGCCCTGTACCCAAACACTTGAGCTCTGCATTATTGTTATGATCTCATACCTTTTTCCTAAAAGTCATTATTGATAACAGAGACTTTATCTGTGGCGTGGTGACATCTTTCAGGCTTCTGTTATCCTGAAATGATCCACGGTCTGGGGGCACGAGGGGGGAGGGGGTTGGGAATCCCGATCCATCATATCCCTCCCTTCCAACTCCCACCCCACTGTACCAGCTCTGATATCTCTGTGTTCCTGGCAGTCCCCTTGTTCCCTTGCAGCCATATTACATCATGTAAGTGTAGCGTCATAAACTTAGTAACGTACATAGCAACAACAGGCTGGAGACGCGCTATTCAAATAAAATGGCACCCCTCGTTAGTTCATGTGACATCTCATCACTTTTATTTGTGACTTTTTTTCCAAACAGTTTTTTTCTCCAATTATACCCTCGTCTATGTCAACTATCCCTTTACTACACGTTTGCCGCCTGCAACTCCAGGAACGGCGGTGACAAAGGCAAACTGAACCGCCTCCTCAGTGACGGAACCCGCCAAGCCATCGACTGTTGAAGCCGCCGCTTGAACACAACAAACTTGTGTTGGCTTACCTCCCCCCTTCCCCTGGGGCCAGACAGCCAATTGCCACCCCTGAGAGGGTGCCCTATACTAATAAAGCTCGCTTGACAGGAGTAGGATGCAGGCCACGTTAGTACTTTTAATTTAATTTAATTTAATTTCCACATAAACGAGTTAGCATTGTCGCTTTATTGACCCACTCAGTTTGCTGAGTTAACGTTAGTCGTTAATGTTAATCCAGATAGCTAGTACTAAATGACTGTCATAGCTGCACAGGCACACATTGCTTCTCACACAATTGCCTCAATGTGGGGTTTTTGGATAAACCAAAATGAGGATGGCTTTCCATGTAATTATGATGGATTCACAGTACGGCGAAACCAATGACCACTGTCCCCAGCAATCTCATGATGCCAAAAGCCACGTGGACATTCTCAGGGCATTTTTACGCACCCTTTTCCTGGTGGCATAATGCTCCGCGTGGTAGCAGTGGCCAGGGACTCAAGCGAAGGGATGATGTGGAGAGGTGCTTTCACTCCAGTGAGCGGCTCTATTAGTCCTGGTGGAACGCTGGGCGTTAGTGCGGATGATGTCGCCTCCGACCGTGTTCCTCCCACCTGGAACCGGGGTGACAGCAGATGGCAATGGCGCGTGCGTATTTTCTCAGGGTCTCACCGGGGGCCATAAACAGTGTTACAGGTGGCTACAGGTTGACTTGTATTTTTTTGGGGGTTGGGGTAAGTGGAGCACTCACAGCTGTTGTCTGCTCTCACATAGCTGAGCGGCCGATGTGGGGTGGGGTGGGGTGGGGATGGCTGGAGCAGGTTGGGGGTGGGGGTCCTGCTGAGATCGCCGCGCAGGATGAGGGGACGAGACGATGGGCCCTGTCTGCCCGATGGTCGGTGAGAGCCTCGTGTGTTTTTCGGTCTGTCGAGCGCAGCGCAGTGGTTCGCCAGGGTTTCATTTTTGTCAGTGCTTTTTGTCAGTGCTCGCATCCACCCTGCTCTGGGGGAACGAGCACCGAGCCACCAGTGTCACGTTTTTTTTGTGACACTGCTACTGGCTGAGACAGAACCAGACGCATGGACTCCCGGGTGAACTGCCCTTCCTGGGGAACCACTCCGTCTCTGTCGGAGGAGACGGTAAAAATAAGCGCTAAAAATAAAGCCCGCGAACCTCGGGTAATCCCTCGGGCCCGAGAGAGACATCCGTTAGACCGCGCCCTATGGAGATCGCGTCTGCTGAAAAATGTGCCTTTCGGGAACCGTGCTCGGGAGGCACGACCGAGATATGACCGCACGGTGTGCGCCGACCGCGCAGAGTAACAGGCACGCTGAGTCCGCTACGTGCATCCCTCTTACAGCCCGGCGTGAGCGTGTAGCCCTCGAACATGAGTGAGTGAAAGTAATTGGTCTCTGTAAACCAATTGTTGCCACTTGGGCCGTACATCTTGGCTCCGTTCGTCCTGGCAGAGTCAGGACTGTGTGATTGGTGACTATTGTCCTTTTTAATTGGGGGATTGATTACCGTCCTTCATGCTGCCAGTGATCTCAGTCAGCCTTTAAGGAGGGAGGGAGGTGGGGGGGGCTCTGTATCTGTTTCTCCGAGCACGAGCGATGAGTTGTGAGCGCTGTGAGTCTGTAATGCCTGCAGACACATTATCCCCCCACCTCTCCATGCTCACCGAGAATTTTTTTCTTAAGCTGGAATTAATCAGGCCTCATGTGCCAACGTCAGTCACACCACCACCTCCTTCCTACCCCTCCACTATCTCCCCCCCCCCCAGCTCCAAAGTCAAATTGCCCAGCAGTCTAACTTCCCTCAAACACCCCCCCACCCACCCCCGCTCCACTCTGCATGCTCCACTGCCCTGTCGGCCGCTGACAGGCGATTTGGGATTTTACCCAGCGCCCCCGCACTCGTCTCTGCGTTTCCCTCCTCCCACTGTGGCAGAAAGCGTGCAGGGCTGCCTCTCCCCTCTCTGCCATCCCCTGCTCCTAATCCCATCCCCTTCGAGGCAGTAATTGAGCAGCAGCACGGCATGCTGGGATCATTTCTGTTGTTGTGGGGGGTGTTATCAGTACAAGACAAATGTGGTGAAAGTCAGGGTAAACGGAACCCTCAGAGCTGGAGGGGGGCTGACCCCCCCTGCTCTGACGAGGTCAACGTACAGGTCACTGCTGACGACTGGCTGACAGGACAGAAACGAAATCAATAAGGCGGTTTAAAATAAATAAAAAAGACAAAGGGATGGCGATTGTTGATTTTACAGTGCGAGCGTGCGCCACGTGTATCTACACATGGTGATCTCTTTCGATTTGACATTCCGTACAACGTACAGCATATTATTCATTCCATACGGTAGAGCGCAGTTGTTGGTAGATAGGTGGTTCAGACCAAGGGTGTCTTTGCTGGTACTCTGGGGGTGTGCGAACCAATTATTCAGCAGCAGATCACCGGTTTGGAACCCGGCTACGCTAATGCTGTGCAGTGCTGTAACGTTACCGGGGGAGTCTGACAGCAAGGGAGAGAAGGGCACTCGTTAGCTCTCACTGTGTAACGATGGAATGCATTGATCAGAGCTCGGCATTCTCTCACACTATTTCTGCACCCCACCCCCCCCACCTTGCCAGCCGATCAATCAAGATCCGATACCCTCCGTTCCTTACCAGCAGAGCAGGACTAAAGGAAGAAAAAACAGGAAGTAAGAAAGTCGTGGTCTGTTCCCTCGCGGCGATTGTGTCCGTTCCCATCCAGGATCCAAATGAGCATTCGATGCCAGCCGCTCGACAGGATTAAGACTGGAAACTGATCATCTGTGAAGCTCATCAACTCAAGATTGACTCGTCCCAAATCCGGTTATCATCTCATTCTTACGCTCTTTCGAGATTAAGAAAATGGATATCAATCTACTTAGATACGCTTGTAATCATGTTAGATGTTTTGATTAATAATTTAGCAAGCTGTCAGTGAGTATCAGCATGCTCTACAGACAATTGATAAGCCTGTTTTTTAATAGCATTAATTGCTAAAAAAATCTAATCAAAATCAAATAGCTACCTTGAGTTGTATTGTAAGTATTTAGTGATAAGAGTGAGGTCGGATGTGCATTAAAACTCTTTGGGATTTACAAGTCTTCCAAACTGCAGTGGAATCAAGTTTATTTCCTTCCACTTCATAAGCTGCTTAAGCCCGTTTGCAGCTTAGCTGTGCCTTATTAACATCATCCTGGGCGACAGCCCTGACAAATTTCTTGCTTTCACCGCCGGCTCGATCTCGCTCCCTCGCTGGCAGGCCGACTGGCACGGCGGCCGCCTCCGCTCTCGTTGCGAGGTGAAAAATTTTTAAAAAAGGACCTGCATAGGACTGAGGTGTTGGAAGTGTTTTTTAGTGCAGAAATGCTCTGTCCTCACAGAGTTTCTGGTGGCTCAAAACCTCCCCTCTGCTTCAGGTTCTCTCTCAAAGTGGCAGATGCGGTGGTATCCAGAAGAGTCAACCGCCCCTGTCTCTTTGGAGGAGTCATTGCGTTTAAAGATGGCAGACGATGTTGGGTGAGATGTGGCGCTGCAGGAACAGGGTGATGACGGGGAGGGCTGGGTTGACATTGGAGCTGGGTGGAGGGTTGGGTGGTGTTTGCTAGCTGAGGGGGTCAGGAGCAGGCGGTGTTTGGGAGCTGAGGGTGTAGGAGTAGGTTGTGTTTAGGGGCTGAGGGTGGAGGAGCAGGCAGTGTTTGGGATTTGAGGTTGGAGGGTTGTGTGGTGTTTGGGAGCTGAAGGTGTAGGAGCAGGTGGTGTTTGGGAGTTGAGGGTGGAGGGTTGGGTGGTGTTTGGGATTTGAGGGTGGAGGAGCAGGCGGTGTTTTGGAGCTGAGGGTGTAGGAGTAGGTTGTGTTTAGGGGCTGAGGGTGGAGGAGCAGGTGGTGTTTGGGAGTTGAGGGTGGAGGGTTGGGTGGTGTTTGGGATTTGAGGGTGGAGGGCAAAGATGGGGACAGCTCAAGCCCCCCTCCCCTGTCCACGGAGAGTGGTGGAGGGGATTACTCTGAGCAGCCTCAGCAGGGCTCACAGCCTCTCTGCCCCGTCCCCAGACCTCCGCCAACTCTCCTCGGCACTAATGAACGGGAACCGGGCCGGGAAACCGCCAACCGGATACGGCCAGGGGGTTAACCCCACGTGGCGCTCTCTCCCCGGCAGAGCTAATCAGGCCGATGATATGCTCCTCAGATTGGACCAGATTGAGCAGTGCTAAAACTGCCAGACTTCTGAGCCTGTTTTCCTTAAATACCGGAAAGTTTTCCTTCCACAAAATCTTGATGGGGGGGCTGATTCCGCAGGCATTGAGATGAAAAGACCATGTGATGGAGCCCAGCCAATCCCAGGTTGCAGTTTTCCCCGGCGGCGACTAAATATAACCCGCGTAAGCTTCTTAACTGAAAAGAGGAGTAATGTCGAGATGGGCTTTCGCTGGTAGTTACGAAACAGCGTTGTCATTTACCCACCCGCTGAAACATTGCCTCTAAAATGTGTTTATCTGTCAATTCTGATTTCTCAGGCAGCGGGGAAAACACACATTTGGAAGACAATAAATGAAATTTTATTCATGGCATTGCGCCTCGTCTGTTATTGTGATATTTGTATTATGTGCCAAACAGAATCCGCTCCTGAGGTGAATGTAGATTCATTCCTGCCCCGCCCCCCCTCCCCTCTCCCATTTAGGTAACACTCAGAGAAGTGCACCGTGTTTTTTAGATTCCGGTAGATAGCAGTGGTTTTTTTCACATTATGGTTTTGCGTAATTCTGTTCTCCACAAATGCGAGTTGAGGTACTTTCAGGGGCGGGGGCGAGGCGAGTATCCGTATCCTTGACGAAGCGTGCTCGCAGGTGGGGGAGAGAGATGCGGGGTGCTTTTTGTGTTATTAATAACATGTAACACGTTCTTCCTCTGGGTAATGAGAATGTAGCACCCCTGTAATGAGAACCCCCCCCCGCGCGCACGCGCTCTGATTGATTGGAAGCGGGAGTAACAAACAGGATGTGCTCACACCTCACCTCAGCGCACGGGGGCTGTGGGAAGGGCATTAGCCTCTATGTATTACGCTGAAATATTCATCCTGCTCCCTTCTATAAATCACCAGGTGGCGAGGAAGGAATGCTGTGACTTTTCTAGGTTCAGCCCACACTCTCTCTCTCTTTTTCTCCCTCGCTCACTGCGTCTCTCCCCCTTTCGTGCTCTTCTCTCTCTCCCTCTCCCCATTTATCCCTTACAGAGGCTGAGGTTGTGCCAACCCCTCTGTCTTTCTTTTTTCCCCCATTTTCTTTCATGCCCTCTTATTTCTTATTTGTCTCACCCATGCCATGTTCTCTCTCTCTCTCTGTTCTCTCTTCCCCTCAGTCTCTCTCTCTGTTTTCTCTCTTCCCCTCAGTGTCTCTCTCTCTCTCTCTCTCTCTCTCTCTCTCTCTCACTTTCTCTTTTCTCTCTTCCCCTCTTTCTCTCTTTCCCTCAGTCTCTCTCTCTCTCTCTTTTCTCTCTCTCTCTCTCTCTCTCTCTCTCTCTCTCTCTCTCTGAGTGTCTGGGAGTGTGTCTGCTTCAGCCCACAGGGTGGGGTAGGAGGATGGGTAAACAGGCATCTGAGCTGGATCTAAAGGAAGGAGAAATGCTTTTGTCCAGTTTTGTCCGAGGCCCTGAATACTAGATAAAATACCGCGTAAAACGTGTGTTTAAATTTCCCATCTTTTGTGCATGCAGGTCTAATCTAGGCTATATATTCAGGACAGATAGTCATGTCTGTCATTAGAAACCTGTTTGTGTTGTGTGCGTGTGTGCGTGTGTGCGTGTGTTTGTATGTATGTGTGTATGTGTGTGTGTGTGCATGTGTTTGTATGTGTACGTGTGTGTGTTTGTGTATGTGAGTGTGTGTGTATGTGTGTATGTGCATGTGTTTGTGTGTGTGTGTGTGTATGTGTGCGTATTCGTGTGCGTGTGCGTGTGTGTATGTGTGCTTGAATATGTGTGTGTTTACATGTGTGCTAGTCTTTGTTTCCTGTCTCTCCAGATTGCACTATTGTCCAAAGGGCAAAACAGAAATGTTGGAATGTAAATATAATACAAATTGTATGTTCTGTTGCAATGTATGTCAGAGAGTTCATTTTCTATGGAAACATATATATACTGTATATATATTATGTTTCCTTTTGCACAGTTATTACGTTTGCTGGTGCGTGGGTGTTTTATTATGTCTTGGGGCGGGTTGGGAGCTGAGTGATTGGGGCGTGAATGTAAACAATGAGCTTTGATAACAGATCAATCATTGGCACGCTGAGCTCTTTAATCCCCACCAGGATTTTCCACTGAGACGTAAACCTCCATAAAGCAGAAAAGAGGCTGATATTAACACCCTAATTCCCCCCCAACCCCCGCCCTCCCCTCTCTCTCTCAGAAGTCTGGATACTATGCACACGTACAAACACAAGCACATACATACACACATGCACACACACACACGCGCACACACACGCACGCATAAAAAACGCACGCACGCACACACGCACGCGAGACACCGAGTTGGACCAATCTACTGATCTGCACGCATGTCACCAAAACACCATTTAGAGGTGTGTTACATCGAGAAAGAAGCATAATATATATTCTAATCTAATGGCTTTGCTTTTCCTTTCCGTCTGGGTGCAAATGTATACACAATTATGAATAACACTAATGACAGCAAACAAAATAACCGCACTGAAGTGCTGAAGCAAGTGAGTGATAATTGTGCAGGGGACTTACAGGCGGGTAATGTACGGCGAAAACACGCCTCTACCACTGTTGACATGTAGGGGGCAGCAGTGTACAGCACAAGTCCCGGCCGCAGTCAGTGCACCGGCTGCAGCTGTACAGAACCTGGATGAGGGGGGGACCCTGGGCGTCGGAGAGGAATACAAGCAGTTTATAAATCATCCATGTCACCCAACCTGCATGTCAACCAGCCGTGATCACGGCGATTCTCTTACACCTGTCTATCTTTGGACAAATGACTCTGTGGTTCCGGGACAGGAGCTGTGACACAATCACGGGGCTGCCTCTCAGACCCAGGCCTGTGGTGTCGCGAGGGCTATAGAGATGCTGCTACTGCATGTGCACGCACGCACACACACACACACACACACTCGCACGCACACACACAAACAAACAAACACACACACACACACTCGCACTCACGCACAAACGCACGCACACACACACACACACAAACACTCACTCACTCACTCACTCACTCACTCACTCACTCACTCACTCACTCACTCACTCACTCGCACGCACGCACACTTGCTCGCACGCACGCCGCACGCACACACACACAACATTTATCAGTCCCAGAGCACACAGCCCTCTTCCTTTTGTTGGAATCTGACACGCCTCTTTCCCCTCACCACTGACAGTCACACACACAGATGGAAAGGGTGGAGGGGGAAAAACAGAGAGAGACAGAGATGGAGAGAGAGAGAGAGGGAGAGATGGACAGAGCGAGAGAGAAAGAGAGAGAGAAGAGAAGAGCAACATGCAGAGAAAGTAACCGGAAACCATTTCATGATTCAGAGCAGGATCCAGGCAGTAGAGGCAACTCAACCATGACAGGGAGGAGAGAGAGAGAGAGAGAGAGAGGGGGAAGTCTGAGGCTTGTCAGAACCCACAGCTTTGTGGATGTGATCAGCAGTGTGACACCATGGTGGCAGATTTCACCAGGAGAGCTGTGACTCTGACAGGTTAATGAGTGCTGTGGTTTGGATCTCTGGTATCAGCAACACCTGTCCACACACAAACTCTCACACACATACAAAACACAGACACACTCACACACACACAAACAAAACAGACATGCACGCACACACACACATGCACACGCACGCACACACGCACACAAACAAACACACACACAAAACAGACACACACACAAATACACACGCACATGCACACACACACACACACACACACATACACCTCATTGTATATGCACACACAAAACACACAACCTGTGCACACTGACATTTCAATACTTATATTTGCAACATTCTGATAACATTCTGATAATGCTTAATTAAAATGAAAATGATAACCAGGAGTGGATGTTACCAGTGCATATGAAATGTTTGCATGTGCAATCCGTGGAACATTTTCCGTGTGCACAGCAGGGTGTGTGTCTCTAGGGCGGTGTGCACAGCAGGGTGTGTGTCTCCTTTAGGGCGGTGTGCACAGCAGGGTGTGTGTCTCCGGTGTGCACAGCAGGGTCGGCGCTACCTGCGTGCCCAGCGCTCTGCTTAGCCGCATGAGAGAAGAGGAAGTGAGTCAATTTGACAGCGGTCCAGATTTGCTTTCAGTGCTATCGATCGCCTCAAGGCCTCTGAGTGGCACGCGCCACACCCGAACGAGCCGTCGGACACCCTTCGGCCTTAGCAGGTGTCGAATCAGCGCTACGTGCCTCGCCCCTTGTTAGTGCGCTCAAACCCTGATCAATTTCACCCGGTGGGGTCTTTCTGTGCCCCGGCGGTTCATGTGGAGCTACTGCGAGACGTAAAACAGACTCATTCCTGTCGACGACAGCAGCTTTCAGCTTCCTTTTATTGTGTCCATATTTTTTAATGCTATTACACGTGCTGTGCGGGTGCATTTTAAATCAATGGTGGGGGGGGTGGGTAAGCGAAATAAATGAACGACATAAATTTGCATCGGTTCCTCAATTCCCCCTGTTCTCTCTCTCTCTCCCCCTCTTTGGGTTCAGCCAGACTGGGAGGGAGGGGGGAATATATGCGTGAAAGTAGAGAGCGAAAGATGGCGAATCTTTCATCTCCAGGCCCAGAGGCCCTCTTGCATTCCCGTGTGTTTACTGTGCTCGCTCCCCCTGCAGGAGAGCGGCCGTCACTGCGCCCAGGTACGGCACGGTCGGGGGTCCTTGACAGGATTAAGACTTTCCTCCTCCCTCTCTGTCCGGGCCTGCTCACCAGAGATGTGTGGAAGAGGCCTATTTCTATGTAAATGCAATGTTTACATGCATGGGCGGAGTCTATTATTTGTTATTCGGGCCTGTAAAAGGGGACAGCAAATTGTGTGTTTTTTTCCAGCAGATTCTTATCAGTGTTTTTTTTTTTTTCCCGTTCATCCAGAACAAAACAAATTCATGTCCTCGCACTTGATAAAAACAGACCCACGGGAGCGCTCAGTAGCCGTAGTTGCTGCCTGGCTCCCGTATGTGGAATCGGCGCACATTCCTCCCATGAATCTGTTGGTGAAGTTTTTTTGAAGCGCAGTGCCTGAGGAGCCATGGGGGGCCTCATCCGTGGAGGGGACTCAGTCCACCACCCCCCCTCCCCTCCTCCTCCTCCGTGGGGCCTCAGTCCACAGCCCAGCCCTGGGATTGCAGGCTGTTTGCCGTCATAGTGAGCATGAAATGGCACGAGTGGTTTTAATTGGTCAGCGGTGTTCTGCAAAGGGGAGGGAGAGTGGAGTGGGGGCGGGGGCGGAGGGGGAGTGCCATCCGGCTGATAAAGATGTCTCCGCTAATGCCGGTGCCGTGAGCTCCCGGTTGGCATGACAAATAATGTCATTAACTCCTCTTCCAAAAGCAACCATTTTGATTGATGCTGGAATGGAAAGGGGGGGGGGGGAGGTGTTTGTGTGTGTTATTTTTAGAGTGCTCTAATTGTTTGTGTGAAATACTGCTGGTCAGCATGTCTAACTAGCGAGGGGAGTTAGTGTAATCCATGAAGAAACAGGCCCCTGATCACCTCTTTCACCCGATACAGGGTGCGCGGTGTGTGGTGTGCGGCGTGCTGCTAGCACATCTCCCGCTGTGCCCCTCTCAGATACAGGCTTGTTTGCTGGGTGGCTTCACGGCAGTACTCACACCAGGTGGCAGCACTACTGTGCAAAACGCAGGCAGTGTTTCCTACACGCATAACCAGCTGTTTTTTGTCACATATAATTTTGTAGAGCGTTTTTTTTTTTTCCAGCAACACTCCTTCGTGTGCTTGTGGCTGTGCCTGTGTGTTTTCCTCTGTCTTTTGACAGAAGCTGCTGAATTAATTAATGAATTAATATATCTGCATATAGAATCTATGCCATGGCGCATTGAAGCTGTTCTGGCAGTTTGTGGTGTTCCAACACTAACTTTATGTTGATGTTTCTTTTATTTTAGCAGTTACTTATAACTGATGGTTTATGTCATGAACCTTTTGGCCTTTGTACCAATCAGGCTCAGTCATCCTGTGCACAATGCATCCTCTTCTTTATCATTGCTCTTGTGAGAGAGATATCCTCCTCTTTCTCATCTATCATCTTTCAGTCCGAGTAAGACATGTTACCTCAGTGTTCCTGTTCTCAGCCGCAGAGACAAAAAAAAATGTTTTCAGACTTTCTGCAAAGACTGCTGGGTAATTGAGGAACCCAGGTGTTTTTCTGAATAAAATAAGTTCAGGGAAATTGTTTGGTTAGAGGCGCCAATCGTTTATCAGTCAGCCCTGGAAGGGCCATCTGCTTAGTGTATGCCTGGTGCTTCCAAAGAGGCATTTCCATACCAGGCTTACATATTTATTTTATTAAGCCTATTTCAAGTTTGTGTGTGTGTGTGTTTGTTTGTGCTCACAAACACACACACACACACACACACACACTCTCGCACAAACACACACACTTACCCAAACACACACACACACACACACACACACACAAACACACAAACACACACACACACACATACACACACACACTCGTACAAACATAACTAGACACACACTCACACACACACACACACACACACACACACACACACACACACACACACTCGTCCAAACCCACACACACGTGGGTGCGCATGTGCATTTGTTTGTGAGTGTGTTAAATCGTGATATAAAGTGCTGATCACATTTCACTGTACAAAGGGCACTTGAAACACGTGAAACGCTAGTGTCAGCAGGAGACCCCGTGAGAAATCATGAGACCAGGACTTTGAGAGGAAGGCTCCTGGTTCCTTCGAGCAGATCACCACCAAAAAACAGATCATTTGATATGCTGCGTCTTACCTTTGAAATAGCCTGTAGCTAGGCTAACGTGGCGACTGATCTAGTTCAGGTCCTTTTCAGTCTCCTCTGTTTTCCTTTGTGACTAATTTGTGACATTCTTTGCTCTTTTTGAACATTTTCCACTTTGCACCCCGAAGGCAACGGACTCACAAACAATGCCAATGAGGGGGAAAAAAAGAAACACGTTTCCAAAGCTGCAGATGTTTACTGCTAAGTGTCGTTCGAGCACTGGAATCGGAGGCAATGTCCTACCTGTGGACCCTTCGTGGGGCTCCATGCGAGGAGCCGAAAATTAAACGCAAATGTCTAGGGGAGACGGAGTCTCATAATAAAAAAATGGAAGATATTTAACGTGGATGAAATTTTAATGGTGCATTAATAATTTACCACAACAGATGGACTATTTCTCCATACCCTTAGCCCCACCCCTTCAGTCTGCACTGGTGTAGACAGGCAGCTCTTAATTCGGCTGAGAAGTAGGCCTTTCACGTTGTGAGATTTAATCGCTGCTCTGGTTTGAGATGTTGTCAGTCCTGTAGTATGGGATGTATTAACTGCCAGAATGTTGGGTGTAGTCATTGCTGTTTTAGTATCAGGGGTACCTCCCCTTGTAGTTTAGGGTATACCTACTGCTGTGCAGTTACTGCTGTATTCTGAGGTATAGTCTCTGTTGTAGTTTACATTTGGGCATAGTCACTGCTCCAGTGTGAGGTGTTGGCACTGCTGTAATTTGTGGTGTAGTCATTATTATAGTTTGGGGTGTAGTCACTGCTGTAGTGTGGGTGTAGTTACTGATATAGTTTTGGGTGTAGTTACCACTGTAGTTTTTGGTGTAGTTATTGTTGTAGTTTTGGTTGTGATTACTGCTGTAGTTTAGGGTGTATTTTATGCTGTAATTTTGGTTGTAGTTATGCTTTACCTTTGGTTGTAGTGTATGCTGTACTTTTGGGTGTAGCTACTGCTATAGGTTTGGTGTAGTTACTGTTGTAGTGTTTGGTTGTAGTTACTGCTGTAGTTTTGGGTGCAGTTATTGTTGTAGTTTTGGTTGTAGTTACCACTGTAGTTTTGGGTGTAGTTACTGCTCTGTATGAAGTGTAGTTATTGATGTAGTTTTTGGTGTAGTTATTGTTGTAGTTGTGGTTAGTGCTTTGGTTTGGGGCTGTAGCTATTGTTGTAGTTTGGGGTGTAGTTACTGCTGTCATTTTGGGTGTAGTTATAGTCAGTGCTTAATTTGTAAAATAAGAGATGCCGGGGCTCAACTCTCTCGCTCAACCATTTATGAGCCCGGCACAAATTAAGCACTGGTTATTGCTCTGTGTGAAGTGTAGTTATTGCTGTAGTTTTTGGTGCAGTTATTGTTGTAGTTGTGGTTAGTGCTTTGGTTTGGGGCTGTAGCTATTGTTGTAGTTTGGGGTATAGTTACTGCTGTACATTTTGGTCTAGTTATTGTTGTAGTTACTGCCATAGTGTTGTGTGTAGTTACCGCTCCGGTGTGAGGTGTAGGCACTGCGGTAGTGTGAGTTGTACTGATGTGAGGTATTGATCCAGGTTGTTTGGGCTGTTGTTATCATTGTAGTAGTTGCAGTGTTATGTGGACTGTAATTGTTGGTTGTGTAGTTATTGGTATTGTGTTTGGTTTAGATGTGGTGTAAATTATTATCTAGTTATTTATATTGTACGAGACGTTGATATCAGTGTTGTGTCATTATTGGTATACCTTATTTAGTGCGGGGATGCGTGCAAGCAGAATGGTAACAGCAGGCAGAGGGGTCAATTGAACTAATAGAGATGCGTCCCTAATCTAATACTTACATTTTAATCCAACAAAATATACATAATATCTATAGTAGTCATTCATTGTTACACATTTAATGAACATAAACGTGAATGGGGCAGTGTTGCAATATGATGTGGGTGCTCTTTCATTGCAGCACATGATAATAGTTGGAACAGGGACAGTTTAAAAGAAGCTCCATTTGTCAAAAACAATTGTGTAAAAGTACTTTTAAAGCAAAGGTTAAGTAGCAAATTACTGGAGTTAGTTAGCTAGGTAGTAATATTGTGTGCCTGGTTCCCATATTTTATTTGAAAGATATCAGTTTCTTTTAAAAGAAGACATGATCCTAGCGACTGTCGATGCATTGTCCATTCTACACTAAGAATGGAACGTCTTTATCCATGTCCTGGTGTGTGTCTGCCTCTGCCAATTAGAACTTGTAGCAACTGTAAATCTCACAAAACAAGACTACTGACTTGTTACATTATCCATAACATGAGCCATCATTTTCAATTTGTTGTTTTAGATACTGTTGCTGAGTCTTTTGTCTCTGACAATGGATTTTTTCTTAAAAAAAAATAAAAAAAGAAGCTTTTTTTTTTTCATCTTAGCAAAACCAGCACTAAATGGGGAAGTTTCCAACAGGGTATACCTGTATACCCGTCCAACGGGGTATACCTGTATTGTGTGAGGTTTAGATATCAGTGGTGTGTAGTTAATGGGGTAGATGTCAATTGTTGTGTGCGTGTAGATATTGCAGTTGTGTAAGGTGTTTAGATATGGATATTGTATGATATTTTGTGTAGGTTGGAGATACTGGTATTTTGTGGGGTATAGATATCTGTGACATATAGATGTGATACATGTGGTTACATGTCTGTGGTTTTGATGTTGGGGTGTACTTATTGGTGTAGTCATTAGCTTTGCTACAGGCGTGATACAATTTCCCTTCTGTGCAAATTAAATTCATTACACATTGATTAATTGTTTCCATTCTGAAATGTATTATAGGTTCTCGATGAATTTAAGTGTCATTTTTATTCTAGATTTTGATTGACATGTTATTTATCGGTGTCGCAAGCCCCCTCTGGAGAAAGTCTGATTGATGCAAATGTGATTGTTAAAAAGGAAGAATGTCTGCTCCACTGCGAGAATGCAAACCACTCTTTTCAAACTGAGCAGTTATTTTCTATTATTGGTTTGCATACTTTGTACATTGGGGTCATGTGAAATTAATTTCTTCCACGTCTGTAAAGAGGCAATCACACGCGGGGAAATGGGACATAGTTTACTGCATATTAATGGCATATGCATTTGCTGCATATTAACGCATCAGCGGCTATGCGGTGTCATCGCGATGTTGATTCTGTCGTCATCATTCCAAGTTCATAAACAGAATGGACGTGCTTGCTGGGTATGATCATGAATGCTCTATAGAAAGTATAAATACCCCCACTGTATTGTGTTAATCCCCAACCCACTTTGCGTATGTTTTTTTTTTTTTACATTTCAGTATATTATTTTCAAGTAATAACATGGCTGGCGTAAAGGAGATCCAAGCCACGTGATGCAGCAACTATTGGAAGTCGGTGTATGATGTTACGTTTTATGCCCTTTTGATGTCACAACAGTTTTAGAGGATTCAATGAAGGTACTGTGATGTCATCTACGAGCAGATTCTCAGCCCAATGCGACGTGGTGAATGGCGGCTCCGACCTTTGAACCTTCCTCAGCATTCCGTTTCGGAGCCGTTCACACTGGAGCGACCCTGGGCTCCTGAGCTATATGGAACAGGAAGACCGCGTTCAATGGCGGAGAAACTTCTGGCTCGCGGTTTAATTGGCCAGCTGTCCGTCGGTGCGCCCAAGACTCGGACAGTGCTTAGCTCATGACAAATATGGACTGAAATGGCATGGCGAGGTAGCCCCTAAAGGGGCTCTTTGGAGGTTTTGCTGGCCCATTACCTTCCGGATGATACACGGCGAATTTCAGTCTCCTGCAGTATTTGGCTCGGGACGATTGTACAATATACTGGAGGTGACTGAAGGCAGGCTGTCCGCCAAATGTAACAGGCATGTCATTAGACCATGCCTGACAAACATCCAGCCTAATCTGGCCAGCTGGTCAGCGCTATCAACACTGATATTTCCAGGCACAGTAAAAAGAGACAGGGACCGATGGCTTGCGAGTGTAACGAGAAAGCACGGAATTGCAACAGAAGAATGCGAATGCCACCAGCCGGGGTGGTTCGCGTCATCACGAAGGCAAGGAGTGTGATCAGGCTGCAGAATCTGATTGGAGAGCTGATTGGAGGTGTATTTTCCTGAAAGCTGTGTGCACCACGGCGGCAGTCCGTTCACTTCTGTGCTTGGATGGTATGATATTGGAAGATGGGCCCCTCAAACACAATGGGTTACGTGGCCCGATGGGGGTCAAAGGTCACTCGTGTTCTCCCATGGCGACAGCCAATCGTCTCTATCGCTTAGGCTGTCTGCATTGGCCGCTTCCCACATTGACTGCCCTATTTACTCAGCTTATTGATGAAAAGCATGCATGTCGATAAGGATGACCATAAAGGAACAACACTGCCGAGCCAGACGGGAGTTAGTTTCTCTGCATTAGGCTTGTGATTGGGGAGAGACTGCTCTCCATATGTGCACTGGCAGATACAATCCCAAAGCAATGGCATGCACACACACACACAGATCATATGCACATAAACACATACACATATACACACACACACACACACACACACACACAGATCATATGCACATAAACACATACACATATACAGACACACACACACACACAGACCATATGCACATAAACACACACACATACACACACACACAAACACATACGCACACACACACACACACAGACCACATGCACATACACACACACACACAAACACACACACATACGCACACATACGCACACACACTCACACCATATGCACATAAACGCACACACATACACACACACACACAAACACATACGCAAATACGCACACACACACACACACACACAGACCACATGCACATACGCACATACACACACACACACTCACACCATATGCACATAAACACACAAACAAACACACACACATACACACTCACACACACACAGCTATGCTCTTGCTGGTAGTTGAGCACAGTGTGGTTTTGTGCCCTTGCTGACTTCATGGCTGTATTTATCTTCGCTGTGTAAACTGTCATTAAGCAGCTTGCCAACAAGAGTCCCGCCCTCCCCAGACTCTCTGGTGGAAGCAGAGAAACCAGGCCGGAGAAACTACACAGAGTGGATTTCTATTTCTGTTTTAATAAAGGAAATTGCAGCACGGACACATTGTAGCAGGATCAGATTTCGATTATTATCATTTCTCCACCCTTCCCCCCCGCACTGAGGAAAGCGCTTTGTGTCCACCCCACATTGCCTTCTGTTTGCTGAGGATTGATTGCATTAGGTACTGTGAGTCACTCCCTGCGGGGGAACCGGACGGCCATTTCGGCTCAGCTGCATCCGAGATCTAATATTCCTCCCCTCCGCGATTGAGTCTTCTCTGGGAAAACTCAATTGCTCCGGCCCCATTGTCTGCCGCAGAGATGCCCCTCTCAGCTGGGAGACAATGGCTGAACACGGGGCAGGGATATTAAACCCATGTATCCTGGCCCTGGCCTGTTTGGACAGGTGTCCGCTCCCGCCGGGCCACCGCCGGACATCTGTCCCCCCGGCCGCGTGATCCGATCTTTCCGCCTCGTTATCGTTGCCGTCCGCTTGCCCCGCTGCTCCCCTCCGCGTGTTTACCGAACAAAGACGGGGAGGAAATGATGCAGGCGAAAGGGCCGTGATCCTGACACTCTTAAAAGCGCCGGCGGCGAGATAGCCGAGCGGAGAAATAATCGCGGACCGGTTATGAGCCCGCTTTTATAAATAGAGCTGACTGTCTGGGGAGACTAGGTTTTAACCTCGGCAGTGGAAACAAGACGGCGGAGCGCCTCTGCCGTTAATTCCCCCCCCCCCGCCAGACAGGCGACCAGAATGGGAGCGCACCCGTTTTTTTTTTTCATTTATTTGCTCTGATTATTTTTCCTACAGGCTTTCTGCGGTAATGGGCAGCAGGCAAGACGAGCTTTGAGTGGGTGGGCGAGGGCACTTTATTTACCCTCCAGTTAAAATGGCCGGAGCGAAAGCATCCATTAAACTATGGTCAAGGTCTGCTCAATAACGCATCCTACCATCCAAGCAACCCTTTATCCTTCCATCCAACCGCCCCCCAAAATGCTTTCAGTTACAATGTTGGCCCTCACAATACTTCCGACCTCTGGCAGATGGTCCTGTTTTAAATTGTCTTTCTCATTTACGATTGGCTCTGTGGCGCTCGTGTTTGTTTAGCGTCTAATGAGAAATCTCCCTGCGTTCTCCGTTGCACCCACCTCTGTGTTAGAGTGCCCCTACGCAAGAGAAAGAACCTTTCAGCCTCTAATCTCTGCACTTTTTCCAGGTGACTCTGTTATTGCTATTCACCTACTGGGAGTTGCGGTGTTGACAGCACGTGTGGCGAATCCTCAGTAATTAGCGGCGTGAATTTCAAAGCAGCCGGCGAGAGGGAAAGGCCGCTCTGATCCCTTTTGATTGCGAGGGCAACCAAAAAACAATGGTCAATAAAATTAACACCAGTTTTTGTACACCACTTTGCATAAAAAGGCACCACTGAAATGGGTTCTACTTAAATTAAGTTTACAGGTATAAATGTTATAAGAAAGGGCTATTAATGCAAATTCTAAGCGTCTTAAAGCAGTTTAACGATTTTAAGAAATCCCTACTTTATCAACCGCCAAGTGGCACCTGCTGGATCCATTTAAATGTATATTTTTAAGAAATGTTTGTCTTGTTTGTTTGGCGAAATGTTTGCCGGCAGGGTTAGCAAAATGGTTAAGGAACTGGGTTTGTAACGCAAAGGTTATGGGTTTGAATCCCAGGTGGGGCACTGCTGTTGTACCCTTGAGCAAAGGTACTTAACCTGAATTGCTTCCGTAAATATCCAGCTGTATAAATGGATCGTATGTAAAGAAATGTGAAACTGTGTAAGTCGCTCTGGATAAGAGTGTCTGCCAAATGCCTGTAATGTAATGTATTTTAGCTGATTTAGATATTTTGTGTTCAGTAATGGTGTGATGAAGACAAGTGTTCACGAAATGCAAACTGCAGATAGATACAAAAAAGAAGGAAAAATCTAACCAAACCGATGATTCAAGTTCAAGTAAATATATCCAAATTAAATCTGGTTGCCCACTTGCAGTTACACCCCGCATTTTCGGAAACCAGTGCTTCTTGTAGAAAGTGACCATGGCAATGAAAATGACTGGGCCTTAAAAATCCAGTGCAGTAAACATTGATGGCATGGGGTAATTTTGCGCTTGAATGTTTTATATGAGTTTAAGCAATTACCATTACCCGGCTGTTATGATGAACAAGAAATTGCACAATAAAGTTCTTGTAATTATTTCTGGGCTGACTTTAAGCAAGTCACACGTCACAGGTTCTCTCACAGCTGGCTGGTCCTATCTCTAAGTGAGCACAGTGCCTGTTCTTGGGCATTACATGAAAGTAGAAGTAAAATAAAAAGCAGGCTGATTGTATGAAAAATATGCATATGTTAAATATCAGGTGGGGTATTTTTTTAAGTATGGATCTGGTGAATGTGAAAAACACAGTTTCTATGTGTTTTTTTCTTCTTTCCTTCACTATAAGCAGACATACATGTCACATATTGATATTTCTTAGTGATAATCGCCTGGGAAAATCTATATTTGCCTGCAAGCTCATCATTTTTTAAATCTGTTGATTAAGTGGTTGCTGGCTTGGTAAGTGGCGTCCGCAAGCCAGCAGCTTAACTGGTATGAGAAAGGCTTCTAGTGTGTTTGTGATTGCAGAAGAACAGGAGTGCGCCAGATGTGTTTCTCTTTGTGTTCTCAATACTGCCGATCGATGAATCTACACCACCATAAGGGACAATCTCCTAAATTACAAGCAAGCAAACAAACAAGAATGCTCTCTCTTTCTTTCTTTCTTTCTTTCTTTCTTTCTTTCTTTCTTTCTTTCTTTCTTTCTTTCTTTCTTTCTTTCTTTCTCTCTCTCTCTCTCTCTCTCTCTATATATATATAAAATACATAACATATGCACATGAATCTAGTCAATACATAGACACATATATACATATGTATACACATCTTTCTCTTACACACACACACACACACACACACACAGGCAAGGTGCCCACAAACATGCCTGTTACCAAAGATGAATGGCACACCGGACAGAGAGTGCACGCGATGAAAAAAAGTAGGCAGAAAACGCAAGAACTGATCACCAGTGTATGGGGGCGATCACAGGCGCTCTAGATAGGATCACCCTCAGAGAGAGTGGTGTTAATAACAGAGCCACACGGCAGCACAAAACGCTGAGTATGCTCCCTCCACCACTTAGCCACTTTGGTTCACTGCAGCCACTGGCCAGATCTTATGACTGCTGGGGGAGGGGAGATCTGCATTGTTCCATCGCAGCGAATGAGGCAGACTGCGGATGATAGGGTTTAATTATTTTTTTATTATACGCTCGCTCACAAATGTTATGTATTGTACACTGTTTCAAAGCCCTGCCCTTCAAGGGGAAACGGAAGAAAAGAATGGAAATGAGTTCAGCCCTCAGATGTTCAGTCTCTGGCCAGATGTGCTGAACCCTTGCACCCCCCTCACCCCCCACTGGCCCACTCTCCCCTGCCCAGCTCAGCTTGAGGGGCAAGGCAAAGGCTGTCTCTGCATTTGGGCACAGATCCCAGCGATGACCCGCTTGTTCATCAGCAGCTGCTCAATTAGCCCCCCACCTCAGAGTCCGGCCGACTGGCCAAACAAAACGCCTCTCCGAGCCCCCACCTCACCAGCCATGCAGCAAGCGGCCAAATTATCCGCCGGACCCCTGGGGCAAAATTAATGATTGAAATGGCACCTCTGGATTTAAATACAAAATAGCTGCTAGAGTCATATGGTGGGTGACCCCCCCAAGAAAAGGCAGGTGTGCAAGATGAATCGAGGGCATTTGGATCGATTTCATGGGCAGATGTTCAATGGGAGTGGAAGCCAAAATGACCCAAATGATAGGTCCCTTAAAAGTCACCTTTTCGCACAACAAGGTTGAGCTGTCCTCTCTTCCAGCTTCTTCCTGTTGGCTGGACTCCACCCCCTTTGTGACTGTGTGTACTGCTGGCCGTTTACATTTTGACCATACCCCGTTGGATGCCTTCCCTTTTGCCTGATTGGTCGCTGGGAGTCTTGTGAAATCTAGCTACAGGAGTGCTTTGTAGGTTTAAAAGGAGGAAAAGGACCACAGCTCCCATGAGCCATTGCACCTGTCCTGCTGTACTTGGGGGACATCTCTCTCTCTCCCTCTCCCTCTCCCTCTCTCTCACTCTCTCTCAGCACCAGTGCAAGGTCTCTCTCTCTCTCTCTCTCTCTCTCTCTCTCTCCCTCTCCCTCTCCCTCTCTATCTCTCAGCACCAGTGTAAGGTCTCTCTCAGCACCAGTGCAAGGTCTTTCTTCTCTCTCTCTCTCTCACTCCCTCTCTATCTCTCAGCACCAGTGTAAGGTCTCTCTCCGCACCAGTGCAAGGTAATGCTGCCATTAGGAATGTAATGAACTCCTAACTGCATTGTCTGTGAGTTGAACTTGTAGTTGTATTTTTCTCCCACTCGATTAATCTACAGCCTGGAGACAGGTGGAATGAAAAAGATAACGAATAAACGAATAAGAGCAAAGTGGCATCGCAGCCGCTGTAATCCTCCCGAAATGAAGCATTCTCTGAATTCATAGAGCACACCCCGCTGTGTGTGCCTGGCCTCGCATCCCCGTCTCTGGGAGCCCTCTCCGATTCAGACGCCATCGTTTTAATTCCCGCGCCCCGTTGGCGCTCTGCATTCTCCGAACACAACGCCGGGGCTGCTATCGTGCGACTGCTATCAGTCCCTCGTGCCGGTTTGCACTAATTAGAACTCCACTGTCGGTCACGGGAGTTTGGTCACCACAAATCCCCCTCTGGTGTGGGGGACAAGGGACGCAATTTCCCCCCCTTTTCATTCTCACTTTTGCAATCCTCCGCTTCCCCCGATATCAGAGCTCAGAGAGCATCTGTAATCTCCGACACTACAGCATGTCCATTGTGCTCTTTCTGTGGCTCTCCTGTGCACTCTCTTATCGGAGGTGACGCCGAGGTTCAGCTCGAGTGGGGATAGCAGCACACTACAGAGTGCAAACAGGACCATATTTCACCAAACACATTTGATCAATCTGTAAGCTACAGACCAATCGTCGTTGCTGTCGTCGTTGTCGAAGGTCAGGCCACAAACCCTGTGACACAAAAGAGAGAGAAAGGTTAGATTATTAAAATTCGATTTGTTTGTGTAGTCGGAAAAGGTGAGTGAGTTTTCAGTTTTTTGAGGAGGGAGATGGCCGGCGATTCTGCCATTCTGACTGAGTGGGGAAGGTCACTCCACCACCCAGGGGACGAGGGCAGAGAGGTGGAGCGGCTACCTGGCGCTCGGAGGGAACGCGCAATTCATGCCCTGGTAAAAAAAAAAAAAAAAGGGACAAAGGCACCAAAACGACTTACAAAATACAAAAGCCACTTGCAGTGAGCCTGCTCTTGTTTATAGTGAAGGCAAGATTGGTTCCACAATCAAGGAGCCAAATATAGCCATGTTTGGGGTAGGCTGCAGGGCACAGAAGGAGGGCAATGGGGACAGGCTCAGGCAGAGTTAGGTTTCTATAGTTTGAGGATAGAGGGATGCACAGCAAGTTTTGGAGGAATGAAAATGGATTGTGTGGCTTAGGGGTGAAACTGGTAGCCAGTGGAGGGTGACGATGTAAGAGGAGAAGATAAGAGAGGGTAGGTGCTCGACCAAGCCACACGACCTGGCACATATGTTCAGCGACATGTGCTAAAAGCATTAAAGAGACCCTTTGTTACGGCTGGGCGTTAGAGTGAATGTCGCCCCATAGTGCTAAGCTTGGCTGTGTAGCATATCCAGGACGCTGCAGCGCATGTGTGTGTGTGTGAGTGTGTGTGTGTGTGTGTGTGTGTCATTGTGTTTGGAGTCTCCCTGGAGGGTAGAGTCATTAGAGAGGCCAGGTCTGTGTTAATCACTGCTGCTGATGGAGATGATGTCACATTGTGTCTGCCGAAGGGGACTTCGGGATAGGGGGGACGGGGAGGTGTGATTGTTTGGGCAGAATTTTTGAATGTCACTGTCTGCCCTCCGGGCTGAATTATATGAATACATATATGTTTATTTTGGCAGTGGGGGTTGTTTTTAATGTGCCATTCTCCTTTGAAAAACCATTCCTTCAGGATGCAGTTTTTTTTTGCAGAAGTCTCATGGTTCTTGTAATATATTTTGACATTGTGAGAAATCACTCCTAATGGCAACCCATGCACACACTCACACACACACACACACACACACACACACCATATAGACACGCAAGCAGAAACACACACATGTTTTTTTTGTGTGCTTAAAATCACTCTTTCTTAAACACAAGGAGCATGAAATCATGAAATAAAATGGGAAAACTAAATGTTCTATTTGTCTGTAAAAATCTGAGACAGTGACTATCTCAACAGATGACCAGGCACCCTTCTTCTCACATCCATTTGATATTACACAAAGGGAAACATTGTTAATGGGCTATAATAAACTAACTTATTGGATCTAAATAATGTACTCTTCAAAATGAATAGGGCTTCTTGGTTGAACTTTATCTTATTATTGTTGGCACAGTTGGACTGCTGTACTTGCTGTGAGTGTATGTGTGTCTGTGTGTATATATATCTGTGTGTGTATGTGTGTTTGTTTAACATTTGCTTTTGAAGTGGTTGCTTTAGCAACAGTAGCAACACTGCACAAATAACTGGCAATGTTAATGAGGCATCGTTAATTGGGATGGGAGTGAGGGGGAGGGGGCAAAAGTAGGACAGAAGGGAGGGATACTCTTAGAAGAGGACATTTAGAGACAGAAGATTTAGCCACCGGCCACATTTCCACTACAGCAGATGCTAATTACATTAAAGAAGAGTGGGGCAGAAAGGCTTCAGTGTGTTGGAATCAATGTACAGAGTAGGCTATTTATATATATACTGTATATATATACATAGGGCGTTGGGCCACCATGAGCTGCCAGAACAGCTTCAATGCACCTTGGCATAGATTCTACAAATGTCTGGAACTCTATTGGAGGGATGTAGCACCATTCTTTCACAAGAAATGCCATCATTTGGTGTTTTATTGATGGCGCTGCTCCAGAATCTCTAAGCAGTAATGTGTGAATGTGCCTATCCAAAGGTTAGCTACAGGTGCTGGGCAAACAAGTGCAACAGGAAGAAGAGAAGAATGCCCGCACACTGTTTTAATGCTCCCAAACTATTTTTAATTCTTAGATAGCGACGTTTTGACCCAGCAGGGTCTTCATCACACTGATTTTCATCAGACTGGCCACTCCACAATCTCCCGTAAGTGTTCAATTGAGTTGAGATGATTGGTGACTGAGACAGCCATGGCATAAGGTTTAAATAATTTTCATGCTCATCAAACCATTCGATGACGACTTGTGCCCTGTGGATGGGGGCATTGTATTCCTGGAAGAGACCATTCCCATCATGATAGAAAGGCTTCACCATAGGCTTTGTATTTATTGGTGTTTACCCCACACCAATACCCTAGTGTTTCCATTATTTTGACAGTTACCTGTATATAATGTTTATATACAGTATATATATATATATGCACACACACATACATAGTGTTCTTTTGCAGTTATAATGTTATAATTATAATTGTTGCCTGGTGGTTTCATTTGTATTAAGCACCCCTAGTGGTTAATATTTACAAGCTCTAAGCTGTAGACCTTTATTTTTATAAAATATGTTCAGTTTCCTGTTAAGTAAAGGAAGTGACTCAATTCAGGAAGTGACTTAATTCAGGAAGTGACTCAATTCAGGAAGTTCAGTAGCATTGATGAATGTACAAGCAATTCACTCATGTCAGAAGTCTTCCACTTCGTCTGCAAACATCTTGTTCTTCTCAAGAGCATTGTCTGTACGTATTATATATTTCATGTTTGTTGACATATCTATATTGATATTTGTGGAAATTAGTCGTTTTAAATGAGTTTATTCCATTTGATAGTTATAAAATGTGTTTGCTGTTCCTAGCTCTGTATAACACTATGGCAAATCATGCTACCTTCTATATCTTGATAATATCATAGTATTGTCATTGTATTCTTTTGTATTGCAAGACATTTACGTTTAAGCTAATAAGTGCTATCCTGTATGTCTTTGTCTTGTAGTTTCACCCTTTTTGAAATCCGTAAACCTGTTGACAACGAAGCAACGTCTCCAGAGTCTTGGTTGAAGGAAGGTGTTTATCTGACTGTCGAATCACATTGTTCAGTGTGCAGTGGAGACAGTACATATAGAGTATACATACACACACAGTGGGTATAAAACATATTCACCCAATTTTGGCATTCTCACATTTTCTTTTCTTCATGGAATCAAAATGGGTTTAATTGGGATTACTTGCCACTGATCAACACAAAATACTCTATAATATCAAATAAAAAACAACTCTAAAACTTTTTCTTAATTAATTACAAATAAAAAACAGACAATAACTGACTAAGTATTCACACCCTTTGCTAAGATACACCTAAATAAACTCTGGTGCAATCAATGGTCTTCAGAGGTCACCTGATTAGTTTATTGAAGTCATACCTGCAGGAAGTGGGGGCTGTCATGAAAAGTTATTATATAGTATGTGTATCATATTTACAATAAAGACAAAAATGAGTGTGCATCTGTGTGTCATAATTGGAGGTGCTGAACGGAGGTTAAAAAAGGTTCATAAGAAAAAACATTTGATTGACCAATCACCTGATAGGTGCATGAAAAAAAAGATCTGTATCAACGTAGCTAGCAACGCAAGCAATCAAGTTAGCTAGGTAGCTATGAAGAAGTAACCATTGATTGAGCTGTTGTGTTTTTAGATTTTTATTCAGAATGTCTCAAAAACGAATTAGCTTATTCTTCAGAAAGCCTGGCAGCAAATAAGGTAAGACCTGATTTAAAACAAAGCTTGACAAAGTTGTGTCAATGCAATTTTAAAGCATTGTAGTGAGCAGTGGTAGCTAGTTCGCCATGAAGCGACTGTTTCTATGTATGCCTCCATGTTTGTTTATGTATTGCTCTTTACCTTGACAACCTAGCCAGGTTTCAGGCTGAGCTGCAGCTCTGTGGCAGCCAGCACTAACGTGCTGTTAGTGTGTAATTTTGTTTTCATGTTCTGGCTCATGTCCTTGTACTCGTCACTACAATTTAAATACTGTATGTATTTAATAACTTGAAACACTAGATACATTACAAATGGCATATCAGGGAACTGAATTCTGCAACAAAATTATACGAAATTATACTATTCAATCCATTGCATTATTATAAGATTAAATACTTTTTTCGTTTCGGATTTCAGCGCAGCTAAGTCAAAAAATCTTCCTGCGCCTCTGATTGAAGTCCACCTGTGTACCATGGGTGGAATTATGCTTCTGCATCTGCGAATCTGCGACATTAACGTGTTTCATACGCTGGCGTATGCATAGGGGTTTGCCAACATACTTTACGCAACATTAATGCATGCACTAGGAGGCAGTGTCACATTTACTAAACTAAAGAATGTACAGAAAACAAATAAGAAACACAGAAATGGAAATCAAGATTCACCCCCGGTGTAAATAAAGAGATGTGCTCCTTGCTCAACCAATCAGCGTGTGTTTGACGCACATGAACACAGCTTGAAATTTTGGAGGTGTGCACATCTGCTTCTCTGTGAGCCTCTGCGGGCTATGGTTACCCATAAACCCCTTCCCTGCATAGCTACGCAGAGACATTTATGTGTGTCTTCGCAGAAGCATAATTCCGCCTTAAGGTGTTTCAAATTAAATACACCTGTCTGTGAGAGGTCCCACAGTTGCAGCAGTTGTAGCAGTTGTAGTGTTTTGTTAGTTTGTAGTAATGAAAGGTGAGGAGCACACAGAAGGGAACAGCCCCACTGTGCTGTATTTACACAAGACAGTAGACAACTTAACATTCACATTTTAGCAACACAAGTAAGGAAGTGCTTTTAAAAAGGGCAGCAAACGGATATTTTGTGTTGATGGTTGACCAGAAATTCTAATTAAATCCATTTTGATTGCATGAATTAAGAAAGTAAAATCCCGAACATTATATATATACTTTATTAGGTACACCTGTACACCTGCTCGTTAATGCAATGATCTAATCAGTCAATCATGTGGCAGCAACTCAATGCATAAAAGCATGCAGACATGGTCAAGAGGTTCAGTTGTTGTTTAGACCAGAAATCAGAATGGGGAAGAAATGTGATCTAAGTGACTTTGACCATGGAATGATTGTTGGTGCCAGACAGAAACTGCTGGTGGATTTTGCACAACAGTCTCTAGAGTTTCAGAAACTGCAAAAACAAAAACTCAGTGAGGGCAGTTTTGGGCAAAAACAACAGTCTCTAGAGTTTAGGAGAATGGAATGGTGCAGGAAAAAATAAAAACATCCAGTGAGCAGGCAGTTCTGTGGGCTTAAGAACGCCTTGTTAATGAGAGAGGTCAGAGGAGAATGGCCAGATTGGTGCTAGGAGCAAACAGGAACTAGGACCCAGTAAACTCAAATAACCACACGTTACAACAGTGGTATGCAGAAGAGCATCTCTGAACGCACAACACGTCAAACCTTGAAGTGGATGGGCTACAGCAGCAGAAGACCACACCGGGTTCCACTCCTGTCAGCTAAGAACAGGAAAGTGAGGCTACAGTGGGCACGGGTTCACCAAAACTGGATAGTTTAAGATTGGAAAAAATGTTGGCTGGTCTGACGATTTCTAAAATCTTGATTTCTGCTGCAACATGCAGATGGTAGGGTCAATTTTGTTTGCGTGTACAACATGAATCCATGCATCCATCCTGCCTTGTGTCAATGGTTCAGGCTGCTGGTGGTGGTGTAATGGTGTGGGGAATGTTTTCTTGACACATATTAGGCCCATTGATACCAATTGAGCATTGTTTAAATGCCACAGCCTACCTGAGTCTTGCTGACCATGTGCATCCCTTCATGGCCACAGTCTACCCATCTTCTAATGGCTACTTCCAGCAGGATAATGCGCCATGTCACAAAACACATGTCATCTCAAGCTGGTTCCATGAACATGACAATGAGTTCAGTGTACTCCAATGGCCTCCACAGTCACCAGATCTCAGTCCAATAGAGCACCTTTGGGATGTGGTGGAATGGGAGATTCGCAACATGAATGTGCAACTGACAAATCTGCAGTAACTGTGCGATGCTATCATGTCAACATGGACCAGAATCTCTGAGGAATGTTTCCAGCACCTTGTTGAATCCATGCCATGAAGAATTCAGGCTGTTCTGGGGGCAAAAGGGGGGTCCTACCCAGTACTAGAAAGGTGTACCTAATAAAGTGGCCACTGAGTGTATATACGTATATGTATGTATATAATATTATATTACCAGAATTTAATCAATACTGGGATACTGCAGGTCAAGCCATGTCATGGTGTCAAAATGCAATATCAGTTGAAATACAAACTGCCTCTGATTAGTTTTTTGTTGTGTTGTTTAAGTGGGGAATTGCTTAAGTTAGGTCTCTGTTAGCTCTGTTCCTCTTCGTATCATCTCTTTCCTCTCTGTGTCCTTTCGGCACATTGGAAGGGACTTCACTGGGGGGGGGCTCTGTAAGGACCTTACTTTATCTCTGTTCTCCAGCTGGGCTCCCCTCTCATCCACTGAGAAACTGTGATGAGATTGAAGTGAACTGCGACAGCGTGTTTTTTCCACGGGTTAGGCGCCTCAGTACTTGGAGCGGGTCTGAGACAGGCGGGGTGACGGGGAAAATTCTCTCAGAAAGCGGAAAAAATCCCTCACCCTCAATAAGCCACGAGTGGCTTCACTCTGCTGCGTGTGGCACTTTCTGCGAGGCTGAACGCAGGCGATAACTCCCGCTAACGTTGTCTCTCTCCGCCGTGGTACTGCTCTCTCCGGCGCCTCACTCTCACCGCACGCATACGCACACACATGCCTACACACGCATACACACACACACACACGCGCGCACGCTCACACTTGCGGTAGAGCGCAAGTGTGCGCGCGTGTCTACATGGATCATAAAAGATGGATCATAATCTACATGGGTCATAAAAGATTGAAAGTAGTCACATGTATCCTCTCCGTTCCTTCTCACTTAATCTTTGATGCAAAGTACATTAATGTGGTACTGTATTGGGGTGGTCCATCAGTGGATCAAACCATTAGTGGTCAGTGGTGAAAACCTTGCAGCATAGACAAGCTTAGACAGACAGACTAACCGATAGAAAGAGAGAGAGAGACATACACACACAAATAAACTCAGAACTGGTTAGCAGTTCCCTGTCACCATTCAATTCACCTCACATTAAACATTAAACAGCTGCTTCCACTTTAATTAAAACCCACAGTCCTGGACTGGCCGGTCCCATGTGTGTTGTGACCGGGAGACGGGAGACGGGAGATGGGGGACGGGGTGGGGTGGATTGGTGGCCCCTCGTGTCCCCAGTCAACAAGTTAATTAAAGAATTATTAGCACAGCTCCACAGACTGCCGGCAGAAGAATGATTACAACGAGAGAGGAAAATGTCCAAGTGTATTTTCCTTTTATTCAAATCTCCATGTGCTCTCAGGGCTGCTGTGTAATTAAAGGACCCATTTTAAGTGAGATGAGAGCCAACACATTACATTATTTAAGCGTCATATGCAGAGCAGATAGTAATACAATAATAAAATATTAATAAGCTATGTATAACATGATAATAGTATTTCTCTTTTTCGTACTCCATTAGATTATAAGTGTGAACATCACTTGGCAGATATGTATTTGGAATCTAGGTTTTTATTCTTCAGCATTTGTGACATCACTTCCCTTGACCACATGCAGTCCACTCGGAGCCTGAAGCAGAATTTTTATTTTTATTTTTATTTGACCCGACCATATCTTCCTCATACCCATTACAAACAGCTTGTTTGCAATCAAGGTTGTCTCGTGTACATTTTGTTCTAAAACTCCTTAGGTAAATACTTGTATATGAAATAGGAAGGGTACCTGTAAATAGGAATGATGGTTTGCAGGGTAAAGGAAGGCTGCCATGTAGTCGAGAGGTGGAATCAAATTAGTACTTTTTTGGGTTATGGATTAGGATCCTCTCTGCCAGGTTTCAAAGTACTCCTGATCACTTCAAACGGCCTTTGAAGTGGATTAGAATGCCAATAAACAAGCCAGGATAAATTGATGTGGGAGTGGTGTGGCAGCCACCTGTAACGGCCGGTTCATGTGGCCCCCCGGTAGCGGGATCAGCCGGTGTGTCCAGGCACTTTCCCTTTACCGGATCTGTTCCTCAGCCCCAAATGTTGGATTATCCACAGAAATGCTCATCCCATCCTGTCTCCTGTCTTGTAGATGTTTTTTTAAAAAAAGTTTTTTCAAAACTGAGTTTAATATCAGATCCTTGTTCTTTTTTAACCATGTCACAAGAGAGACAGAGATTATCTCTATTCTCATTGGCAGTCTGAGTTGCATTGCCTTTTTCTCCCAGGCAATGCAACTCAGCCCCCAGTATGCTCCTTAGCCCAGGACTCTAATCTGGGCCCAGTATGTTCCTCAGGCCAGGACTCTAATCTGGGCCCAGTATGTTCCTCAGCCCAGGACTCTAATCTGGGCCCAGTATGTTCCTCAGCCCAGGACTTTAATCTGGGCCCAGTGCTGTGGCCTTCCGCAGGTGTTGCTGGGACATCTGAGAAGTACCAAGTGAGCCGAATCAGCCTGCAGACCATTTGACTGTATCCAGAACCTCACGGACTCT
Source organism: Aldrovandia affinis (assembly GCA_029706075.1). NCBI lineage: Eukaryota > Metazoa > Chordata > Actinopteri > Notacanthiformes > Halosauridae > Aldrovandia > Aldrovandia affinis. The sequence goes on from JAINUG010000149.1 coordinate 350,787, forward strand.
CAGCAGCGTCCCCTCATGTTCCCGTTCACGTGCCCCCCGGCTTCAGAAGGCACGCTGCTGCCATCGTAAAATGCTAAACGCCTCGATCTGAGTAATGCGAGGAGGGCCTGAGCAACAGCACTTCCTTTTTATAGATTTCAGCCTCAATGCTGTGATTTTTGTGGCCCTTCATTTATAAGGGCTATAAACATGTCTTAGAGAAATCTGTTACAATATGCATGATCATTTTTAATAGTATTTCTTTTTTAATTTGATTATTAAAACAGAACCACGCCTGTTTACCCTCTTTAATGTTCTCTGATTTGCTGCAGTGGGTCTGTTGGGACCAGTGTTAATCTGACTGGTGAATATTTATTTGTGACAGACACCTGGGACCCAGTAGCCTGTAAACCCTCGTATCGCCGTGGGATACCAGGGAAAGAGCAGCCTGCCTGCCTGACACCGCATTGCACCTGCGAATATGACTTTTATGTTTAATGTTGGTATAAAACTCACACCTGCACATACAGTACATGCATGAGTCGCACACGAAAACACACACACACACGCACACGAACACACACACACAGGAACACACAAACACACACACGCTTATGAATGCACACACACAAACAAGCACATACACACACACACACACACGTACACACACATAAACATACACATATACATACACACACACACATACGAACACACACAGGCATGCACGCACAATCACACCCACCCACACACATGCACAGACAGAAATACACGCATACACTTGCACAGTACAGATGCACCATACACGCAAACAAGCTAAAACGACAGAAGGATCACTCCATTCAAGAGTCCGCGAGGAGCACGTGCACTTCTCCATGAGCAGTGCACGTGCGGGTGACCGTACTGATCATTCTGTTCTAACGCCGATGTTGTTCATTGTGTTCTCGTGTAAGGCGTGTAACTATCCACTTACCGTGCAAGCAACCAGAGGTCCCTCCTCGGGGCCGGCAGATTGTTTTTTAATTTTGTGCTCAGGAGATCTCAGCCCGCTGTTTATCTTCCGTCCCTTGTCAGCTACTGGTCAGCCCTTCAGCCCTGGCTAGTTCCTCCACCTATTTACGATTTCCATGGCAGTTATTTACTGCCACTGTGTGGGTCTCTTGGGCCTAATTGTCACCTGCTCTTGTGCTCTCCATTGTTCTCATTCTGTTACTGCTGGGAACCGGAGCGCCTGACACGCAGCCAGCTTCTTTCTTTTTCTTTGTCGGCCATAATTGCAGGTCGTCCTGTGAGTCGGGCGTCCCGGTCGTTCGGCGATTAAGTTGATATTGTTCCAAGTGACAACGGATTAAACGAGCCCTTACACCCCCCACACACAGTGAAAAGGGTCTCTATTGTCCGACGCATTAATGATGGCATTCGGGGGATGGATGAAGCCCATTTCCCCATTGGATCAATCCCGCTTAATGCCGATCCTCTCCCTCGCATCTTTCCTGGGCAGGGAGCTATTTCGATAATTGTATCGACGCGATGGATCGCTATTGATGGCGGGGCGATTGAGGGAGGCCGCTTTGAGGAATGGATCTGCCTCACACTCCACTGACCCTAAATCATGTGGCTTCTCATTAGAGAAACAGGCCATCGCCACGGCGATTAAAAACGTCCGGGACGGTAAAGGTGGATCGTCTCTCCTCTTGTTTCCGATATGCAGCTCTCGGAATAAGTTAAGGTTCCCTGTTGAGTGTTCGTGCATTGTCGAATGGTGTCTTTTGCAGTTTGTTGTGAGTGCCGAGTTCATTTAGGGCTCCTGACTGTCTCAGATGGTAAAGGCACTCGATCGATGTCTGCAGGCTGGGTGCTGTAGCCAAGTTTGGGCCTCGGATGATTTGCTGGCCAACTATGACCAGACTAGCAGAAGGAGTCTGCAGTGACGGGATACAATTGGCCTCGTTCTGCCTGTGGTAAGGTACTGTCAAGTTGGCCAGCGTTCCTTGGGTTCCTGCTTCAAGGAAGCACCGGGAGCCTACAAGCTCCAGGTACCAGGAGCCTACACGAGCCTACCAATCGCTGTCATTTAGAGATGCTCTTCTCCTTTGTTCAGCACTAGTTGTCCTGTAGCACTGTGTGTGAATGTGGAGCATAAAATAGCTACTGGTATTAGAGAGCAAACATGCATAACCTGCAGGACTCCTTCTGTTGGTACATGTGTGGTAGAATTGTGGTAGAATAGTGACTTGAGAGCCTGTTTCAAAATGTGGAGAGGAAAAAATGCACTCACCCAAGGAAAGTAAATACACACGTGCACTGCCATACCATTTTTCATGCCATTTGACTGTGACTTTTCTGTGAGTTCATTGAGTCTAACAAATTGCTTCATCCTTAAATTTCAGCCATGGGTTTAGCAAGTAGGGCTTGGATTTAGGGAAATTGTGGAAAAATTTAGGAAGTGTGATCATGCCCTAAGTGTTCCGTAGCATTGGCGCTTCTGAGACAAGGCACCTGTTTGTGATTTTAATTTTGAGCTACCATCTCCTCAGATGTTTTAATATTTCACTTTGTCCTGTAATTAGGAACTATCAAGAATATGATGATCAATTCAATGTGCAAACGGTGACCACTGGTATTACCAAGTAATAAAACCCAACACTTAACAATTTCCTCCTTTCTCTTTGTCTTTGCATGTCCTCCATTGTGCCTCCTGCTCCTCCATGGACTGGCTCTCTCCCGAACAGGTGAGTTTATTACATGTCTACATACACAGATCCTCCTTGTGTCTGGTGCTTGGCAGGTTGTAGTTTCAGGTTATGCGTGCCGTACGTCGATGAGGCACACGCGTGGATTGTAATAAAAGTGGGATTCTGTGGAGACATGCCCGCCAAATGATCAGATAGCACTGACAACGGGGGAGAGGCCTGTCGCCGTGTGAATCCCTCATATCTCCCCCTAATTCATGTAATGACTCCCCGCTAGTTGGCCATCCCCCGCGGGATCGAATTTAGCCGATGCCGCCCCACCCCACCCCACCCCCGACCCTCCTAGCCCTCCCCCCTCGCGGCCTAGTCCAATATTCGGCAGCTAATCTTTTGATAAATCTTTAGATAAATCAGCGGTTTGTGATTCAGAGCTGTGGCTTGTCCCCCCTCCCTCTCACTTGGGGCCGGTGTTTGTAATGGGTCGGTAATGCCGTTTGGGCTGAGTGAGTGCCCCGGCTAATGTGGCTAAGCAATGCGCCGCAGGCCCCGGCGTGTGCTCACTTGCCCGACGGCCGCTCGGCTCTGATTAAAGCCCCACAGGTTTAATATCGGGCCCGTGGCGTGCGGGGCGGAGGGTCCAGCCCTCCAGGAGCCAGTGTTATTACTCCCTGATAAGGCCTTATTGACTGGGCCTGTGCTCGTCCCACGTGCCGGCTGGTCCTCGGCATCAAACGGCCTGGAATTATTTATGAGATAAATAATAAATCTAATTTCTCAGCTGCTAAATAAATCTCTTTAATTTAACAATACGGCTTGGTGGCCACCTCCCTCTCTCCTCTCCTCCCCCCCTCCACCTCCGCAGTCACTTCTTCTTTCCTTTTTCTTTTTTTTTTGCTGAAAGCAGCAGAATCCACCCGCTCGTTTTCAAGTTTAATAGTTATTAAATTTGTAACGGAGTGGCGGCCTCATGAATCTGGAAAGCTCCTTTATCCTATTAGTATGCTCTACCTTGTAAATTCCTTTGTGACTCTTTGCGAATTGAAAGCATCAATTATGCCGCGTGTTTTCGGGCGGGACAATGATAAATCTGAGTGGCGGCGTGACACTGTCAGCGCGCTGGTGCGTGGTGTTCTAACTCGCGGCCGCCAAAACGGCCACGATGCAAGGAAAACTTTGTCCCTCCGTTTCCCGTGCCCAGAACGCCAACAGACTATCAGCCACTGGACCCTGACTGATGGACGATGTGACAGGAAGAACCAAGACGAACAGGAAAAAAAAACTGTTTTGCATTTATTTCTCGTTTAAAAGCCAGGTAACCCTTTTTGTGTGTGCTTCATTCAAACCACTAATGACTTCATGTAGTGTTACTCTCCCTTTCATGTCTCATTTTTTTAATTTTTTTGATGAATGTCATCTCTCAGTCTCCTAATGTTACGTGAAATTAATTTATTGGTCGGTTGCGCGCTTCAATTTGTTCTCCATCGAGCCGCGCTGGCGGTTCCCCTGGTAGCCAGGCACCTGCAGTTGTGCCGGGGAGTGTGAGTCCGGATCACGCGGCTGGTCAGGACCAAACCAGGCCCCAAATTGGTCTCTGAAGGCGCCCGGGCACACAATTGCATGCTCATACCTGCAGTGCCCGCCGACCCGACCCCCGGATCGCCTGGATTGACCAGATCCTCCGAGCGGCAGTTGCTGTGACGGCGCATCACACCCCTGGCCTGCAAGCACACTCAAAGGTCCCCAAGTGGATTCCAGGAATAGCAAGGTCACTGTTTGGGAGGTAGAGGAACACCCGGTAATGAATTGTTCAGGGACCGGGATGAAAGGACGGGAGTCGCGGCGGGAGTAAATGTCGGGCCGACATGAGGGGTTCGTGATCCCACAATGCCTCTGGGGGATTTCCATCACAACCAATTACAGTGGCCGCTCTGCCCTGGACTTTTCGAGCTGGGCCCGCAAACAGGCCTGGCGCCGTGCGCTCCGACCGCCCAGGTCACCCGGGGGTTCAAAGAACACGGACGGTTTCGTGAAGATGAGCCTCCTTCTGTTATTCTTCACTGTCCGCAAGGTAACCGAGGCCTCTCTTACCCGCCAACAGCTGTCGCCCTGGAAACCGATGTCCGATGTTACACCTCCACACACAGATAGCATAGATCTCAGACCTGGCCTGCAGATAATGAATGGTGTCTCAGGGTAGTCTACCGCGCCGGCAATAAAGCTGGCCTGGCGAAGTGGAACAGACCCACTAATCTTCTTGCGGGTGTGGGTCCCACCCCAGCTTGTGGTGCACAGAGACCGCTGGAACAATAACTTGGCCACTTATTGTGACTACCGATGATGATTCCCCCTCAAACACATGTCTGGACTCAGTGTGGAGTTAATGTGTGCTCGCGTTTTTGTACCCGGGCCCACATTGTGCCCATGTAAGTGGGCACAGCCAGCGCTGGGCACTTGGGCAGGGTGTCCATTGTTCCCGCACGCTGTCACCATGGTCCTTTTCCCTAAAGCAGCTTTATGGCATGCTGGGAAAAAAGATATATTCACAGTTCCTTTTGTGCTCATCCAAGGCCCTCGGTGGCAGGATGCCAATTTATATATTTTTCTTTGCCTCTTTAATCCCTTCTGCACTCAGCTGACCCCGACATCCAGATTCTGGTGACGGGCACGCACGCACATTTTTTTTCTTTCGCTGGGGCATCTGCTTTCAATCACAATGCTTTCAGTCACCCCTCGGAGAGAGGCCGCAGCTGTGGCAGTGTTTATACCGCTAAATACAGGGTTCGGCTCGGACAGAGCGGCATTAGCGCTATCGGAAAAGGGAGGATCCCCCCCTCCTTCAGAAGACAGGCGGAGGGGCGAGGAATGCGGTCGCGGACAGGCAGCTGTTTGGGAGTAATAAAAGTTTCCCTGATGTGGCCCTGCTGCGCTTCATAATGACGACTCTGAGTCCCATTAGGGCAGGAACAAGGGGGAGTCGCCCTCCCGGGCCAGCAATTAGAGAGCAGGACTCATCGCAGAAATGAGAGGCCCCTCTGTCAGGGGAAGGGTGGGGGTCAAGCAATCTGTCCTGGGGGACGTTAGGTGGGGGGGTTAGGGGGGCAGGGTCACGCTCACAGGAAACAGAGTGGCCACACTCACATCAGCCTGCCTATGTTATCAGGAAGTGTGCCTGCGATCTCGGATGCTTTCCTTGTACATTTCATTTGTAAACGAAGGGCGTGAGTATTTTTTTCTCCATAAGCATAGCAAAGCGAATGGTTGTGATACGAATCCAATGACAACCGCGGTCATTCACACTGTATCATTAAAGTAGCATTATTGTTCGTTGTGGCATCATGAGGGCTAACGATATAGCGGTAAGGGGGGATAAACTGTGGCGAACGAGAGCTCCGTTCCACAACCCGCCCGGTCCGGAGGTAAGGAGCCGCTTCATTTAATCTGCAGAATATTTCCCATGATGCACCAGGCTGGCCTCCCCCTGCTCTACGCTTTGGTGCTGTGCTGGAATTCATCATGAACTGAGTCACAGAGCAGGCTGGCCCCAGGGTATTTCAGAGAGAGAGGGGACTCAATTTGGCAGCAGACTAATTTATCCCCAGTTGTGTTTTATATCTCTGCGGCCCTTTTTCTGGCAACTGGGACGGATAGAAAAACCGGGGAGCTCAGCCTGCACCAACCGCTTAATCAAAATGCAATTTGCGAGGGGAAAAATGTACGACAAACAAACACACATTATTTTTTTTATAAAAGCATGACTGATGTTTTCAAGTGGGTGATCATTGTGGCGATAGGGTGAATTTAAAAGAGCCAATCACATCCCCAAAGACCGGTGTGCCTTTGAGTCAGAATGGTGAGCACATTTACAATGTAAAGGGCTTTTGGCCTGATGGAAATCAGACTTGGAGACAACAAGGGCAAGCCTGTGATTGTGCAATGCCTAAAAGGCACTACAGTCCTAGCAGAGCCAGGGACTGGTGCGGCTTCATGGTGTGAGAGAACGCTACTTCACAGCACCACTCGCATGGCCACCGCGGTCCTCCAGCACCCATCCCTCCTTCTTTCACTCTTCTCATTTTGGAGAGGGACAGACAGAGGCACGGCTCTCCAGTCCACACACACATGCACAAACACACACACACACACACACACACATACACACACTCATACACACTGACACATACACACACACACACTGACACACAGTATCACACCCACACACACACACACACACGCATGCACACACACTCACACACAGTCACACACACACACACACACACACACACACATGCACACACACCTGACCAGTTCCAGCTGTGACTCACATCAGGATTACATTTTTCACTCTCTTTTTCAGGGCTCAGATTTATTTATTTTTTTGTTATTAGAAATTCAATCTCAGCGGTGACAGTTTGGTGGACGGTTGATAATGCGGTTTATTAAAAACCTGCTTCTGTGAGGCGGCGGGGAGGGGCGGGGGGTGTGTGAGCACTGTAACCTGTGTCATCTATAATTCATGGCGGGAATATGCTCTTCTTAGCAGGATTAAAGTTTAATAACTCCCAACACAGGCGCGGTAAATACCCTTTTGTGAGCCTCTGCCTGCCAGACGGGCGGGATTGGTGGACAGCCCCATTCGGACCCGTGTGTCCCTGATCCCCGGGACGTCCTGGGGGTCGGGAGGAGCGCTAAGCCCTGCGTTCAACCCTGCGGAATTCTGAGTCAGCGGCAGTTAGCGCCGGGGTGGCCGCCACCGAAATGTGTTCTGCGCCAGATAAGGCCCCCCCACGTTTGGAAGGTGAGGCCGGACACTATCCGCGAGCGAGCGCAAATTAAATACCGCCATACAAAATGGAGACCCTTTTCAGACAGGTGACTTCACAGAGCGGCGGAGTGGCGAAAAGAGGCGTCGTGCAGCCATCGCACTGCAGATTGATCTATTGTCCTGGTTCTCCATTCAGAAAATCCCAGTTTATGGGCCCCAGGAATGGCACAACCGGTACGGAACTTGTTCTAAGTGCAGTTTGCCCACTGCGGCCGAGGTTCGATCCCGACTGGTCCCGTAATTGCAGGCGGCGGGCTTGTGGGTGGGGGAATTGAATCAACACAGAGGGTACAATTGGCCACCAAATTGGGAGAAAAACAAAAAAATCTGAAAAACCCCCAGCTTTCCTAACACCTGAGCATGGGGCCGCGTATGCGCTGCTGTGATCAGACTGGCTCTTAGCGCCTGTTTCAGGGAGCGGTCTGCATTCGCTCACTCCTCCGTCATTCTCATGATGGGGAAACGGACAGGCCAGCCCCAGGAAGACCCCCCACTTACAGTGCACGCTGGAATTACAGCCGTCCTTCACACAATGCACCCCTGCTCTGTAATTAAAGCACTTTTAGCAGAGGCCAGACAGATGGCCTTCCTGTTTTGTAACCCGGTCCCCCCCCCCCCCCCTCACCCACCCCCTCACCCACCCACTGGTACACTGTGTGGAGTTTGTGTGTGGCGAGTTCCCGGCTGGGCGGGACTCTCGCCTCACTTCTCGTGTCAACCCGAGGAGCATTCAAACAAAAAGTGAACAAGAAAGAATGCCACCCGCATACCAACACGCATTTTATAAAACGGAATGACCTAAGTCCTCTTCCAGCGAGAACCCTAAAAGCACGAGGCCCCTCCTTTTTCATTTCCTGGGGCCGTAACGACTGGAAGTGCGTATTGGGAACTCTGTTGTCTCGTCTGTGCCGTTCCGATTATCGACTCCCCTGTGGAGCTGGTGTAGGCCAGGGTTTACGGGTGGGGGGTTGGGGGGGGAGCCAGAGAGAGGCGGAGCGATTGTGACAGACTCAGAGGAGGGGACCCGCGCCATTCATTTCTCCCCCTTTAAACACGGCCCTGAGATTCCTTATGAAACTACAGGCATGCAAAAATGTATTGCACTCGTTTTTTCCCCCTCGATAGTCCCTTTCATTCCAGGTTTATGGAGCGGGTTATTGCCTAATTGCTTTGATTTCAATCCCTGCCAGTGAAGCCAAGGCCCATCTCCTCACTTCAAATGAGGGGGTTCCCCCTGTGTGGTGATGAGGAGGAATCTCTCTTTCTCTCTCTCTTTCCATCTTTCTCCCTCTCTCCCTCTCTCTCTCCATCTCTCTCTTTCTATTTCCATCTCTCTCCCTCTCTCTCTTTTTCCATCTCTCTCTGTCTCTTTCTCTGTTTCCATCTCTCTCTCCCTCTCTCCCTCTCTCCCTCGTTCCCTCTCTCTCTCTCTCTCTCTCTCAGCCCAGGCTAAACCCCAGTGCCTTACCTTCTGCTGGTCTGCTCTATGAGCCCTTTCACAGTCACTGCTGTATGAAACAACACACTCTTACTTTCATTAGATTTTTACTAGTGCTACAGCTACTAGTGCTGCTGCTACTGCTGCTAGCTTTACTACTGCTGTTACTGTTACAGGTAGCTACTGCAGGTGCTACTAGTTATACCTGTACTATAGCTAATATAGCTACTGCTATTACTACTACTACTACTACTACTACTACAGTGCTATGACTAGCAATGCTGCTGTAGCTGAGCTCACAAGCACAAGCAGATGAAGGTCTGCTACAGAAGGTGATTGAATAAGAATGTGATTAGTTCCTATGACTGGGATCATAGTCTTTAGTTCAATGTATTTCTTGTTATGCAGACATCTGTTACTGTACTTCTGCTACTATGACTGCTGCTGCTACCAAAACTACTATGCTACTACTACTGGTATTAATAATAATAATAATAATAATAATATGACATTACCATTTGAATGTAGATAAATGTTATTTGCATAAGTGAAAGCATTCAAAAAGTGAGGTGTTTCACCATAAATGCTGCGGCTGGTCTTACTTGTAAGTACGTTGTGATTACTTTAGTTGGTTGTCATGTATGTGGTAATGCATTCATGGCGTGTCTGTGAGTTATGCTACATCGTGTGTGTGTGTGTGTGTGTGTGTGTGTGTGTGTGTGTGTGTGTGTGTGTGTGTGTGTGTGTGTGTGTGTGTGTATATGTATGTTTGTGTGTGTGTGTGTGTGTGTGTGTGTGTGTGTGTGTGTGTGTGTGTGTGTGTGTGCGTGCGTGCGTGCCTGCGTGCAAGTGTTTTGCTGTCAATTTTCCTCCCTAATTAAGGTGATGATCAAGTTCTGTTGAATGAAGAGGAGTGCATACATCTGTATCTGTATTAGTGCATTTGTGTTCGTGGAGGCCAGTTTTTTCTGTGTGCAGGCGTCAGGAGGGGAATAAGAGGGAATGTATGAAAGAGAGAACCAGAAAGAGACAGAAAAGGAGAGAGGGGGATTGTTGTGCATATGTGCGAGAGGGAGAGAGGGAGAACTTGATTAAATTGAATCTTCGTGGGACGGTTTGAAAAAGCTCTTTCGGTTTGTTCGGGCGCGACGGGCCCGTCCAGCGCAGCCCCTACCTCCCTCCCTCGTCTCTGTGGCGATGGCTAGCGCTCTGTTAAGATGTGCTGCGTATCTCAGGAGGGGGCTGTCGGGGCTCCGCTGATGAATCTGAGATCCTCTTCATTTATCTCAATTCCCAGAGCCCGTCACTCCAACGCTAAAACAGCCACCACTTTACTTCATTTCCTCTGAAAAAACGAATGGATTTGAAAACGAGAAGGATGACATCATGAAATATTTACCGGATGGAAAATTGTCCTCTGATGTGATAGATGTGTTTTTACTTTTTGCAGACTCTTTCTCCAGATCTTGCAATAATTGATGAATTCTCAGTACTTTAGTTCACTTCGTTTTTTTTTTTTCGTCCAAGTTTCCTAATCTAGGAGGTTATAGGTTGGCTTTGGAGAGAGGACTGGAGAGCTGTCTCAGACACTGAAATCACCTTGTTTCGGACACTCCCAATGCAACACTGAGCAGTCAAATAATTATTATAATAATAATTTATTTTTACACTTTTCATTCCTACATTATATTTGTTTTGTACAAACAGTCAGTGGCGTAGCGTGGGTTGCCAGCACCACGTAAACGGCCACGTAAACGGCGCCCCATTTTCTGTCGACGGGGGGGAGGGTGCTACGCGGAAAAATCGGAAAATGCAAAAAGGTTGTTTTTTAAACGTTTTCTTACATTTGGCGTTCAAAATCTTGCGCCAACACTGTTGGTTTGGAATAAATTCAATTGAGATCACTTCCAGGCTCTTGAATCTGATAATATCTGCAGTGTTGTTGTATCCAAAACCCTGAAAAGTGCCAAACTCTCCATGCTGTACAGGTATGTGTTATGCCCTGGCCACTTGTACTGTGGAAGATGGCATTCCTGCCATCCCGATGAAAAATAGAATGTGATGTAGTATTGCAGTTCTGCCAGGAGAGGGCACAGTTCTGCAGTTGTGTCTCAGAAACAGATCTTAAAGACAGTTCTTATAGAGGAGCTTTTCCTATGAACTCATATATATTTAGTGCTACTTCACTGTTGTCCACTACACTTGGATGATGAAATAGTTGTTGGAAAGACTAATTACCACACTTGTTTTTCAAACCCCCCCCACACTTTCTACTACATTTGTGGAATTGTTTTTAATTTAAAAGTCGCACGGCTGGCTTGTTGTGAAGGCCGTACTCCTCGTGACTAAGGGTGCATGCACCACGTGAGCGAGGCGTTGGAGTGAGAAAACGAAGAGGGGGGATAAGCGTAATGGGGTGAGGGGCACATGTTGGGAGAGAGAGAGAAGGGGTTAAAAAGATGCAGTGTTCTTAAACTCAGAGCCCTTCCTGAGACGGCCCGTTTATGGCAGGGGCTGATAAATCAGTCCTCTACCTGCACGAGGGGGGGGGGGGCCTGCCAAGACGTTAAACACAGGTCATCTTTACAGCCGCACCAGGACACATGGGGGGGGGATCTAGAATCCCACTGAAGATTTATTGAGAAGGCATACACACACACACACACACACACACACACACACACACACACACACATACACATATACATATATATATATATAACCATGCCAAGTTTGTGCACTGCTGATGTTTCTCGGCCTCGCTGAAGACCCAGTGGACCTTTCG